>JAJMGH010000013.1:0-326437 GCA_030568555.1 Suhomyces bolitotheri
GCAAAAAAATGCGATTTCTGTGGATCGAACACAGGACCTTCAGATTAACTGTGACTGAATCTCTTCAGTCTGACGCTCTCCCAACTGAGCTAAAACCGCTTAGAAGAACCCACGCCGGGAGTCGAACCCGGAATCTTTTGATTAGAAGTCAAACGCGTTAACCATTACGCTACGCAGGCTTTTTCTGACAAAATATTTTGTGGCATCTACTAGTACACTACTTTGATACCACGTGATCAATCTATCGCAGTACCAGACCTCAATTTCCAGATAGTCCCAACTTTCAGCATTTAATGGCAATTGTAGGGAAGCAGACATACTACAAAGATCGGGGGAAAAACCTAATATATGAGCACATGCCTGTAGATCAGTAGAGAATTCCTTGGCATTTCTGGTGCCCTTGATCAAACTCAATTACAAAGCCTTGGATGTAGGATCTGGGTCCGGTACTATTACGGTTGATTTTGCTAAGTATATTCCCGATGGCAGAGTAATTGGAGTAGAGCCAGATAAAGAGTTGATTGAAGTTGCTAATGAAACGTGATTGAAACCTCGCTGAATGTGAATTTTAAACTTGTTTATACTATAAGTTGCCGTTTGACAATAATACCTTCGACTTCGTGTATGTCCATCCAGTCATCCTTTATGTAGATGACCCCCTTGTTGGATTACGAGAGCTTAGAAGAGTAGTAAGTCCTAATGGATACGTTTTTCTCAAAGACTCCGACTCCAAGGGCGGAATACTATGATAAGTATGGTGATTCCACCAGATGTTTCTTGAAAGTCCAAGTCACAATCGCACCTCCATTGATTCTGTTATTGGTAGATGATTACGTGAGAAGGCAGATAATGCGGGCTAGAGGTTTCCCAACTTCCTTCTATAGCTCTATCGTAACCTTGCCGAAGGACAAAGGAAAAAGACATGCACTGTCCATAAACAGGATTCTCGATTCTGGAGAAATTATATCTCAAGGTATTGCAAGAAGTGGGCATTATAAGAAACTTACTCTTGAGATGGGGAAAAATTGAGTAAAGGAACCTACTGGTGCACTCGTTTTTATCCATGGTGAAATTACCTACCAAAGCAAAACAAGGAGGTATAACTTGGGCCCAAAAACCTTACTTGGGATCTTTTTCAAAATAAGAAATATACAACCAGACCATTGTATGATACGAGAAAGTTCCAACGCCTTCATAGAAAAAAAATACCAATATGTGAATTTAAACAAATGTAGAAAGGATATAATAAATTTGGAAAAACATTAGTAGGATGCTTTATGATTTCATGTCGCCAAAAAATTTAAAACTTTCATGATCTACGCCCTTCTAATCCATAATAAATCCCACATACTGCTACTTTTATTAGTTTTAATACCTTCTCCAAGAATCTTTTCGTATCTGAGAAAGGACCCATAGTTTGGCGTGGGTGCAAATTTACCTGCAACTACTAAATAATATGCGAGCCACCAATATCTATTCCGCTTCCTCACGTGAAAAGTGATTCCAGCTTAACGGAACGGAATCTGGGAATCGTACTCAGCCATAGATTGGCCACGGACTTGTTCGCAAGCCGCCCATTAGAATGTTCTCCCGAATCACCAGGAAATGCCCTTACATTAACTACGGTCGCCGTTACTTGCTCAATCCTTCCTTCGTCAAGCGGAATTCGGACATCTCATACTCATCTCGGGCATATTCCACCAAAATACTGAGTGAACTGAAGCGTTCAGGATTGATCCAGGTGGTGGGATTAGCTGCAGTAATATCTGCAGTGGGGGGATTGGCATATTATTATGGAAAACTGCAAGGTGCTACAGGGAAAACCATCGTAACTTCGACAACACCATTAGAACATCTAGTTCCACCACAATATTGCAATGATAGGGATTTAGCTCATGCTATCGAGGAATTGAAAGGGGTGTTAGGAGCAGACAACGTTATGAACTCACAGGTTGAAATTGAGTTCCATTCTAGAAACGATTTCACTCCTCATGAGCCGTTGGCTAACGAAAGACCTAAATATATCATATATCCATCTTCTACAGAAGAAGTCTCAAAGGCAATGAAACTATTGCACAAGTATTGTGTACCAGTAGTACCTTTTAGTGGAGGTACTTCTCTTGAAGGACATTTCCATTCGACGAGACAGGGCGTAGTTTTGGATACTTCGAGAATGAAACAAATTTTGGAAGTCAATCAAGACGATATGGATGCCAAAGTGCAAGCGGGAGTCAACTGGGAATATTTGAATGAAGTTTTAAAGTCTTTTGGTCTTATGTTGGGGACCGACTGTGGACACAGCGGACTCATTTCTGGAATGATTAACACCAATGCTTCCGGGATCAACGCCTCAAGATATGGAGCCATGATAGCTAACGTGATTTCGGTAACTGTGGTGCTAGCGGATGGTACTATCATTAAGACCAAGAAAAGACCAAGGAAGTCTAGCGCTGGATACAATTTAACAGGACTTTTTGTGGGCAGTGAGGGGACATTGGGCATTGTGACAGAAGCAACTGTCAAGTTGCATCCACTTCCAAAGGTAGAAAGAGTAGTGGTGTGCCAGTTCCCTGAAATCCTCGACTCAACGAATACGGTGGCCCAAATATTTCGTTCTGGAATTCAACCCAACGCCGTGGAATTGATAGATAAGGATATGGTAAAATGTTTAAATTACAGTGGATATTTGACCAGAGAATGGAAAGAATCACCAACTATATTTTTCAAATTAGGTGGATCCAGTAAAGCTATCGTCGACGAATACATTCTGCAAGTGAAGAACATAGCCCTAGAGAATAATTGTCTGGATTTTGTTTTTGCCCAGAACAATGAAGAAGGAGAGGAGTTGTTCTCTGCTCGAAAAAGTGCATTCTATGCTATGGTTCAGTACGGTAAAAATGAAATTAATGAGGACGTACGAATTTGGGTGACGGATGTCGCCGTCCCGTTATCCAGACTTCCTAGTGTACTAAACCAGGTTCACAGCTTAATTAAAAATTCCGGGTTTGAGTCGGTGATTTTAGCTCATGCTGCCGATGGAAACTTCCATGCCGATTTATTCTACAACATTGAAGATAAGGAAAGGGCCGAAAAAGTAGTGGATAGGATTGTCGAATTAGGTCTTGAAAACGAAGGAACGTGCACCGGAGAACATGGTGTTGGAAATGCCAAGAGAAGATTTTTGGTTAAAGAATTAGGAGAGGATGCTATTGATTTAATGAGAAAGCTAAAGATTTCGTTGGATCCCAAGAGAATATTGAATCCCGACAAAATATTCAAGACAGACCCAAACGACACGGGGAGTAACTGATTCCCTTTCAGGAAAAACTCTCGGGAAAATCCCAAAGCGAGCATCATATATATTAATTAGGTTTGAGCGTATCATGATGACTCGGAGTCGAATAATAAAATATGTGTCTCAAATCCACAATTGTGGAAGTTTCCAGTAAACGCCGACGCTTGGACAGGTTCAAGTAAAGGCCAGAAACTCAGCATTCATTTTGCCGAATTATCCCACGGCTGTGGCTTGAGAGTATATTCATTTGAACGGTTGCTAGGGATGCCTTTTAAGGTTAAGTACATTGCACAAACATAGTGCGTAACCAGCAGGGATCATATGTTACACAAGCTTCTTTGATGACTAGTATCAGGGTCTTTCCCAAGTCCTACCTAATGTCTGAGCCAGAGAGCAATTGCGAAAAAATGCTCTGGTACTTTTACTCCGCAATTATGCTTATCATAGACTGCTATAAATAATGGATTAATAATTCCTAATTTTATTAATAAATATAAGCCTAAAAATTTAGATACTATGATTCGTTATCTGCGGCGGGGCTTAATCACAATTGTGAACCATACCCATTTCTTAAAATTGGATAAATACCCGAGTACATTGACATATATCCTTCTAGAAGGATGCATAATCGGGTTTTGGGCCGTATATAATTAATATGTAGCGTACAATTGATATTAAGATGGCTACGGCTAAAAAATATATGAAGATATAGGTTTTCTGACACATATTGAAAATAATATGTATAATGGTAATATCTTGTGATTAAAGTGCCTGTACAAAGTGAAGAAAGATAAATTATCATGGTCCTTTACCTTGTCAGCTTATCAGTAGACCCTATGGTTATGACCAAACTAGTACTTATCATGGTATTTATCGTTATTAAAGTCTATCGTGATTATTACACATTATCTTTACTCTTAAAAGTACGTGGTCTACCAGTAGCAAATACCAATCTGTAACAAAAATCCCCCCCAATCATGCGTTGCAGTTCGGATTTTGGTGGTCGATTTGCTTGAAGGCTTCACCACATGCGAACTTCCATCTTGATTGGCGCGATTAAAATAATTTGAGACTTGGATTTCTTCTGTGTCATATTTTGGAGAAGTACACCTTGATTTTTAACAGATCAAATGGTGCTTTATCCCGTGGTATCTTCCACAACAGCACTACTAAGAATATGTTGATGCAGCCACAATTCGTTTCCCATTGTTATGTTATAGTGGCCAAGGTGAGGATACACACATTGCCTCACAATTGACACAATTGAAGGGCGATACTACAAGACGTGGTAAAAATGTTGATAAATGAACTCAGCAAATATAGCAAAACCATTCTTCTTGTATGGACTGGGGTGCACGTATCACATTCACCTCAAGATAAGGTCACACAGATGTAGATAAAGACCCTTCTTTCTATCTTTTTCTCGGCGGGTTTGTAGCAAATACTTACCATGATAGGTGTTAGCCTATCGCAACAAACTGAAATTGGTAGTATTGTCGATACCTTATTCGAGCAACAAATCCGTCACACAAAATGGATAATTTTTTAGCCGTAGACATCGGGGTTCGCGAAAACAGAATGACATATTTGCAACAAGAATTCATAAAATGATTGAGATTGAACATCTAGTTCCACGTAAGCCGATAAAAATTAGCATACTTATGAATTTAGCATCACTATCATTAAACGTCCCTACGAAGTGTCAATGCTAAAGACACATCTAGAGCGCATAAATGGGGAAGTTATGTATCACTCAGAACCCGCATCACTGGAAAATAATACGACATGCGTCAAAATAGAGAAATAATATTTGTGCTATCACGATGCAATAATAAAGAAGCCACAGAACTGACAGCTTATGATTCCACAGTGCAATAAGAAGGTAGACGAGAAGAAGCTTGATAGATGAAAGTAGGTAAAGACCAGTATTTCCATCTCTGTAGAAACATCACCAAGGCTCTGGTGAGGTATGCCCGATGAAGTAAATCAAAAAATTACAGTATTCCTTCTTCTCCTCGTCAGTAGATAATGATTATCTCTATAATAAAATTTAATTAATTGTCAAATAAGGAAAGCGGTCTATGAGTTGTAGTGCCTTATAACTGCAGGGCGTCTTATTAAATGAATAATATCTCTTATCTAAGATTCGAGGAAGTTTTGCAACTATAAAAATGTTGAAATGTCCCCGACAATTAATTATATTCTCCAACCCAAGATGTCCAAGCAAACAGAATTAGCTCTTGAAAATATCAGGAGTATTGGTAGCGGGGGACGTTTGGAAATTGATGATCATGAGATAAACTTAGAGGTGGTTGGTTCGGCCAATCTTGGTGTCCAAGAAGTTGGGGAACAATTGACTTTAGCTCAGAAATATTTGATCCTTAGAAGACTTGACTTGGAGGGATTGGTTACTACAGATGATTTACCATTAAAAGCAACTTTCATTATTGAAAAGGTTGAAAAGATCACTGTTGCTGAATCAGTCGAGATCATCGAAGAGGCATTAGAGGAGTTTTCTGATGATGCAAACATTCCGGCAGAAGAGTACGACTTATATGAACGATTGTTGAAACACAATAAAGGATTAGTGGACAATACCGCTACCACTAAAAGCAAACTAGCAGAAAACTTTTCAGATTCCAAAGAGAAAGATTTTTTGAACGAAACTATAGATGACATATCTGTTGAATCTGACAAGGATAATGTTTCTCCATACTCGATTGTTGATTGGGATTTACAGGTGAGACTAGAAGCAGCTTTGATTGCTTACTACTCCCCATACCAGGAGGTTAGGGCGGTTACTGATCCTTTTGATGACCCCAACGTTTCAGTGGAGACACTCAGAGTCTACGTTATTGGTGCCATCTGGACCTGTATCGCCGCTTTCGTCAATCAGTTCTTTGATGATCGTCAACCAGGTATTCTGTTGCCTTCCAATGTTGTTCAAATTTTTATTTATCCATGTGGTATGCTTTGGGCCAGGGTAGTACCACAGTGGAGCTTTAAAATCTGGAGCTACCAGATAGACCTTAACCCTGGTAAATGGACATATAAGGAACAAATTCTATCCGGTCTTATGGTTGCTGTTGCTGGAAATTACAGTTATGTTGGGTGGAACATTACTGTCCAGAAAATGGAAATGTTTTACAACAATACATGGTTAGATAGTGGATATAAGGTACTATTACTCTTATCAAGTAACTTCATGGGTTTTGGTTTTGCAGGAATATTGAGAAAATTCGCGGTATATCCAGTTAGAGCTGTGTGGCCAAGTCTATTACCAACTCTTGCGTTGAATAGAGCTTTATTGCAACCAGAAAAGAAGGAAAATATTAATGGATGGAAAATCTCAAGTTATTATTTCTTTTTCATTACTTTTGCCGCTTCATTTCTTTATTTCTGGTTCCCTAACTATATTTTCCAAGCTCTTTCCACATTCAACTGGATAACTTGGATCAAACCCGACAACTTGAACCTTGCAACTATAACCGGTTCTTTTCTTGGTATGGGAATTAATCCTATTTCTACCTTCGACTGGAATATTATCAGTTTCAATAGCCCTTTGACCATCCCGTTTTATTCTTACATGAATCAATACATTGGATCGGTTATCTCATTTTTTATCATCGTTGGGGTTTATTATAGTAATTATAAATGGACTAAGAATTTTCCAATCAATGATAACAATCTCTTCACCAATACGGGAGAACGTTATCAAGTCACAACAATTTTAACAGACAAAAGTTTATTTGACAAGGCTAAATATGAGGAATACGGAGCTCCATTTTATTCTGCTGCGAATTTGGTTCTTTATGGTGCATTCTTTGCAATTTATCCATTCTCCTTCGTTTATGAGCTGCTTGTGAATTACAAGAGTATCTATAAATCATGGAAGGCTGTCATTAAGAACTTCAGAAATTTGAAAGATTCAACCTTGGAAGGCTACAATGATCCTCATAGTACCATGATGAAAAATTATAAGGAAGTTCCGGATTGGGTATTTGTTTGTGTATTATTACTAGCCCTTATGTGTGCTATTCTTTGTGCTGAATTATACCCTGTGAACACTCCTGTTTGGTCTATTTTCTTTGCTATTGGTATCAACTTTGTCTTTTTAATTCCAATTACAACCATTTACGCCGCCACCGGGTTTTCATTTGGGTTGAATGTGTTGGTAGAATTAATTATCGGTTACGCTCTTCCAGGTAATGGTTTAGCTTTAATGTTTATTAAGGCTTTAGGTTACAATATTGATGGACAAGCCGAAAATTATATTACCAATCAAAAGGTTGGCCATTACGCCAAGATTCCTCCTAGATCGATGTTCCGTGCTCAGATGCTTGCTATGTTCATCGGTACTTTTATTAATATGGCTGCTTTGAACTTCAAGCTTAGCCACCTTAAAGACTACTGTCAGCCACATCAAGAAAACAAATTCACTTGCCCTAGCTCGAGAACTTTTTTCTCAGCTTCAGTTCTTTGGGGTGTTATTGGTCCTAAGAAAGTGTTCAATGGATTGTATCCTATCTTGAAGTGGTGTTTCTTAATCGGATTTTTATTGGCATTCCCATGTGCAGCTATCAAATTCTATGGTAATAAGAAATACACCAGATATTTCCAGCCTGTTCCTTTGATCGGGGGTATGTTGATTTGGGCACCATACAATTTATCATACTATAATGTGGGTCTTTATTTCTCCTATTTCTTTATGAATTACGTCAGAAGGCGGTTCTCTGCTTGGTGGGGTAAGTATAACTATCTTCTTACCAGTGGATTAAGTGCTGGTGTTGCCTTCAGCAGTATTATTATCTTCTTTGCTGTGCAATACCATCCAAAGGATATTACGTGGTGGGGCAATAGTGTATTGTATGCAGGGATTGATGGAGGTTATGGTCCACAGTCTGCTCTCAATGCATCCCTCGCTGAAGGAGGATACATTGGACCTAGAGTGGGACACTTCCCATAGCCTTGGAACGGTTTCAATGTTCCCTCTTTGCAAAGCAAGGTATACAGATACATGCTTGTGCTTCGAATCTTATGTGCTAATCCGAGCCATTATTTTCAATTCTTCTCTGCTGTTTTTAATGTCTGCTCTGAAAGCTAAGGTCTCTAAATATGTGAATATATTCTGGAATGAGACGTATTTTAATGTAGTGTATTTGGTGCCCACTGGCTGCGAAAAAAATAAAAAATACCAAAAAAAACAAGCTAAGCGAGAAACTATAAACGGGTGCGAGCGCAAAAGTGTCAACCACCGATATTACGCAAAATGAATACAAATGATAATCATGGAATAGAATAAGTATTGAGCTGAGATAAGGGTATAATGACTAGTGGGACCAGTCAGGATTAAACACCACCTTCGAAATGATTGTAGTCAAGATGAACTTTCTACGCAAACTACTTTTGTGAACTTGGCAAAATAGTAAACAAAGTATAGCTTGTGATTATCACGCTTTATACTTAGTACTAAGTAGTAGTAGACAGAATTATATTGAGTGTACTCAGAGAGAAAACCCATTCTACTAAGGGTATTCTATTGTAGCGAATAAATGGAACCGATTGAGAGTATCTCGGGCATTCTTAATCTTACGTTACATCTATAAAGGGCAAAGAATCAAGACATAGTTACGGTTCCGTTCTATTCGAATCTGTACCTCTTTCTGATTCTTTTCTTAGTGTCGTCATGGTGTATCGCACACTAAATACGACCTCAGCAGCACCAAAATCATTCAGCATACGAGTGAAGGCACCGCCACCACGCGGCCACAAATGGGCCCGTATGTACCATAATAAGCCCACATGCTGAGAGCCATTCTCAAATTTACCATGGCCGGTAGTTGTTGCCAGATCAGGCAAAAGGGTCTACAGCAATAATGTGCAGTGCACGAGAACTCGATTTTGACACGTACATCTTTCTGACCCCTGAGGAGCTGTCAATGGTGAGAAAATGGGAACATCCGGCCAAACGGGATATTGAATGAGTGTTAGTCACTGTAGGACCTAGTGAAGCCATCCACAGGGCTCACGGCGTGGGTAAATTTTCTTCCAGCTCATCGTGAAAATGAAATTTCACGTGATCTATACGGGACGGCACTACCACGAGAGCAGTGCCCAACACTGCCAGAGGTGGCAAATTCAGGAATTGCGAAGGTGGGCCCAAGCTCGATATATACAGAGTAGCATATAGGGTGCTCCAGATGGATTTTTACTCTTTATATCCCCCCATCCATAACCAGCTCTTGCTGAGGGCCACCCAACGAAACTCCCACGTGAGCTGGCACAATCCCCAACGCATGTGACTCGGGCTGTCGTACCACTGTAAACGACCAATACGACACATCCACCTTGTCGTATGCAGGCAATCGACGCAGCCCCCGCCGTTGCAGGCCTTTAACTAGGAATTTGGGCCCGGCCCCGGTCCCGTCCTGCACAGATCCCAGGCAACAATCACGACGAGTAACGTGTTGGCGAGTCAATTTTCACCGGATTTAAATTACTATATAAACGTGTGGATCGCTCCTGGAAAATTTCCTCTTTTCTTCAGTATTACACATACACACAATTAACACAATGGTTCAATCCTCTGTATTAGGTTTCCCACGTATTGGTGGACAAAGAGAGTTGAAGAAGATCACCGAGTCTTACTGGCAAGGAAAGGTCACTGTCGACGACTTGTTGGCCAAGGGTAAGGAATTGAGAGCCCACAACTGGAAGTTGCAAAAGGATGCTGGTGTCGACATTATTCCTTCCAACGACTTCTCCTACTACGACCATGTCCTTGATCTCTCCTTGTTGTTCAACGTGGTTCCTGAAAGATACACCAAGTACGACTTGGCTCCTATTGACGTTTTGTTCGCCATGGGTAGAGGTTTGCAAAGAAAGGCCACTGAGACTGAACCTGCTGTTGATGTTACTGCCTTGGAAATGGTCAAGTGGTTCGACTCCAACTACCACTATGTCAGACCAACCTTCTCCCACTCCACTGAGTTCAAGTTGAACGGTGAAGTCAAGCCAGTGGTTGAATTCAACGAAGCTAAGGCTTTAGGTATCCACACCAGACCAGTCATTCTCGGTCCTATCTCCTACTTGTACTTGGGTAAGGCCGACAAGGACTCTCTTGACTTGGACCCAATCTCTCTCTTGGACAAGATCTTGCCAGTTTACCAACAATTGTTGACTCAATTGAAGGAAGCCGGTGCCGACCAAGTCCAAATTGACGAGCCAGTTCTCGTTTTGGACTTGCCTGAATCTGTTCAAGCTAAGTACCAAGCTACCTACGAAGCTCTTGTCAACGATAAGTCTCCAGAATTGATCTTGACCACCTACTTCGGTGATGTCAGACCATCTTTGAAGGCTATCGCCAAGTTGCCAGTTGCTGGTTTCCACTTCGACTTTGTCAGAGTTCCAGAACAATTTGACGAAGTTGTTTCCATCTTGAACGACAAGCAATCTCTTTCTGTCGGTATTGTCGATGGTAGAAACGTCTGGAAGACCAACTTTGCTAAGGCCTCTGCTTTCGTCAACAAGGCTATCGAAAAGGTCGGTAAGGACAGAGTTGTTGTTTCTACTTCATCCTCTTTGTTGCACACCCCAGTTGACTTGGAATCTGAAAAGAAGTTGGATCCAGTCATCAAGGACTGGTTCTCTTTTGCCACTCAAAAGTTGAACGAAGTCGTCATCATTGCCAAGAACGTTTCTGGTGAAGATGTTTCTGAAGCTTTAGCTGCTAACGCTGCTTCTATCAAGTCCAGAACTGAATCTTCTATCACCACCAACCCTAAGGTTCAAGAAAGATTGGCTACCATCTCCGAGGCTTTGTCTACCAGAAAGTCTCCTTTCAGTGACAGATTGGCTGTGCAAAAGGAAAAGTACAACTTGCCATTGTTCCCAACCACCACCATTGGTTCTTTCCCTCAAACCAAGGACATTAGAGTGAACAGAAACAAGTTTGCTAAGGGTGAAATTACTGCCCAAGAATACGAAGACTTCATCAAGAAGGAAATTGACCTTGTGGTTAAGTTCCAAGAAGAAGTTGGTTTGGATGTCTTGGTCCACGGTGAACCAGAAAGAAACGATATGGTCCAATACTTCGGTGAACAATTGGAAGGTTTCGCTTTCACCACCAACGGTTGGGTCCAATCCTACGGTTCCAGATATGTCAGACCACCTATCATTGTTGGTGACGTCTCCAGACCAAAGGCCATGACCGTCAAGGAGTCCGTCTACGCTCAATCCATCACCAAGTCCCCAATGAAGGGTATGTTGACTGGTCCAGTCACCGTTTTGAGATGGTCTTTCCCAAGAGACGATGTCTCTGGTAAGGTTCAAGCCTTGCAATTGGGATTGGCTTTGAGAGACGAAGTCCAAGACTTGGAAGAAGCTGGTATCACCGTCATTCAAGTCGACGAACCAGCTATCAGAGAAGGTTTGCCATTGAGAGCTGGTAAGGAAAGATCCGACTACTTGAACTGGGCTGCTCAATCTTTCAGAGTTGCCACTTCTGGTGTCGAGAACTCCACTCAAATCCACTCTCACTTCTGTTACTCTGACTTGGATCCAAACCACATCAAGGCTTTGGATGCTGATGTCGTCTCTATTGAATTCTCCAAGAAGGACGACCCTAACTACATTCAAGAATTCTCTGACTATCCTAACCACATTGGTTTAGGTTTGTTCGATATTCACTCTCCAAGAATTCCTTCCACCGAAGAATTCCGTGCTAGAGTCGAAGAAATCTTGAAGGTTTACCCAGCCGCTAACTTCTGGTTTAACCCAGACTGTGGTTTGAAGACCAGAGGTTGGGCTGAAGTTAAGGAGTCCTTGTCTCACATGGTTGAAGCTGCCAAGCAGTTCCGTGCTCAATACTAATTGGGATCGGTCTCAACCTATGCATTCTTCAATTCTTCAAATTGTTGATGATGCTATATCCTACGATTACATTTATTCAACATTAATGTAATTTTTATTAATTGTTTAAATACGCTTTTTTTTTCTATGTTTTTCAGTCATGTCTGGAGCGGCAACCACGCTTGCTGCTCTCTGGGATTGTCTTATTACTTGTTTTAGTGGAGTCCATGTTATCATGGACCGATACGAAGGGGTTAAAATGGGATTTCAACATCGGTTATTAATATTATTTACGAATAGATATAATATTAAACAAAAGTAGTACTTTTTGCGTTAAACTTGCTGACTGGAAGATTGGGCCGAGGCTCTTTCATATTTGATGACGTCTGTCGGTTTTCTTTGGCAGTATTCTTACTTGTAGATCATGTATCAGATCGAACACTATGTGAATTGGTAAGCGCACTACCGGGCAATACTCATTTGCCATCACCCACTATCGTCAGCTTCTTCTACAAGCAGTACAATATATGGCCATGTCTGATCAAGGAGTACAAGACGAGCTCATTGAGCAATTTATCAACGTTACTAACTCGTCCAAGTACTTGGCAGAGCAATATTTGACTAGAAACAACAACGATTTGGTGGACGCCATTGAGGACTACTATGCCACGAATAAGCCGAACTCAGCGGCAGGCACTAGCAACAACTCCAACAGAAAGAGCAAGCCGTAAGTATTACAGTTTGAACCAAATAGATATCAATTGAGCCCTACTAACGCCAATTAGTGCACCAGGAGGAGGGATCAGGACATTCAAAGATTTGAACAACGAAGATGACGATGAAGAAGACGACAAGACCAATACCAATTTCTTCACTGGAGGTGAGAAATCTGGATTACAAGTGGAGGACCCCAATAATCGTGGTGGCCGTGGGGGTAACGACAGAAACATAGTGGATCAGATTTTCCAGAGAGCCAAGGAACAAATGGAACAGCCCGACGATAGACCGTCTGCTCTGGCGCCGGAAGTAGCTGAGCCAAAATTCCTGGGTACCGGATTTAAGTTGGGCGATGGTGATGCTCCTTCGGAGGAGGTTAGAGACCCCAACAGCTCTTTGCCCCAAAGACCGGCCAAAGTCACCAGAGAAATCACCTTCTGGAAACAAGGTTTCACTGTTGGTGACGGGCCATTGCACAGATATGATGATGAAAGGAACGCCAGTGTTTTACAAGAATTGAACCGCGGAAGGGTTCCTATGTCGTTGTTAGATGTCGAGTATGGCCAGGACGTGGACGTTTCAGTATTCAAGAAGACCGACGAAGACTGGTCTCCGCCCAAGAGAAAATTGGGAGGCTTTTCTGGAGCAGGACAAAGATTGGGGTCGCCAGTTCCAGGCGAAGTCGGTTCGGGTGCCCAGACTCCTGTGGAAGAGAAGCCAGTAACAGCCCCCAAGCCCCAAGATGAAGAAACCGGCGATTCTCCTGTCCAGATCAGATTTGCCAACGGCAAAAGAACCTCTACCAAGTTCAACTCCACCGACTCGATACTGGCGGTGTATGAATTTGTCAGAGCTCACGAGTTTAACGACCCTTCAAGGCAATTCACTTTGAGCCATGCTTTCCCTGTCAAGCCCATCGAAGACTCCGAGGAAACTACTGTGGCAGACGCCAAGTTGAAAAACACCGTCATTGTGCAGAGATGGGCATAACATTACTAGTGATGAACCCGGTTTCTACATCTGGTCCAACAAGTAGATCACGAAATGAAATTATCGAAAAGTTATGAAGAGTGTAATAGAATCGCTCGTGGGATTACATGCCTTGGATATGTTCTCGTAGGTTAGAAGAGCCATAATTGTAGAATTTGGTTAACTTTAGTTATGGTAGTGGGGGCATCGCCGTTCACGTGAGCCGAAGATATCAAGCGACATTAAGCTCTACGATTCAGCTTTAATCCACGAAGAGACTGCACACCACCAAATACTTGTACCAGATACACCACGTGCTGCTCCGGCCGTCCTCATGAACTAGGCAAATGTTACCCCTACTCAGATTAAGGCTGAAGGGCTGGTTCCAGCCCAGGCTACCGAGAATGAAGGCCCCAGTACGACATATACCGAGATTGACTCCACGATATTTCCACTACAGACAAGCTTCTACCTCCCAAGGTACACAGTTAGACACTTCTACCGATAACAGAGTGTTGAGTGATTTCATGGAGTTCTCTGATGAGCTTCAATCTTCACTTACCAAATATATCCAGTCCAAACCATCGTATATTGATAATAACCAATTCTACTCCCAGCTCGATTTGGGTGAAAAATCCATGGATGTGGTCCCCAGTTATGCTCCGATACCAGATTTCAAAAAGATCGTCGAACGGAATCTTCAAAACATTCCCACAGTGGGGTCTTTAGTGGAATATATTGACCCAGAAACCCACAGCATAGGATTTGGCATGGTACTCCGGGCCCCGGAGTCCACATTCAACGATAATTACAACAAGGTGATGGTGCTCACGGTAGGAAATGACATACAAATGGTGTCTCCCACTCATATTAATGTCCAGTTTTACCAAGTGATCGATTCGGAATGGATCCTGAACATGGCAGTGGACCAAGACCGGACTGCCAAAGACACCTTCGACCGTAGGGCTCTTACGAATGCGATGAAAAACTTTTTATGCCAAAGTTTGAAAACCTCTAACGCTTTGGATCCCAATTTGAGCATGATACATTCCCAATACTCCAAGTCCCACAACATAGTGCCAATCTCCATTCTTGAAATCATCGAATCGATCAAGTTCCCCGACTGGATATTGGCCAATATCAACCAGAGCTATTTTCAACAGTCGGTGCTATTAATGGCGATCCACTTAGGACTCTCAAAATCTCCTCTATGGCTACAATTCTCCAGCATCCCCCACTATAGAATGACCAATATAATAAAGCACAAGTGCTCCAACGAGTTGATCTATGGGACCGATTACTTTGTGAATTCAGGTTGGAACTCGCAAGCATTAACAAAACTTTATTCCGCATCCACTGACAAAAACTTCATGTCACAGACTAACAAATTCTTGGTAGAATTATACCAGACTCAACAGTCCCCTATACTGGCCAAAAATTTCGACGACTTAAACTTTTACCTTACAATTTGGGAAGGAAGACATTATAGATATATTATAGATTGTTTAAAGTTTGCCTTGATTTATCCCCACAGCTCCCTAATGGAAGTTATCAACAAGTTTGATCCATTTAAGGGTACACTCGTTACTCCCAGCATCATTCAAAAATTTCTTGAAGACATCCATTTGTACAACAATAGCGAGAACCAGCTCACGGATATCTTTCTCTCGTCGAACATTGTGGGAAAGCCTAAATTATCCCAGCTAGCAATATCTAATCCGAAGGAAATTGAACAAAACGAATCATCAGATATGGCTCACACTAACCATATTGCCGATAAGTTCCCCCATTTGCGGAAGCAGAAGTCCTACTATAAAGATCACGTCATATACGGAATTCCAACCGATTCAGATGCCACCGATTCAGGTTCAACCTTGGCGGTATCTTTGGAGAAAATCAACTCTAGAAAATACATCATCAACTTTCATATTCCTGATATTGTGGCAAAAGTAGCACCCAATAGTGACTTGTTTAATCTGTTGGTTTCTAACAGTGTGGTCATGAAAACATTACTGAATTTTGTTGGAGGTGACACCTTGCATCCTTTGTTTGACAAAAAGCTTCTAGAGCAATTTAAATTCCCTGATCAAAGGGTCCCATCAGATAATGACTGGTATCGAGTGGGTGATGCACCGAACTCAATCAAAAGGATGAGATCACCCACAATAGGTTGTCTCACGATATCTTTGTCCTATAACACGTTTGATGCAAATCCGTTCAATAATTTACAAGACAAGCTCGCTATTTCGTTCGATTCGTTGGCAACAGGGAATATCAAAAACCTTAGCAGACAAGAATTGGAGGATTGTCTTGTCGGAAAATCAGATATTTTACCCTTTAGAATATTCAAGAGATCTCCTCCCGCAGACAATACCCCGACTAAATTGAATAAAGAGGATATTCATAATTTGGGATTCATTTTCAATGTCATGAAGAGTCATTTTAAAAGAAGAAATCTCAATGGTGCGTCGATAGTTAGTCCCCTCATAGATTTGGATGTTGAAAATGGTTCAAGTCTAGTAAAGCGATTGAGCTATGAGAATAAAGGTACCCGGAATGAGAGATTGGTAACTAAACTAGAGGTTTCATCTTCCCTGAAATCCTTTGCTAATTCTAAATTTTTCCTTTCTGAAATAGAAAGTTTGGTGAGTGAGCTTACCACGTTATTTTGTACCCTTCATCAGATTCCTATGTTTGTCCATTACCAAGAAAATTTTATCGATGATCCTAGGCTGGTTGATTCTGAAGCTGATGATAAGGATGGGGTACTAGTGGCTCACGATAATATGTTACTCCCTAACTACGTTGCTGATTCATTTTATCAGACTTTAATCTCTAGAGATGCCTTGGGGTATGTGTCCATAGCAGCACATATAATTGGAAGAAACTTCCTTACAAAGCCGATATTGGAAGTCAGTACCATTGGACAAGGCACCCGGAATTTACCAAAGGGATTGACCAACGGATTTGTCAAAATGATTGACATATTCAATGATTTTGAGGTGATGTTCAATCATCTTCAAATATTGAGTTTTATTCAATTACAAGCACACAACACTTTTGTCAAGGAAAATGACACTCATCTCGACATCGTCAAGCGGTTCAGCTACTTAAAAGGATATGGATATAATCTTTATGGTCCGTTCGAACCAATGGCATTACTTCAACAGGAAGAAAAATTGAGAAACTCCCAAAACTTGATTTCTTATGTACAGACTAATTATAAGCGGTTCTGGACTTTGAAAATGCTCGAGCAGAAGTTATCAGAAGAAGTCATAAGTGAAAACGAAGACACCTTTGATGGGGTTTTGTACGAATGCATCATCACGCATACAGGGTACAGTGTACCTGGTCAAGATTATCGTATTTCAAGAGCATTCTGCAAAGAGTTGGCCATAGAAGTGGACATTGTAAATACTCCCACTAACGGAAATAATATTGGTGCAATAGTCAAGTGTGACAAAGTGCTATACATTGATGTGGCTGGCGGAGTTTGTGTTTTGAAAGAAGAACAGGTATTTTAATAGAACAATTGTATATAATAATTAAATTAGCATCTCAAAGTAATCACCCCATGTATATCATTAGGTTTGATTACTTTTTCACAAATTTAGATGTTCGTTACACCTGAAAAATTTAGGCTTGTTGAAAAAGTCGAAACCTTGAAAAAGGTGAAAAGAATGAAGAAAGCGAATAAAAGGAAAAATACTAAAAAGATGAAAAAGATGAGAAAAATGAAAGGCCCATATCAAAAATGCATAGTTTTACAACTGGACTAGGTACAAGGAAGAAGGCGCCCTCTACGTCAATCTTTATCAACTTCAAATGTAATTCGTTTCCCGGGGTTACCAATGTCCGACAATCCTGCACACAACACTGACTCATCAAATACATCAGTAGCCAAACTCCACTCACTAAGATTCACCACAATTATGCTGGTAAGTACCTGTGCCCTCCCCATAACAAGCCCGCTACTAACAGAGCAGTCGCATATCCAGCCTTCACTCGAGGCATTATCGGCCATCGTGACTAAGGACCAAAATACCCAGAACAAGCCCAACTTGTATCCCATCTTTGAGTATGTTGCTAATGACGACTTGACTGTTCACCAAGCGTACTTAAGATTGGCTCATTTGAATAATGGCGGACGTAGTGAGTCATTTTTATTCGAATCTGCTGTCAAAGGTGACACCGTGGACAGATACTCGTTCATCGGAGTCAAACCTAGAAAGATTATCAAGACCGGTGACATTCCAGAAGTGTTCTCCAAACAGTATTGCAATGTTGATCCCATCACGATTTTGGAGCAGGAGTTGAAAAACTATAACCAGGCACAATTGCCCGGGCTTCCCAAGTTCAGTGGAGGTGCTGTTGGATATATTTCGTACGATTGTATCAAGTACTTTGAACCCAAGACCAGAAAACCGTTGAAGGATGTATTGCAAGTGCCCGAAGCGGTGTTGATGCTTTGTGACTTGTTGGTGGTGTTTGATCATGTGTATCAGAGATTCCAGATCATCAACAACGTTGCAGTCACTGGCAATAACATCGAAGAAGGCTACAAGAAGGCCAGTAAAGAAATTGAAGCTGTGAAAAACATCTTGAAGGACAAGTCCATTGGTGACGAGATATATCCTGAGCAAGGTCCTATCAAGCTTGGGCAAAATTTCACTTCTAATATCGGACAAGAAGGTTACGAGAGTCATGTCCGGTCATTGAAAAAACATATTTTGTCGGGGGACATTATCCAAGCTGTTCCATCCCAGAGAGTTGCCAGACCAACGTCTTTACATCCATTCAATATCTACCGTCACTTGAGATCGGTGAACCCTTCGCCATACTTGTTCTACATCGATTTGGTGGACTTCGAAATCATTGGAGCCTCGCCAGAACTCTTGGTTCAAAGTGACGCCAACGGAAGGGTAGTGACCCACCCCATTGCTGGTACCATCATGCGAGGAAAGACCAACGAAGAGGATGAAGCAAATGCTGAAATCTTACGGTCCAGTTTGAAGGACAGAGCCGAACATATCATGTTGGTGGATTTGGCCAGAAACGATGTCAATAGAGTTTGTGAGCCCACATCCAATAGCGTTGATAGACTTCTCACTATCGAGCGCTTCTCTCACGTTATGCATCTTGTTTCCGAGGTCAGTGGTACGTTGAGACCAGACAAAACCCGGTTCGATGCGTTCAGATCGATATTTCCTGCCGGTACGGTGAGTGGAGCTCCTAAGGTGAGGGCAATGGAACTTATTGGAGAATTAGAAAAGGAAAAGAGAGGAGTGTACGCCGGTGCTGTTGGCCATTGGGGCTATGACGGAAAGACCATGGATACTTGTATTGCTTTGAGAACCATGGTGTTCAAGGACGGCGTGGCATACTTGCAAGCTGGTGGAGGAATTGTATTTGACAGTGATGAGTATGATGAGTACATTGAGACCATGAACAAAATGAAGGCCAACAACAACACTATTGTTGAAGCAGAAAAGATCTGGGCCGAGAAGGTTGGCGCAGCCCAGTAATGGAAAAAAAATTAATAGAATCGAGATAGTTTCGAATAGATGTCTATAGAAGTGAACCATTTGAATTTCGGGACCAATACCGCAGCCAAGTGAGGTTCTGAATATAGCTGAACATCGTAGGCCAAAGGTTGGGATGCAAAAATAAAAATATTATCTATGCAACCACAACGGTAAATGCATGCGCAAAAGGATATCAAGTAATGCAAAAATGCTATACCCAGAAAAGGCAATGGCAGTGCCAGATATGCTTGGTCGCACATTAAAAGTCGGGCTCCGTCGTGACCACAAATGCCAATCTATTCACCTTCACTCAGCCCCACGTAGCCGTATGTTTCAAACTCGCACCCAACGGTGTCGGTTCGGCTTCGGCCCATTTGTGTCGCAAGACACAATAACTGTCACAGGGTCTGCAATGTCTCACCTGGACGGTGCCGGCTCAGCGGTGCACGTGACCCGCGCCCACCATTCATGAACGTCGAGCCGACGATGATCATCTGAAGATCCACATTCCCCAGGCGACCATCACGAGCCATTTGTACAGAAACAGGCTCCCTATCTGTGATCGAGCCTGCCCCTTCTGTGCCACAGCACCATGAGCGATCCACGTGCCACCAGCGAAGACCCTGCCAGCCCCCACAGTCCCCGAGGAGCCCTTGCACCAGCAGCATCTCCATCATCCAAGAACTTGGCCCGAACCCCGACGTCATGGGACGCCGAGGATGACATCTTGCTCATGCACCTCAAGGATCTGCAGAAGTTGGGATGGAAAGAAATCGCCAGCCACTTCAACAACCGGACTCCCAACGCGTGCCAATTTAGATGGAGACGATTGAAGTCAGGCAACCTTAAGAACCCGCCCAAGTCGGCGGGACAGTTGGGGCCCCAGCTCAATTCTAAGCCATCGCCCTCGTCCTCACTCAAGAAACCGAAGAAAACCGGCCGGCCGGAGTCTGGCACTCTGGCGGTCCCGGGCTCCGGCTCCTCCACCTCTGGCACCGGGTTTCCTGCCGCCTATTCCCCCATCTCCAACGCCCCGTTCACTGGCTACGACAATAATGTGTCCAATGCATTGGCGGGCCTCAACGCGTTGTCCAACACCCCATCCAACCTCTCGAGCCCGCTTCCCAACTACCACACCAACCCGTCGACCCCTGGAGTCCATTCGCCCAGCGTGGCCAACGGTACTGCTGCTCATCTCAACCACACCACCTATGACGACTCGCCCAAGTCCGATGTGATTCTTGACCCTCAGACCCACAACAATGCCGCCTCCAACACCGGCGGTGGCTACTATGCTGACATCTCCATCGACCCTACGATGAACCTTCCCCATAACCAGCCCCACCCCCATGCCTCGCACCTTACTCCCCGTAACTCCACCTCCCATGGCTCGTCGGGCACAGGCGGCGGCTCGAGCCAGTCCCAGGCGACTACCCACCACCCCAACCTCCACAACAACTCCATTATCCAGATTGCCCGTGACGACCGGACCTCGATCTCGTTGACTCGGGCATCGGTATCGTCGCTCCCCTCCAAGTCCATGAACATTCCTCACCACCAGCTGAACAGCAACTCCTTGGCCCACTTGCCTATTTTGTTTGGTAGCAATAGTATCAGTGGACCATCGCGAAACCCCAGCATCAGCGGCCCCGGCGGCATCCAGCATTCCACCACCGTCACCAGCTTGCGCAATGGTAGCTCGGTGGGAGGTTCCGGTTACTACTCGCGGTCGGGCTCGGTGGTTATTCCTTACAGCGCCGACCGCAAGGACGATGAGCCGTTGAAAATAGACAAAGATAAAAAGAAGACCGATACCAAGCAAGCACTGGCCAAACCCAAGACCCCCCACCCCGTGCCGTCGGCAGCTAAATCCACAAACTCCCCCGTTTTCAAGATCCCATGGTCCATGGAAGAAGATGAGCTCTTGATCAATCGGAGAAACCGAGAGCTCTCGTTTGCCGAATTGTCCATCCTCTTACCTCAGAGAACAGAGGGCGAGATCTGGTCTCGGATTGACCACTTGGAGCGGCTACGTAACGGTCACCGGGCTTCCACTTCCAGAGACCACAGACGAAGAAAGTCTTCCATCGGCTTAGACGATGTGGACGATTTCTATGATGACGTCGACGACGTGATAGGCGGTATTGTGAGTGAAGACGAAGACGATGACGAGGATGACGGCGTGCTAGTGGACGTGGACGATTCCGTACCTAAAAAAAGAAGAAAGAGACGGGCCAGCTCCGCCGTCAACCCGCTTTCTGTGAGCGACTCCATCCGCAAGAAGTTGCGATAATTTTAGCACCTGCTGCTACGAACCAGTACCGCTACTACACCCACCGGCTCCACCATTCAGCCGTCGTATATTAATTCAGTTCTCGTATGTATGTATAGATTGCACGAGTGAGACAATCGATGTAGTGGTTCATAGTTCTCAGGAGAGTCAATCGGCAGAACCAATTGCTCAGTAGAGTTTCAACTCGCTGGTGATCTGGTCGATCACTGCCTTGGGGGCTGGTCCAAGCCCAAGCACTGTAGCACTGCCGGCGGCAATCTGGGTCCTTCCAGCATCGTGGACTATGTATGAGTTAATGCCCAAGGAAATCGCCTGGGCAAACAAAAGCTCCATTTCCTCCTCATTGGGCACCTGGAGTGTGATCTTAGCCTGACCATTACCATACTCCCACCGGTTCACCATGTCGGGATTGTAAGCTTCTGACTCAGGGTTGGTGATCTTCTTGTATAGCGCCAACGTGGCATGCAGACATTGAGCTGCCGCCTTACCTTTGCCCATCTTCAAGTCCTGACGTACAATGAGGGTCATCCGGACTTCTCCTGGAACGTCATTAAGGGCCATGGAGCTGATATCGACTCCCTCATCTTCTGACTCATCGTCCTCAGTACCAACGCTGGAAGAGCCAGAGGAAACGCTGGTGGAGCGGGCCAGACTCCGTGGTGCCAGCCCTGTGAGTACCAGGTGGATGTAGTACCCGGTAAGGAACAGGAGGACACCCACTGTAGCCAATTGGGTAATGTTGGAAGATGCCATAGTGGTGAAAAATTACGATGCGCCTAATCAGTTTAAGACTAGTGAGGGTCGAATCGACGGGTCCCATTTTTGCACCTCCGGGCTGACTTCATACTCCATGCTATTGCCGAGGTATCCTAACAACAGGGCCATTTGCAGTTAGGTAGGACTGGGTCTCAATTGTGGCCGCTTCAATAATTAAGCACCTCAAGGAAAGGGCCCCGTTCACCATCTCTCTATTCCAGAATGCTGTTCTTTACTTTGCACCCTTAATTCTTCAACCTTACATTTCGTACCAGTACCTTTTTAGAAATTAATTTCCATAATAGAAAGAAGGAACAAATGGCTTTCCAGCCACCTAATATTGATCAATGCTTGCAGTTCAAACATTCTCAACAAATACGATATTTCAAATAGTTTCTTCATAATGGGTCCATATCCCTAACCTCCCTATGCTAGAACGTTCTTCTTTTTCTTCTTTTTCTTTTCCACCTTGGCACTATAATTTCGCCAGTTTTTCACTCTGGTGTCCCGTTCGTCTTCCCACACATGCTTCATTTTGAGCTCCTTTTCACGGGTAGCCTGCTGTAGCTTCTCCTCCTGGCGCTGGTGGGCCTGCTGGCGCTGTTGGTATAACTTTTCGATTTCTTCCTGGCGCATTTCTTCTTTCAAGATCTTGTTCACCTTGTTCCGAATAGTTTCCATGTCGCTACTTTTTCCACAAACGTCTTTATAAATATCCAAAAGACGGCTCTTTTCGTGCCAAAACTCGCCCTCCTTGTCTTCTGTTGATAGAACCTGCTCTGCCTTTTTCAATCGGTCAAAAGCCTCGGGTGCCTGTTTGTTCACCACCTTATCTGGATGGATCATAAGTGATTTCTTACGGTACAACTTCTTCACCTTGGTTGCAAGCTCGTCAAGATGGAGTGGATCCAACTCAAGGATTCCAATATAGTCGTACCGGTTACACTGGAGTATCCTTTCGATCTCCTTATCCTTCGAGAGCCCAGACTCTTCTCGAGATAGAACCAGCTCAATATCCATAGTCACAGTGTGATCAGTTTCAGTCTGAATTCCTTCAAATCTTCTCAATTATGGTGACCTGTCTCTGGAAGCGTCAAATAGCACCAATTCGCGTCTTTAATAGTCACCTTGCTATACAAAATGTGCTCAGTAGCTGCCTCAACTGTAGTTGACTTTAACTGTAAGTGCGAATCGAAACTGACATCATCACCAATTGCCATCTGGTTCTTTCCACGCCGCCAGTCTCCCTCGAACCCCGTACCGCCAGTACATGTCGAAGGTGATCGCCAGCCTCAAAATGTCAAAACCATGGAAACCTAAATACTTCGATATTGGTGTCAACTTCTCCGATGGCATGTTCCAAGGTTACTACCATGGGTCATCTGCGCCAAAACATCCTGCTGATGTGGACCGAGTCATCGATAGGGCCCGGCTCTTCAACGTCACTAATATGCTAGTCACAGCCTCCAACATTGCTGAGAGTAAGGAACATTTTGAACTTTGTTCCCGGTATCCACAAATGTTGGTATCCACTGTTGGTGTCCATCCGTGCAGTGTATCGCTGGAGTTCTATGAGGCCCAAGAGTCCGGGTATTCTGAAACTTTAAGGGGCGATGTCGATGAGAAGTTGGATAACTTGAGGCAATTGACCGTAGAGGGGCATGCCAAGGGTTATGTTAAGGCATTTGGTGAGATTGGATTGGATTACGACCGGCTCCATTTCGCTTCAAAGAGCCAGCAGCAAACCATGTTTAGGAAGCAGCTTGAGGTGATTGCATCGTTAGAGCACTTGAAACTCCCGTTGTTCTTGCACATGAGAAATGCCTGTGACGATTTTATCGAAATTATCAAGCCGTTTTTGGATTCCGGCCTGATATCCAAGGGAGTGGTCCATTCGTTCACAGGTGACCAAGAGGAACTACAGAAATTGTTAAATTTGAATTTCTTCATTGGAGTCAACGGGTGCTCCTTAAAAACTGAAGAAAACCTCCAGGTAGCAGCGTTGATCCCTCCTGAAAAACTAATGATAGAGACAGATGCTCCGTGGTGTGAAATTAGAAAGAGTCATGCAAGTCACAAGTACATTACCGCTTACCCAAACATGTTTTACCCTGAAATTGCACCCAAAAGTACCCCAGAACCGGCTAATCCAGATATTCTGGAATTGTCTATCCAGGACTCCAACCCCAAGAAGAGGCAAAATCCCAAACAGCAAAAACAACAGCAAAAGCAACAGCAAGTTAAACTCGACGACTACCTTCCATTTCCCTCTATCAAAAAAGAAAACTACGAAAAACACAATGCTATAGTGCAAAAATTACGGGAAAACCATCCAAACCCAGACCTCATTGATGAAACTCTTGGCCAGTTCGCGTATCCACTATACAAGTCAAGAAACGAGCCAGTTTTTGTGGGGTATGTGGCTGAAATCATGTGCCACCTTTATCAATTAACTACTGAGGAACAACAACAACTGTTCATGGACTCAGTATATCAAAATACCGCCGAGTTGTTTTCAAGATGAACGTAATAGAATTATGGCATCTGCCATTATAATACATTAATATACATACTATACATAGTCCACAAACACATTTATCCGTGTCTTCGTAACGACCTTCTAAACGGAGGCGAATCTGGGGCCTTTATCCGCGCCAGGGTCCTCGTAGCGTGGTGAGAAGTAGCAACTCGGTCGCTTCGGGCTTTCTTGGGCGATGGACTAAATGCCTCGGTTACTGGAGAACTTTTCGATTGATTAGACAACAATAATTCGGGTTCCGTCGATTGAGATCTGGTTCTTCTTGGACTGGGTGATTCGGTCAATTGATCTACTCTCCTTCTGCGTGAAGACCCCACTAAACTGGTATTGTACGATTCGACCAACTGCTTAGGACTCCCTATGGGACTGGGAGATTCTGTTTTTGCGGCCCACCTGTTTCTAGTCGACCTTCGAGGCGAGTCCATACCGTTTGGACGACCATGTCTTCTGGTTCTGGTAGCAGCGGGTTCTGCAACTTCAGGATGATCATGTCTTCTAGTTCTGGTCGCAGCCGAGTCTAATGGTATTATACCATTGTATACTCTTGGTTGTCTCCGAGAATCAATAACACGTTTTGAATTTCCATTTAAACCAACATCAAGTAAATTAGTAGATTCGCCTACCTCTCGATCTTCATCGAATACAGAAGCTTCGCTTTCAGATCTCTCCGGATCAGATACCTCTTCTTCATCAAAATCGGAAGCCACAACTTCGTCACTACCATCACCATCACCCTCATCATCCTCGTCCTCCTCCTCTGAGGTAAATATATCTTCGACAACGCCATTTTCTTCGGCGATTTCCTTCACCTCGTTACTATGAATTACCGTGAGCTTTTTATTGGCATTATACTCGGCTCCAGGGTAACAGACAGAATAGTTATCAAAAACTTCATTCGAATTACTCTGACTGTTCTCTTCATCTTCGAGCAGGCCATCGACATGAGCAGTCTTCATTTGGTGATAAATCTCTATTTCTTTATTAGCTTCCTGCTCGAAAGTATACGGATTTGTGATGTCATCTTTTAAGAAGCTGATAATCAGCGCAATACTGTTTGGGTTACAGTGTAAATGGTTTGCCTTAGGTGTTGTAGTGGCTTGTACCACAGGTAATGCCGGCGCCGAATTAATGCCTCCAGATGGCCCAAATAACAACGGTTTCCAAAGCAATTTGTCGTACTTCAATTTCGTATAATTCTTCTTTTCCCATTTTTCGATTTCAGCATCAATTCTGGTTAGATTTAAAGAAATAGCATACTTATTAGTTTCTGGATTTTTGACAAGAGCTTGCAATTGTTCCAATCCCACAATAACATCTGAAGGCGTCATCCCCGTGAGTTTGCAAATGTTTTCAATTGAAATTGAAACCGCGGCTGGCATCTCACTGGAATTTTTCAGACAGGAATTCCCGTTTAGTCCACTCTCTGCTGATTTGATATTAACGTAATTATCGTAGAGAAATCTTAATTTGTATGCCACAGCAAGCCTCCAGTAGTTTCTATAACTTAACAAACCAAGATCACTTAGAGGCTTTTCCGGGGTACCGAATTTGAACTCGTTGCGACTGAGCAAATAACTAAAATCGATCAATAAATTTCCATAGCCCTTTCTCTGGTAGATTGGCAACGTCAAGATACATGATACGTTATAGTCTGAATTATTCAATTTTTCTTTGGAAAAATATCCCACGAAATGATGTTTCGAAGGATCGAGCTCGTCAATTTCTGTGAGCACGTAAAAGATAAATGGTTCCACATCATAATAAAGAGTTTTTGAGTTGAGAAACAATTTTGCAAGCAAGCACAAATTCTGACAATAGCTGATGTTCTTACGGCCGTCTACTTCCCAGAACAGGACTCGCGAGGCACGGTCTCTATATATTTCAATGCCCGGAGGGTGATGATTCGATAGGTTGCAGTTCTTGAGCTGATGTCGGTCGTAGGATATGGGCGAGTTCATATACTTGAGGCAGTACTCACATATATAGAGAACACTAGAGTGTGTGTACTCTTCGGGATATGGCGATTTGTACCAGGTTTCAATTTCAAAGTCGTGGAACACGATTCTCTTGATTTGGGACTGCGGAGCGCAGCCGACATATTCTGGTTCTGGGGATTCATCCGCATTGATACGGTGCCGAAGTTCTTCTCCTGATGCTAGGAGCTTGTCAAATAAGTTCCGGTCGCTGCTGGATGGATCGGTTTCGTTGATAATACAGTCAGGAAACTTTAGGATGCCTTGATATGGCAATTCTTTGGGACCAACCCTGGCGGATCTCGAATACACTCGATACTTGAACTTCACCATAAACTTCAGAGCCAGTCTGTGGGTCTTGAACAGCGGTCGTATGGCGCTAGCGACCTCTGGTTCTGGTTCCGCTTCCATCGCATGATCAAACAACTCCTTGAGCGAGTAGGTAGTGCCGGCCTTTCTTCGCTGGGAGCGGTCCTGTGTATTTGTGGTCACATCAGAGTAAATCCGATTGTCAGGAATCTCTAATTGCTTGAGAAGATGCAGACTCATCATAGGCAACACATTGGATGGGATGGCGTAGTTTCGGCAGTGATGGGAAGACAAAATGGCCCTTTTGTCTCGCAGATGCAGATACTGGATATTTTGGGTTGCCCAGGAACGTGCTGCTAGAAGATCAGGATATGGCTATGCCAGATATATGTTGGCTACTCTGGTTCACGATTGTGCCTTTTGGGAGAGATTTTGTTGATGCCGCGCTAGACCGCGCGCTACCATAAACCATAAACATCAAAGCTGTGTGCAGGACGTGAAAGTAAACCAACTTGTCAGCTAACCTATGCCGACCCCACTTGGCACCAGTCTTGGCACATAACTCGTCCTACGTCATTCACAATATAAATCAAGCATTAGTATTACTAGAATAAAAAAATCTCACAACCTGGAATGAGCAGCAATGATAGTCGTAACAAGTAACATAATAGAACAGAATAACTATAAAATAAAGCCGGTAAAATTCGTGGTCGAATTTCGTGCCCAAATGATAAAAAAAATCATCTAACAATCTATTCTTGTTTCAGTTTGTCTTCAGCAGCGGACTTTTCTGAGTCGTCCTCTTCAATCTCTTCTTCTTCAACATGGCCCTCGTGCACCGAATCTTCTTCACCTTCTTCAGACATGCCAAAGTGGGCCAATAAAGATTGAGCCGACGAGGTATCCAAGTAGATAACTCCATTTTCGTTGGTAATGGCATTGCTTGACAAGAGTTTCTGGAGCGAGATAGCTCCGTTAGTGGCAGCGAGATCTCCATGCTCTTCTTCTTCTTCGCCAAGATCTTCAATGTCATCGTCATAACCACGTCTGCCGAAAACCGAGGCACCGTTACCCTTAGTACTAGCCTCGTTGGCGTATCTCTGGGCCTGTTGGTTCAAGTCATATTGCTCTCCATACATCTCCTTATACACTTCGTTGAAATCAGGAGCAATGGGTCCGTACTCATTAGTTCCTTCTTTCTCGGCAATGGCGATTCTGGATTTAATCTTTTCGTACCACTGGTCAAGGGTTTCACCCTTTGTGTAGTCTAATAATGCAACAATAACAATAGACATGTTGTCACACCCAATTCCCGAACCGTCGGAAGTTGGGGCACAACACAAATCCATGATGGTTTCACAAATCTCTGACAATTCCAAACCTTCACCAATCTTCTTTCTGATGCACTCAACACACTTCTGAGACGTCAAACAGTCCCAAATACCGTCACATGCTAAAACGACAAATTCATCTTTGTCAAAGTCTATGTTATGCTGTATCACATCAGGATAACAGGTGACAATCTGTTCTTCGGCAGGCAAGTCGATGTTCTTTTTGAATTCGAAATCACCGATACCACGCGACAAAGCCAAGTTCCCGTTGACTCTGCCCATATCGACGTATCCTCCTGCAGAACAAATACGGGCCTTTTCTCCTTCGTTCGATGGTTTGTGATCGTACGACAACGCCTTGGCGTACCCGTTGATAGACATGATGGTTCTGGAGTCACCAGCATTACCACATATAATTTGCTTGGGAGTGATGATGGCTGAGGTGGCAGCACATCCACTGTCGTCGTCCTTCATGGCCGAGTCTTGCAAGATGGCCTGGTCACAACTCAAAAATCCTTGTTTGAGGGCATCGATGTATTGTTGGTCTTTGTAGGCCTGAGTGCTGGTGACGATATCGTGCAAGTGTTCTCCAGTGAAGATGGCAGCCTTCTCACCGCCGTGGCCGTCATAGACTCCAAAGAATGACACATGGTCATCATCGTGCTTGGTGGCATTTTGTTTCAAGTTCAACACTGTGGCGTGGGCGTCTTCCATATTGATTCTCCATCCTTGCATTGACGACAATCCGTACGCTAAATACTTGTCGGCGTCTTTTTCACTGCTCTTTTCAGTGATGGGTTGGGAAAGAATTTGACCCATGGTTGTGGAGGGCGATTATTGGGACGGATGTGGGGGGTAGTACGACACTGGTACTAGGGTTTGTAGTAGTGGCTCACCTGGGGTGGGATTGGTCCGTCGTTGGGTTACTCACGAAGGTGGTGTCAAATATTACGCTCGGTATAATCGTCGCTAATGATTTGTTGAGGGCGAGTACTGGCGGGTGGCGGCGAGTATTTGGCAGGCGGTGATTGGTTCGGAGGGATCCTAGAGGGCTCGCGGTATCAACAAATCGTTCTATGGGATTGTAAGCTTTTTGTCAACTGGTGACGGGTGGTACCTGGTCTCCTGTTTATGGCTAAAGATGACGGTTGGATTTGGCCGTTATTGAGAAGAAAATTCTTGAGCAAAAACTGCGTGGTGCGACAGGGGTGCAGGTTACTGGTGGTGTGCGGAGGATTACTGATTTTGGGGGGCGAGTGCCGGCAGGAAGGAAGCGAGCCGGGGAGGGTCAAGTCACGCATCCGAGGGGACTACATCGCAGCGACCGATAGCTCCAAGCACCAGGTCGCTGGGGTTGTGTTGGCTACGTGGTTGAGGGGCCGGGCCAGTCATTGGGTCCAGGTAAGGCTGGTCGTGCAGATGCACCGAAAACCCCAAAACCGCTCAGTCAACACTCGCTGTGCGGAAACTGTTCTCTGCAGCTGCACCAGCGGTTGACGCCCGTTCGGGGCGGATGCCTGAGAAGGCAGCAGAACGCGCATTGCATTTGATATTGCCGCTACTGGTGCTCCTAGTGCCCCACCAATCCTGCTACCGAGTACTACTCGTTCGCCGCCGCCTCTTGCACCTTTGTGATCGGTCTTGTGAGTAACGGAAAATACGGCCCTATGGCACGGCCGTATCACATGACCGCGCCGTCCCCGCGTCGAGCCCCGCGATTTGCGCGCCGTGATGGACGCCAGCTCCAGCGAGGGCACGGGCACGTGACCGCGTGACCGCGGGTTGCAAACCCGCTGGACATCTACTTCCGCAGTCCACCTGCTGCACCATATGCATGCTACCTCTCGCTTACATGTGTTTCGGCTTCCACTACATATCCGCAATAAATAGAATGTGTATTGTATCATTTTAGTTCTTGCATAACCTAGCTACATGTTTGCGTCACTCTTCGTTATTTGTAGTACTAGACTCGCAAACAAAAACACCAAACCATAATCAATCATAATCATAACACATAATCATAAATTCAGAAACAGAAATAAAGGGCATAAACATGGCTGCCCGTTCTTGCATTGTGTCCATTAGGATTGCAGTAGTTGTACTTTTTATCTTTTCTAGCAAAAACATAAGTTTGACATTCCAATTGAAAAAAAAAAACAATTTATAACCTCGATATTCTGTTCACTTGGGGCCCCAGATGCCAGAATTGGAATTGTCGTATCCGCTATTTGCCAAATTTAACGTATTGAACTTGGAGTTCAATCTTTCGTTGGGATTTCCATTGCCGTCCTCGTGTGATTGTTGCAATGACGTGAAACTGCCAGTTAAGTGAGGGTGCTGGCCAAAGGGTTGGAATCTCGATGAGATCTCATTTCCTCCCATGGGGGTCCCTGGCTGAGAGTTGGATGAGCCTCCCTGGAAGAACTGCTGCTGCATGGAAGGATGGTGTCCACTAGCTCCACCATGGCCATGGCCGTGGCCATGACTGTGGCTGTGGCTATGACTATGGTGATGCTGTGGAGTAGGAGAACCCGTCGTAGATCCTTGTTGCGTAGATCCTTGCTGCATGGAACCTTGGTTTTGGTAGTTCAAGGGCGGAGTGGAACGAACATCAACATAAGATCTATTGGTGGACGACCTCAACAACGATGCGGCGCTGGACCCCATGGTTGGAGTAACAACCTGCGATGCTGAGTTGAGAGCATTCAACAATTGTGGAGTTTGTCCAGCATTAGGTTGTTGATGCTGTGGGTACACATTAAACTGCTGGTTGTATCCACGGGATTGTTGCGAAGAAAGATGTTGCTGTTGCCCTGATGGTGGCATCTGACCGTTGCCTTGGTACTGAGGGAAATGTTGTTGAATTGGAGTAGAGGTCTGTTGCCTTAATCTTGGTGCTGGTAATGCTGATTGCGACTGAGATCTCAAGAGCTCCGGATGGGTGGCCGTGCCCAACTGTCCCAATTGGTTTAAATTCAACATGGACGAAGAATGGGACTGAGGCTGCAGCAGCTGTTGGCCCTGTTGGCCCTGTTGGCCCTGTTGGCCCTGTTGCAGTTGCAGTTGCAGTTGCTGCTGCTGCTGCTGCTGCTGCTGAAGCTGGGTTGCAGGCAAGGTGGATTGCTGCAGAGAGGGAGGTTGAGATTGCTGGTGGTTCTGAGGGATCATATTTTGTTGTGAAAAAGTCTGAGGAATGTGACCAGGCTTTCTTCTAATAATAATAAGACCGTTGTCAAATAATTCCAATAAGTTCAACACCGAGCACAACACTGACAATACCTTACGTTGAGCAATACTCAAAGTGGCAGGACTAACAGCCAACTCAAAAATCGACTTCGACACATCATCTCTGTACAAGACCAATTGGGTGTATAATTCTAAAGTTTCCGGTTCATTAAGATTCAAGTCCACAGGGAGGTTGGTCAAAGTAGTACTCAAGGGCAACGTAATCATGTACCTCTCAGTGGTGGTGGTAGAGGTACCGTTGACACTCAAATTTTTCGTGGCAGCAGTAGTGGATGCTGCAGACATCAAGGAAGCAAGCGAAGCGTTGGAATTGGAGCGATGCTGTTCTTCGAGCTGGCCGCGTTTCTCCCTTTTCTCCCGTTCGATCCTCTCGCGTTCTTGCAAAGGAAGCATTTTCTTGTATTCCACCCTTAACTTCCGGCCGCCGATCTCACGGCCGTTCAACTGGTTAACTACCATGGAGGTTTCATCAGTAGAAGTGAAGTTGGCAAAAGCCAACCCTCTAAACACCCCGTTGTCAAAATGATAGTTAAATGCATAGGGTAAGGGAAGATTCAATTTAGTCATCACGTCCAACAATTGTTCCTTCTTAATGGCAAAAGGAATGTTTTTAATAACAATAGCAGTCGGGATCAATTCATCATCGTCATTATCATTATCATTATCCAGGTCATTATTATCCTTGGTGTCGTCGTCGATGGAGCTCGTCGACGGAGCCTGAGAGGTGGCAGGGATGGAGGGAGCCTTGTCCTTTTGTAACGTGGTCTCTATAACCTTGTTGTCCAAGTTATTCAAGGTAGACTGCTGCTGCTGCTGCTGCTGCTCCACCCATGGTCCAACGTTGGCCGCAGGCAACGCCAAACCCTGATGCCCAGGGTTCTGATTCAACCACGAGTTCTGCAACGTGAGGTTGTTCCGAGAGGCAGAAGACAACCGCTGGTTGGGAAGCTGAGGAGTGTTGTTACCACCGGAACTGCTGGCGGTACCCGACTGGCCTGCAGGGCCCGGGGCCGAAGCGTTCCCGCCAACTCCATTGCCAGTGGCTCCGTTGCCGCTTCCGCCAGTGGGCCCGTTGCCGTAGCTGGACGAGTAGCCCGAGGTCGACGATAACGACGACAACGACGGCCGACGCTGCATCACCGAATCCATTTGATTGGGAGTTGATGACAAGTTTCTCAAGTCCATCCTCAATAGGTAGTAAGTGTCGAAGAATCTGTTTTTGAATTTTGTTGCGCCTTATGGCGGACAAGTTTTTGCGAGAGTCACGAGGAGGGGAAAGGCGTGGGAGGTTTGCCAGGGGAAGCGACCACTACGATCGACTTGTTAGCGGCGGCCGTATGGCCCGAGGAGGCCGGTGCCACAAGCCTTACCGGGCCAGCTATGGCGATGCTAGCCGGGATGGCAGATCGACGATTTGGCCCGCCGTCTATTGGCTCGTTGGTGCCGTTCTAGGTTCTGCGAGCCAGTGTCGTAAGTGCCAGTCGCAACTGTCTGTCGCGGAAAAATGCGACACCCGCACCTCGTCGATGTTCAATTTTTCATCGATTACGTGTTAGTTGTAACCAATACACAATGGTAAGTAGCTCAATGTCACAGATAGGGGTGGATCGGAGGTAAGGACCACCGAAGTGCACCACTGGCATGCTGAAAATTTCTCATTTCGGACCCAGTCCCGCAGGAATCGGCTTCTCCGTCCAACTCATGTCTGTTTTGTTCACTATCCCCAGTTTCATTACTAACGGCCCAGTCCCAAGCTCCAGGTGGTTTAAGAAGTGCAGTCAAGAGAAAGAACACCTCTGAAAAGAAGGCACAGGCCTCCAGCTCCACGCCTTTGTCCACTCGTGCTGCTGGTGCCGGAGGCTCCTCCTCCACCATGATGAAAATATTCACCGACGAAGCCCAAGGATTGAGAGTGGATCCTTTGGTGGTGTTATTCTTGGCCGTGGGTTTCATTTTCTCCGTCATCGTGCTCCATGTGTTTGCCAAAATTACAGGAAAGTTCACTTAGGGACAGGCACCCGACCCGGGCAGTTTGATTTATAGTTCTTGATTTCCCTTGATAATGGATATACGTTACTAGTTTATCAATATAATGATGCTATATACATGATGTAGATGTGACAAATTTACATGTCCTCTAGTAATGCTTTCAACCCTGTTGTTAATCCGTCTTTGTGGATCATATGTTTCACATCTCGTTCTCCTTCATAAGTCACGTCCCACTCAAAATCCCGCTTTTCGTACACCTGTTTCCAGTGGTTGCTATACTTATGTCCCCGTACTTCAATCTCGATCAAGGGGTAATTTTTGCCTAAAATTACTGTAAGCGGAATTCCCATGAGATTCGATTGTTTGATTTTTTTCCCAAGCCCAATTTTAGGTCTATCGTCCAACTTGTATTCTAGGCCTGATTCGTTGAGGGCGCGGTAAACATCGTCATACTTGCCCTCCACTGATCCAATTTCCACTATCGTGATTTCCCATGGGGAAACATTCCGTGGCCAGTTCAATCCCTTATCGTCTTTGTTAATTTCTCCGATCGAGGCAATAATTCTGCTGACCCCAATACCGTAGCATCCCATGACAATATCCCTCTTTTCCATCTTATCGCCCACAGGGACCTCTACAGAGCACTCCAATGGCTTACTGTATTTGGTACCCAAATAAAATGTGTGTCCAATTTCTATTGCCTTCGTGCCATGAAGCTTTCCTTCTTCACATTCTCCACACAACTCTAATTCGTGGGCACTAACAATAGGTATGTCAGTCAATGTAGTTATTAAAGAGCGGTTAATAAACTTGATGGGGAAATCGGGGAAATTTGACCGAGAGTTTAATCTGGCATCCATGACACGAACAATCTTTTTCGAGATTAGCGTTTCAGGGTCGGAAAATTCTGCTAAGATGGTATCTTCGTCAGTGGTCACGGTATCTAAATCAGGAATTTCAATTTTGATAAAATTAGGCTGGAGTTCACGGTCGCTAGGATAATATGCACATACTAATGTATCTTTGTCTGTCGTCATAAAATATTTCACCGACACATCAGAAACTGCACATTCATCTTCGGGGTATGACAAAGTCTTCTCCAAATTCGATACGTTTCCACAACTGTCACAACTAAATACGGTATCTTCACCAGTGTCATGTAGGTAGTGCCACTCATGACTTAATGATCCGCCTATTTCACCAGTATCAGCAGCAGCCTTGACAAAGGGAAGCCGCAAGTCTTGAAAAATGCGAGTGTAAGCCCCAACAACATTGTCATATGTCTTCATGGCATGGCTCTCATCTAAATCAAATGAATAGGCGTCCTTCATGATAAATTCTTTTCCTCGCAAGAGTCCACTTCGGGGTCGTTTTTCATTTCTAAACTTATGGTTAACCTGGTAGAACAAAAGTGGAAGGTTCTTGTAGCTAGTAATGTGACTGCTAACATGGTTTGTGATTTCTTCTTCTGCAGTAGGCACCAAAAGGTATTCCTTCCCATCGAGCTTAAAGAACTCCAGGCCAGTTTCCCATCTTCCGGTCTTGATCCACGACGAATTATGCGAAATCAAGCTGAGAGCCAACTCCTCGAAACCAATTTCGTCCATCCGCTTTCGTATCACATTGGAAATCTTGTTCATGCTGCTCAAACCGGCAGGCAACCAATTCACGAGCCCGGCTTTAGGGTGACTGATATAGTTGAGCCGAGTCAAAAGCTCATGGGTGGGCACGGCTTTGGAATACTTGAAGGAGTCAAGGTTCGAGCAGTAGAGCTTGGGTACCGTCTTGATATGAAGGAGTCTTTTCATAGTGGTACGGCGTCCTTTGGGCCTTGAGGTCAATAGGCGTCTTTCTAGGTCCAATATATATTCAGTGCCTGGTCGTGCGCGTGCACAAACATCTAATTGCTGCAAATACCCATAGACAACAATACAACGTAGAACCACTCACCAGACCAACACTGGTATATCTAATCATCTTACTAATCTGCCTACAATGATCACTACAATCATCTCTACCAATTATTGATTGTTATGACTATTCACTTGAATTTGGAAGTGATTTCGTGCACCACGTCGGCACCATAGCCCTTCAAGTTGGAAAAGGCACCGTTGAAATCCTGTTTAGCCTGTTTCAACTTTTCTTCCTTGTTGGGTTCGGTAGAGGTACTGAACTTGTGGGTCAAATCGTCCAATCTGGCCTTTGCCTCTTCAAAGTTCTTGATGGCAGCCGCCTTACCTTCCTGGTAGGATGCAGATAATTGGTCTCTTGTTTCGTACAAATTGGATTGGAGCTTCGACGACTGTTTTTCAACCTCCTTCTTTCCATCTTTGTATGTGTCCGACAAGTCCTTGCTCAATTCTTCAGATTTTTTGGATCCCCAATTGAACCAAGAGTTAGCTTCTGACTCGGCGTCCTTCTTGGCCCGTTCGAGCTCCTTGGCGGTCTGGTCGGTCTTTTTAGATCCCCAGCTCAACCACTGGTCCTTAGTTTCAGAAGCTTCCTTCTTGGACTTTTCAAGCTTTTGTTTGAAGTCATCATCTTCCTTCTTGAACCAATTGCCAAACAATGGTTTCTCCTTTACTTCATAATCTGGAGAAACCGAGGAGTAAGGGGTGGTGGTCCTAGTAACACCACTGAAGGAATTCACAAAGTCAATGTAATAGTCAACTTGCCTGGCAATGAACGACTTGTCTTTGGGGTTCTGAAGGGCTTTATATTGGGCTTCGCTCTCCCTCTTCTGCTCATTAAGCTTTTGATACAATGTCGATTCCTTAATCTTATCGGACAATTCTTGACTCTTTTGATTGACTTCCCTCTTTCCATCCTCAATTGTATTGGACAATTTGTTGGACAATTCTGCACCCTTATTTTCGGCCCTCTTCGTTTCCTTACGAAGGATCTCATGTTCTTGTCTTGGGAAGATGGGCTGGACTTTTTGGTCATAGTAGTAAGCACCACCAGCAACAGCAAGTGCCCCCAAGAATAATTTGTTACCTGACATATTGAATGAATATCTTATTAAGTTCAAAGATTAACGTTGTCTAAAATTTGGTACAATTGGTTCCTTATATATGAGTGGCCAAAAGGTCTGGGTTGCTACAGGCATTTCCGAAATAGGAACACATGTGAAACGTACTCAGCAATTTCTACGACAAACGACAAATGGGCGATCGACACCAACCGCGAATATTCACCAAGGGGAGGTTGAGGGAGCGTAGGAATTGCTAGTAATAGACGCGTGACCGATAATACCAATGCAATTGACCCAATTGTGGTTACTTCAGTCTCCACAGCAATCCCCACAAACAGGTCATCATACTTAGTTGCGATCACGTGGGCCCAAGTGGTTGCGAAGGGGTACCTTGGGCGCAAACATTTTTGGCCCTAAGGTCATTACTAGCATGTAAGTTGGCCTAAAGGTTACTGTTTGCTAGAGATGCAATTGCGCCCCATATACAATTCTAAACTAATTCAAGTTTGTGGACTGGACCACAAGATGTTGCAACCAATTGGTGGTGGGTACACGTGTAGAAACTTCTCCAAGAATGCTATAGAAAACTGGCCGTAACGGAATATCGAAAAGTAGTTCTGGGGAAATCATCACCATGAATAAAACTATAGGCTTCGAGATACTTTGTCAAATTGACTGCAAGCTTAATTAATACTGTGACACATTGGACATTATTGTTCGTTCGTTCGAGGGGAGTAGAAACCTCAATAAATTAATTCTGGTACGAGAACTAGTTATTCTTGACCATTGGTCAGTTGAATCCACATCTGGGTCACTCCTTGCAATAAAATTTGTAAAAGGAATAAGACGCTTCGCTTATACCCCGAAAGAGGATTTATCCAAGGTGCTCAATACAGCAAATCGATTGATATGAACTCAGAGATCATGTTGTTCACAAAACGCGTGTGGAGTACTGGTGATACCATTAGCTCTATAATAATTTGGGTTACTATGATCCTAACATCTGTTTAGTTTGCGATTGAATTGTTCTAAATTGATAGTCCAAAGCTGTCTCGATTTTATCAAAAAGAAGCAAATATTAGACATGATAATCAAATATTCTCGACAAGAAATATGAAAAATTAGTCATTGAAACTTCACAATGTCTCAGAGGAAGTGGATACTCCAACCAAACGAATTGCTACTAATTGGGTAGTGCTAATTGCTAGGAAGAGAGCCCTAAGATTACTAAAACTACAGCGGTGTCATTGGACAGCTGATAAATATTCTGCTACAAGCACCTGATTCCACTAAGTGGTGTGCTGCTGCCGGAGCTCATTGACGGCCGTAAACACTCAAGCGCAAACAAAACAACTGATACTGACAGTTTTCTTGTGACTCGAGCGGATTTTACTAGTCCGAGAAGGGCGACAAGGGAGCGCACTCAAAGCCTTTTTCTGGAATTTCTTTTCCGCAGATAACCTGAGACCCTGGACAGTAACGAGGCGGCATCGAGAGAGAATGCACCGCCACTCCAAAAGAACGATCCATCGGAAAAACTCGGATACGTCAAATGGCAAGAATGAGTCGATGCGACGATAAAGTTGCGATGTGTTCCACGGATTTCCCGACGCCAGCCTTTTCCACCCTAACACTGATTCGCAACTAGAATGGCCCAGACATGGGAAGCAGGGATGGTTCCCAATTTCTTGAGCATGCCCAGGCATGGTTGCGGTCTCCAGCCAGTGTCCCGATAATGTTAGCAGTGGCAGCCACGGAAACGGCAAGTAAAAGGTAACCGTTATTGTCCGGTTCGCATATCATGCCACATAAAATTTGCACCCATCATGAGATTTTCCTGGCCTGGGCCGCAATAGGCCACAATAGGAATTATATGTCCGATACTATCCAAGATTTAAAAAAAAAAATACAGCAGTATTTATAGAGTGCAGTTGCCACACGAAGGTCAAACATTAGATAAACATGTCCGTTATGACTCCTACTTTAAGAAATGCATTCAGGCCCACTTTGGTTAAGGCTCGCTCCATGGGCGGATTCAATAGACTGCCTAGATCCAATGTTGCTATATTGGCCCTAAGTGCTGGGGGATATCTTGTGGCTAGTTTGGGTGTAGCCAGAATGGCAGAACTGTCGAACTTTGCTTACATCTTCAAGCAATTAGGAGAGTAACCTACCCCACTCCAACAATTCCAGGGTTTTTATAATAGAGGGGCCCCAAGGATTATACAACCGAAGTTGTCCTTAAGGGCTGGTCCCACATCACATGAGATTTGCATTAGTTTTAATATCCACCAGGATGGATAGGTATTTAGGAATAGATTAATATGATAATTTAATTGTATCTATAGATGTAGTGTCGTTACAGATAGATGTAGTGTCGTTACAGAACGGCAAATTTTTATGTGAAATAGTAATGCTGGTGGTGAGTTCTGGAACCCAATGATGCCCAACTCTAGGCTGGCTATTTGAACAGATCAACTGTGTACTAGTGATTATATTTCTCGGAGGCCCTGTCCAGGCACTCTTCGCCAGTATCTTCTTGTTTCGCCAAACAACAACTGGCGACTAGACCGCCACACCTGCAACAAGATGTCCTTTCTGGGCAAGAACTCCGGAAACACCACCTTGATGATATTGTTATTGGAACTCTTGTCCAACTTGTTGGGTTTGGTTAAAATGCATAGATAAAAAATCACTTGGCCATAATTATGGAAGGCTTCCTGGATCACCATGTCTATAATATCACTCAACGGTATGAACACGTCGACGTCGTTCTGGAAGCGCCAGCCTTTCTTGCTGATAAGCTGCACTCCTATGTCTTTCATGATAATCATGGTGTCCTGGGGTGGTTGTTTGAGGAGGAGCACCACCGCCAATAATATGGCGAAAACCGGGCCAAAAGAAGGGACAGTATGCCCAGATAGTACCGACCAGATTCCGGCCCACCCTTGTTCTCGAGAAACTGGAATATTCCACCACGTCCATATCAAATAAGCTGCTGCGACCACCAAATACGGCGGAGTTATACGGGCCACCCAATCGGTGGGATTTTTAACGGTGAACTTGATCAAGGTGGACGGCTGGACCGAGGCCTTCGCTATTGGTGGCGTGACCTCCAACACGTACAGCTTGGCGGACGACATCACGTTCGCTGGGTGAATGGTTGGTCGTTGGTAAACTTGATATGAGTCTTGAAATCTCACGTGAGATGATCTTACTGTGTATAGCGTCAAGCGGCGTGGGCGAATCACCAGGATCTGGCTTACGTAACACTTCCCGGGTTTATATATTTCACTAACTGTTTCTCTATATTGGGGGCTTCACGTCGGGGGTCTCCAGTACCGGCTTGTGGTCCACCGATCCAACCACAATCTCGTTCTTTCTCAATTCCTTGAGCCTTTCTGCCCTGGTCATGGATTTCGAACCGGTTCTGATTTGAATCTCGAGCTTTCTATTCTTCTCAGCATCGGCCCTAATTGCCTCTTCACGCTGCTTAGCCATTTCTACCAATTCTCTCTCGTGCTGTTCACGCACCTGTTGGAGCTCGCTATTATATTCCTCCAAGGTCTTGATCTTGCTATTGGACGAATCGCAGTAGGCATCGAAATCCGCAGGAAGCTTTCTCTTCAATGCCATTTCCACGATTTCTGGATAGTTTTTCTCTTCCAAATTAAACTTCAGCTTGATCTGCTTTCTCGTACGATAGGGAAACAACTGAGAAATTAAAAGAAAATCCGTCCCAAACGTACTCAAGGCAGAATAAAATTGTTTGACTTCGTCCTGGGTCCAACGATCAGTATGCTTTCTCTTGGAGTAGGTGGATGAGGTGATGGGGTTCTCAAAGGGGTTGGATTCTTCACGAGACAAGTGGCTGTTATCAATTCCACGGTGTCTACTGACAATGGCGGAATCCACATCGTATCCAATTTTACCATCCACAAGTAACACCTGTAAATTTGAGCTTTGGGGTTTTTCACTATCATCTGCATTCAAGAGCTCTTCCCGCTTTTTCTTCATATCTTCAGTATCATCAATTTCTCCATTTCTAGCCAAGATCTCATCCAATGGTACTCGTTCTTTCCGAGCCTGTTCTCGATGCTTTCTTCTATCTTCCTTTTTTCTCTTTATCTTCTCTTGCGCTGCTTGAACCGACTCGTAATTGGAGCTCACTTTACCAATTGGCAATGTTGGCTTACACAAATCAGCCATGGTCATCTGGTTAATATCAAAGCCAACTTCGCGGAATAATTCTTCGTCTTCAGTCTTTATAGCCCTAGGTAATTGTGAAACCTTAGTAATATTGGTGATCAAATCCTTGGGAGCAACTTGAACTTCCTCAATGACCTCGTTAGAATTTTCTCCTTCCAGTTCCAGGGCTGGCCGTACTCTGAATTTGGATAAACGGTTGGTCTTCGGATCTATTCCCACCACAAATTCACCTTCTCTCAACTTCGAGTTCAAGTCATTACCATTTGCGTCTCCAGTGGACTCTTCTGGTACTGGGGATGGACCTTTGGGACTCGAAACGGACCCGGGTTTGATCACAGAGGCTCGTTTGGCGGGCCTGGTAGTTTGCACCAGGGATCTCCTTCTTTTCACAACCTTGGCCAGTGGTATACCAATCTTGGCCGGAGTATATGATTCATCTACCGCTCCGGAATCAGAGCTAGCTATGGAAATCGAAGTCGACCGCCGCCTGGGGGTTATTCCCGATAACCTAAGCTGTTGTACGGAGGATTTCCTTCTTGGAGGGGCTTCCTTGAAGATGTCATCATCAAGATCGGACTTTTCACTGGATGAATCGGCTCGCTCGATCTTCTTGCTCGAGTCTTTCGGATCCACATCTTCCGGCTCTTGGAACGAATCTGTGACTTTAAAATTGAAAGGTTTAAGAGCGGGTTGTGTCGACTTGTCGGCCACCGATACCTCTGGTACAATTTCAGCTTGTGATGTATGGGTAGAATCGGCCTGGGTTGGTGCAGGAGTCGCTATCACTGAAGTAGCTTGGGTGGCTGCTGGGGTGGAAGTGTGTTCAGATGATGGTTCCACAATAATTGAGACCTCGTTGGCATCTGCGGTTTTTGAAACTACCTGGGTCGCAGGAGGTGTGATCTGAGGCTTCTCTACCTTCTTTTTTATGGGCTTCTTCCGAAGCTTGGGAGTAAAATGTGTCGATTTCTTCACGATACTACTCATGGTGGATTGGAGATAGGATTGATTTCACGCAAAAATGGTGGTTCCAAGAAAATAAAAACGGCAGAGCTAGTACCAACCGACAATTTGGAGTGGATGCAGAGCTCAGCGATGACTTTGATAAACGTATACAGTCACTATTATGTGTGTCCTTTTGAATAAAACCTGAACCGTGGTTGTTTATTTCGCACCAATCCATCTGTGCGCACCCCATCGCTCTGCTGTTAGCACCTAGTTAAGTCTTATCCATCATCACTACCACTACTAGTACAAGCGCTATAGCCCTATAACAATGAGAGCCACCGCTGTACATAACTGGACACCAGGGTCGGGCGACTCGTGGGCCCTCAATGTGCTCCACCAGCCCCAGTCCAACTCGTTGATAGTATCATCTTCTGATGGCAGCCTCACCAGCTATCTGTTGCAAAACTTGACTGGCCAACCGGTGTGGAAGATTCCCGGTGCCCACAGTGGTAGTATCAACCTGATCAAGCAAGTTGACCCCAACAGTTTATTGTCATGTGGTTTGGATGGGATCAAGCTCTGGGACTTGCGGTCAGGAAAAGCTGTCCACTCCATCACCGGCAGCTACTTGTCCTTGGGAGTAGGCAAAGGCGTGTTTGCTGGCGGTACTGAGCTTGCGGGCAGCGATGCGGAGCTCCACATATGGGACATGGCCAAGTTGGATGCCCCGGTTCGGTCGTTCGTGGATTCTCACCACGACGACATTACCGATATCAAGTTCCATCCCACCAACGACAAATACTTGATGTCAGGGTCCACTGACGGGTACGTGAACATCTACGACTTAGCAGAGCCAGATGAGGATGAGGCCCTTCACCAGGTGATCAACTTTGCCTCGGTCCACTCCTGTAACTTTATCCGGGACACAAGAATCTCTGTGTTGTCCCACATGGAAACGTTGGGGTTCTACGAATTGAACGACAATGACTACGAAAATAACCGGGAGCCACAACCCAACGAGCTTGGTGATATCAGAACCATCTTGCCCGACTGTGAATATGTGGTGGACTTGCATCCTCTGGGATACATTGCCTATGGAGCCAATTCTCAGGAGAAATTGACCTTGTATCCTTTCAACCCCAGGAACGAGAAGTTTGACATGGAAAGACCAATTTGGTTCCCACAAGCCCATGGGGAAGAAGTGGTCAGGGATTTGGTGGTGGTACCATATACCAAAAGAGCTATAACGTGCGGTGAGGACGGGAACGTTAAATTGTGGCAGCTTCCTTATGAATTGGAAAATTGCACGTTAGATCAAGACGAGGATCAGGACGAGGACATGGATGACGAGGACGTGGAGAAGAAAGAGAAGAAAGAGAAGAAGAAGGAAAAGAAGGAAAAGAAAGATAAGAAGGAGAAGAAGGATAGAAAAGACAAAAAGGATAAAAAGGACAAAAAGGATAAGAAGAGTAGAAAAGAAAAGAAGGACAAAAAGGACAGCCGCTCTGATGTTAGATTTAAACCATATTAGACTACATATTATATATATTGACCATTTTTGGTGGCTACAGACGATACATGGTTCTGTTTATTCTAGAATAACGATAATGAATGATTAGAATCTAGAAATGACATCGTTGATCACATCCTGAGTAGACGAAGAACCACCCAAGTCAGGGGTCTTGATCTTGTCTTCTTCCAAGTTGGCGTCCACAGCTTCGTAGATCTTGGCTGCGGGTTCGGTGTAGCCCATAAATTCCAACATCAAGGCGGTCGATCTAATGGTAGCAATAGGGTTGGAGATTCCTTTACCTTCGATGTCTGGAGCCGAACCGTGACATGGTTCACCAATGGCAAAGTTATCACCCACGTTGGCCGAAGGAACCACTCCCAAAGAACCCACCAAAGCAGCAGCACCATCACTTAAAATGTCTCCGTACAAGTTTGGAGCCACCACCACATCGAAAATTTCGGGTTCACGGAACATACGGTACACCATACTGTCGACAATTTGTTCTCTGTGGGCAACACCACTGTAGGCCTCAGGGTTGGCATCGTACACCTTACGGCACACTTCACGGAACAATCCGTCCGATTGAGACAACACATTGGACTTGTGGGTGACAGTAACCGAAGGCTCGGAGTGGATCGATGGTACAGACGAGGTGTCTCTGATGGCCTGTCTTTGCAAGGCAATGTCGTAGGCCATCTTGGCGATTCTGGCGGTGGCGGTCTCGGTAATTCTCTTGATTGCCTCGGCAACCTTGGTGCCATCTTCAGCCTTGTAGGTCCTTTCTTCCTTGATGTACAAATCCTCGGTGTTTTCACGGACAATCACCATATCAACTGGTCTTCCGGCACCTACGGACTTGACGGGACGGACATTGGCATACAATCCCAATTTCTTTCTCAAAGCAACAATTGGGGAGGAGTAACCGGCCACCTTATTGGAAGGTGACGACACAGCACCAAATAACGCTCCGTCACACTCATTCTGCAATACCTTGACGGTCTCGTCAGGCAATGCAACACCAGTCTTCTGGAACAACTCGAATCCGGCGTCCAAGTGAACAAATTCGAATTGCAAGTCGTACTTCGAAGGTAAGGCTTCCAACACGGCTTTACCTGCTGGGATGACCTCACGGCCAATTCCATCACCAGGAATCAATCCAATCTTTAACGTTCTGAAGGCAGCAGGGGTGGAGGAAAAACGACGTACGGCGGACAACATTTGGGCACGAGCAATGATGGGAATGGTAGAAGGAAGCGAAACCGAACTGATAAATCAATTATTGAAATATGGGGAGTTCCCAATTAGGAAGCGATCCGCCGACATAGAGTCATAGCCTTGCCAGTGCGACATCCTGGTAGCGCGGGCCCACCACCTAGGTTACAGCCGGGGGCTGGGACTTGTGTCGCCTGACAATGATGGTACCGGACTAGCTGACATTTCTACCATGATGATAAGTACGAAACTCCTCATTGCTGTTACTGCTACACTGGTTATTTGGATTACTATCCACCCAGTTTGACCTCCCGGGCATTAATGCGACATTCTACTGACTCATGGGCGTCGGCAGTCCCAAAACGGAACGTCACGTGCATTGCATCTCGATCCCGGATTCGGAGTTATGAGTGCCGGTTACGTAATCGGGCCTATCTTCTCTACGACCAACACTAACTATGGCCACCTGGGGCAAAACCTGTGATTATATGTATATACAAGCAACATGAAGTTCATTAGAAAATACCCGTATCTTGGGAAGTCATTATTTACAGGCGATCATTAATTTAATTTTCAACATCCTTGACAAGTCCAACCTTGGCTGGTCTCAACACACGGGTGTTCAAGGTATAGCCGGGCAGTTGAACGTGGAAAACGGTACCTGGCTCCTTGTCTGGCTGAGGCACTTGGAAGGTGGCTTCGTGCATATTAGGATCGAAGGCTTGGCCAATAGGATCTATCTTTTCAATGCCGTGTCTACCCAAGGTTTTTTCAAACACGTTCTTGGTCATGCTGACACCCTCGTACAAGTTCTTCACTTCAGCATTACTTGCCAAAATGTCTTCCTTGACAGCACTCAACGCCAACTCGAAGTTGTCTAAAGATTCCAACAAATCCTTAGCAAACTTTTGCAAAGCAAAGTCCCTGGACTTCTGTACTTCCTTCTTGGTGCTTTCCTGCAAATTTCTGAAGTCAGCCACTGCTCTGGCGTAGTGATTCTTCATATCGGCCAAGTCCTTGTCCTTCTTGGACAACTGAAGCTTCAATTCTTCAATAGATCCGGGCTCGGGGGCTCCTTCAGTAGAGGAGTCTTCGGTCTTTTCCTCTTTGGCTTCGGTCTCGGTTTCCTTGGCCTTCTCTTCTGAGGTAGCGTCGCTGGATTTGGCGTCGTTGGATACAAAACGGAACTGTCTTGGGGCCACAAAAGCAGGTCTGGCCATCATGGCGGGACGGATCGAACTACGGACGGCTCCACGTGCTGCCACGGATCTGGTAAGGGGGGTGAACAACGCTCTATGCATCTTCAATACTGTCTGGGGAAATGTATTCTTGTAGTGACTGGATTTGCCTGCTGAAAATTTTTAGTTTCGAGAGGGCGAATTGGTCACGTGAGTAAAGGGTCTACCAAGAGCTATGGCCAGATATCTGGTCGACTATGTGTTCCAAGGCTGCCCGGTTTGGGACTTTGTGGGGAGCTCCCAGTCTCCTCTTGGTCGTGGTAAATTTTTCGTCGCTTTGAATCTGCAACTTTGTTTCGCTTGGAATAGGTGCAAGTGATTGCGTGAGCGATTGGCCCTGTCCAATATAATAGTTACCTAATCTTCCAGGCGCCCCGGAGCTGAAGCTCCCGTCTCCCAAACCCACAATGGCAAAGTCGCTGTAGTCCAAAATGTGTCTCGAATCATTGAGGATAACTTGTGGGTTTTCCGTCTTATCGAATTTCTTTCCTTTTTTATTGGGGCCGGAGGACCGTTTTTGAGCAATAATTTCCAATACTAGCGCCCGTTGTTGTTCCGACGAAGCCCAGATAGCCACCTTGGATGTAGGGTAACCAAGAGCCATCATATACCGATACAAGGCCACACAATATTCTGCCTCTTCCACAAAATTGTAGCATTCAATCAACTGTGAAATATAGTTGAAACCAGGATTAAATTCCCGGATATGACTGTCTTGGTTTTGATTGATGACAAATTCATTTCGGGTGCCAGATAGCTCGCTCAAGTAAAGAATGTGTGGATTTTCCAAACTGGTCAACAATGGCCCTCCTATAGCGACCAATCGCTTTAATGTGGGCATCTTATTTGCTATTATCGGCACTGATTCGACCGGTCCATTGATTATAATAGCATTATCAATATTGTCTCTTCTCCTATCCAGAATATAGTCGTCTAAGGTGATCACGGTATTGAACTTGGTATAGAGATACTCCCACACTTGTGCATTATCATTCAGAAAATTCGTTTTAAGCTCCACTGGGGCCATAACATGAAGAAATTCGATATCCTTAATAAGGGACATGTAGGACTCAACCACAGCTTCAAAAGATTTGAACTTCTTTCCTTGAGCAAATGGATACTTTTCCAATAACTGAACTTGTTGGCCCATAAACTCGTCTAGGTACATCTTCCACGTCCGTCTGATTTGGAACTCATAGTAGTCTAGATTTACCAAATCTATCGTACTCATATTCTCGTTATTGTCAAAGAGCTCTGAAATTGTCTTCACGCTTCTACTCATCAATTTTTTCAAATAAACAAGCTCATTATCTTCACCGTACACCAAAAATGTTGTACTGAGAGGTGTCCTTGCAGCTGCCAACCTCTTGGCAAATGTCTTGGAAGGAGTAATGATTATTGTTCTTTCGGCTTTTAAATAATTCAGGACTTTAATTAGTAGTGCTTCAATGCCGGTGTGTCTAGAAGCATTGACCAAACTGTAATTATTGGATACAATGGAAGTGAATACTTCTTCACGGTTATTAGAACCATTTGGGTCTGGTATCTTCTTTTTGTTAGCATGTTCCTGATCTACCAGATGAACGACAGAAGGAGGTCTATTAAGTATTTCAAACCAGTTCTTATGTGATTCTCTTGGAAGAATTCCTAAGTTGTTGTATTTGGCAAGGAACTTCATTTCCAATGACTTTGGAATCGCAATCATGTATTTGATTCTTTCTTCAATAGAGTCGGCCCCATTACTGCACCGAACATACAAGGTCTTGGCATTGATGATGTGGTTTATACTTCCCAATCTAACCATATTGAATCCGTACTTTTGGACTCTTTCGTGACCGGAAAACTTGTTTGGTAGGACAAACTCCACCAATGCCACCATTTCAGTCTCAGTATCGAAATTTCTATTGATGGTCAAATTATAGTCAAATCCCAGAATCAGCTTCATCTCCTTCACTTGGTATAAATATTTACTTTTACCTTGCATGTTTAATTTTGAATCGATATCAAGTCTTTTCAAAACATTTAGTATATGTTGGGAAATCTGTTGCTGCACTTTTTGGGTTAAGTTATTAACGGAACTGCTCTCCACATTAGTCTTCGTAATAGGCAAAAACCCGGGATTTCTGTGGAGGTAGTATTCAGAATACTTCCCACAGCTGACTGAGTCGTCGAATATCGATTCGTGGTAGTTGGAGAGTACTTCCAGACTCTGCCCTAATGGGTAAGCTCGTGATCCAAGGATTGAAATAAGAATATCTTTGTCGTTGGAAAAGAAACGTTTAGTAGTAAGTGTGGTGGTCTTTTCCGTCAATACTTGTAGTTCCTCAAGTGAGAATTTAGCTAAGAAAGCTTCAAACTCAGAGGCAGTAAAAGAATCTACCGAAGGCACTTTCAAGAATGTTTCAAAATTGTCAGCTTCAAACTGACTAGAAATGATCTGCTGAAATTTATAGAAAAAGTCCGCACCTGTCCACTTCGAGTCCATACTTTTAGCCTCAAAATACACCAAGGTCCTTGCCAATCTATCTATTCTTCTTGGATCCACAAATTGGTCTTTTTTCGACATTAATAGCGGAGCGAACTGAAGGTTCTGGTGGAAAGATTTGAAATACTCATTGGACTCATCGGTCAAGCCTGTTATCAATAACCAGATCACCGACTCGACGAACAACTGGAATTCCCAGCTTTTGCCTATATTTGATGTCAATAGTTTGGGAATTTCTGTCATAAATGTGAATATCCAGCAATTTTTCAAATTGAATTCGATTTTACTTTTCATTGTCTTTTCTCCTAGCTGTATCTTTTCGTTAAATATTTTTATGGTTTTGTCATTGAGTAGCTCTTCGTATGCTTCAAGATTTCTCCATATGGTGATATCATAAACAGGATTAATTATGGCTGCAACTTCTGGATTTCTTATCCATTTGGACGAAGCGAGCTCTGCCAAAAAGCTCACAATTCGACTGTAAATACTGAAGTTAGCATTCTCGTTCACCACCAGGGTGATTTGAATCAACCGGTGGAAAAGGATGGCGAATTTCTCATCTCGTACCAATGGTTCAATGGTGTCTTGAAATGAATTGCGTAATTTCGAATGGAATATCACCACCAAGAGGTCAATGTGTCTGATTGGGGTGTCTGCATCAAAATGGGGCCAAAGAATTCTAGTAAAGTACTCCGACTCTTCCAATAAGCGGATGTCGCTATCACTTGGGTATGGTATGAACGACGATGAGCTACCAAACACAAACAGATGGACGTCATTTATGAGCAACTTCTGGTTGAACTTTTTGGGAGTACGTGGAAACCATCGTTTTGCCAACGCCTGCGGTGTGACAGAACCTGTTGAGCTTTTCATTGGCGCAGTTGGTCAGGTGTACAATGGTATCTACTGTTAACTATGGGCTGCAGTTAACTACTTATAAAGAAATACGTGTGCATACCGATTATTCGCTCCAAAATTTTCCACTGCCATTTCCACAGTTATAACCAAACCACCTCTTCACAGTTACGAGGAAGCTCTACATCGATGTTCCAGGCAGGTCGTCTCTTTTCTACTACTAGGGCAGTGGCAGAAATTGCCTCGTCCACCTCCACCAAGATCAACCCACAACTTGCGGCCAAGCAGTTCATATCACCGGATGCATCCAAATCCAAGGCCAGAACTTTAAGAAGAAAAGAGGTCAGATTGAAGAAACAGATTATCAGAGATGTCAATAACTTCAAGAAGCACGCCTCGAGAAATGTGCAGTTCCAAGTCGACCCAGTTTTGGGAGCTCCTGGTAATGGATTTGTCAGTAGAGTCAAGCAAGAGGTACAAGACCAAGGTAACCATTTGGCGTATGGATTCGAGAGAACTGAGTTTGAAAAATTGCTCTATGGAGCTGAAAAGGCAGCCTTGGATAAATCCAACGGAACCGAGGTGTTGAGCGAAAGTATCAGAGCCACTGAAGAAAGAAAGAAGAGAGCATTATTGACCATTTTGAACATCAAGAACACAAACGCCAAGGATAGAAAGACTTTGGCGATCAAGTTGGCCAGGGACGAATTCCAAAGACACGAAGGTGATACTGCTTCTCCCGAAGTACAAGCAGCTATCCTCACGGTCAAGATTCACTTCGGAATGGATCATGTTGAGCACAATCCTAAGGATAAAGACCATATCCAAATAGTACGTGAAATGGTGCAACATAGACAGAGAATATTGAAGTACTTAAAGAGAGATGATCCTCAGTCCTACTTCTTCACTATTGCCAAGTTGGGCTTAACCGACGATGTTATCACCAGAGAATTCAATATGGGAAGACAATACTTCCAGGACTTCAAGGTATGGGGCGACAAGCAATTGATTACTTTGTCAGAGAAACAGAAGAAGAAGGCCGATGCTGTAACCGACTTGCAAAAGAGAGTGGCTGAATACAACGAGTTGGCCAAGAAGAACCACGAAATTCTCCAATCCTCGTAGTTCATTATTTACTTGTACATATAATACACTAGAATACAGAATTATGTAGAAACAAGACGCCAGGACTGAGGTCACGTATCCGGCGCCAATTCACTGATCAAATCGTCCAACTTCAAGTCGGTTCCCAAGAGGTCCACCTCTCGTTGCAATATGCCCAACAGCTCGTTTATATCGTCCTTGATTTCTCCACTAGCTTTGCCCAACTCTTGAAGCTCCTGGTACAATTCAGAGTTATCTGCGCTTAGCTGGTTGTAGATCATGGTCAAGTTTTCTAACGACTCCTCTGATCCGCTCAATATAGTGGCCTCGATGATGTCTTTGGGGGACAACTTGTCTATGTTGGCTGGGGGTTCTTCTTGTGTGTCTTTTCTATATTGGGCCACCTGGATAATTTCGTCGAGATCGTCCAATTTGCGGTGAAGGTCTCGTTCGGCAAAGATCAATTCGAACTCTTTCATCGAGCTCGAGTGCCAGAACTTGATGATTTGACTCCGGGCCGTTTCGAGAGTTTTGAGGCCATCTTGGCTGTTGGAGATGGTAGGATAACAAGTCTGAATTTGGTCAAGGGCAAGCGATTTTTTGATTACCTGTTCCAAAGCCTTCCGGCACACGAGCTGGAGCCGCTCAAACCGAATCTTTTCTACCGGAACCGGCATCTGGGGGGCAGTCTCTGTCATGGCTGGTAAGTTTATTTGTGGTCTGGATATCGCGCGTTTCTCTAAACATGTACTGGTGTAAGTTATTGAGGGTGCAAAGGGTCAGGGGAGTCGGCAAGAAATCAGCAAAGGGGACAGTGGCCCCGTACAATGGTACTTCGGTCTTGAATGAGTCTACTAAATCTTTTCTGTGGGACTTAGGTGCCAATGGAAACAGTTCCGGGTGCCAGGACCAACTCAGCTTACGTAAGCACAAGTTTATCTCTCACGCTCCCCAATGGCAATAACCCTACACCATGTCTGATCCCCGTAATCTAATTGCCGAAGCCGAGAAGCTTCAAAAGCCCCAGCTGGGTTTCCTCCTGTTCATCAGCGGGTCGTCCAAGTCTATGCGGTTGGAAGAAGCCACTGATCTCTACGTCCAGGCCGCCAACCTGTACCGGTTGAAGAAGGAATTTGAATCAGCTGGTCAACAGTTCGTGACGGCAGCAGATATCCAGGACTCGTTGGGCAACCATAACGACCTGGCCAACCACCTCATTGAAGCGTACAAGTGTTTTAAAGGTGTTTCACCTACTGAAGCCATCCTGGCGTTGTCCAGAGCCATCCATATCTTCCTCACTCAAAATGGTCAATTCAGACGAGCAGCAAACTTTACCGGTGACTTGGCTGAGCTCTACGAGTCGGTTGGAGACAACGAGAATGCCCTCAAGGCGTACGAGCAGGCCGGAGACTACTTTACCACTGACCATGCCGAAGCATTGGCTAACAAGTCGTACTTGAAGTGTGCTGATTTGTCGGCGTTGACAGGTGACTACAAGAAGGCAGTGGAGTTGTACGATCTCATCATTAAGCTGCTGAAGAACAGCTCGTTGAGTCGTTGGAACTTGAAGGACTATTTCCTCAAGCTGGTTTTGAGTATTTTGGCATTGGAAGATACTATTGAAGCCCAGAAAAAGACCCAGCAATACTTGGAAGAAGACCCGGGGTGGGAGCAGACCAGAGAGTACGGCCTTGTCAAGGATATCTTTGAAACCATTGACCAAGGAGACGTGCAAGCATTCAGCGATAAGGTGTTTGAATATGACCAGTTCTCGAAGTTGGACAAATTGAAGACCCAATTATTGTTGAAAATCAAGAACAGCGTAGTGGAGAAAGACGAAGAGGACTTGTTGTAGGGTTTTTGTATGCTAGAGGTATATAGCTGATACTATAATTTACAATGTCAATTGTTGCAAAATTTTCTGTTTGATTCATTACACAATTAAAAGTTAAGCGGACCATAATACAACACCGCATTATCTTCTGAATAAAGATTTGAGTTTCTTGAAGATGAAGTCGTCATCATAATCATTAACCACAACCTCCTTCTTTTCATCGTTCAAACCTTGTTCCAACGATTGAACGGATTCAAGGCGGTGGTCTCTCAAGAAGAAGGTGAAGACCAAGAGTGGGAAACACAAACACAACCCGGCAATACAAAGATATCTTTGAACGTGGGCGTAAGCCAAAACCACTGCCACTCTTTCAGGGCTACCCCATGTGTTGGTTCTGATAAAGTCCAATGGGGTCGCATAAGCTTCAGCAGCGACAGTAACATTGAGTCCGGCCTTGGTGAATTCATTAACAATGGCAGGGTACATCTTGTTGGTCCAGATGGCACCACTAACACTGGAACCCAAAGCTGCACCAATATTGTAGGAAGCCAAGTAGAGCGAAATAATGACCGCCATGTGCTCGTGATTGGTGACGGTTTGAATTGACACTTGGGTAGGGTAGGTGAAGAACCCGGCCCCGAAACCCAAAAGACATAAGGATCCAATCACACCATTCAAGTACTTTTGACTGTCAATTCCATTGTTGGCACCTCTGTAGTGCATAAGCAATCCTAACGACACCGCCCAACAGGCAGCACCAAAGATAATGAACCCCTTCAAGTATCTAAACCGAACAATAACTAATCCCAAGAGTGGACCCACAATCACCGACACGAACGAATAGAGCGAGGTGATTCTGTTGGCTGCCTTGACCGAAGCCCTCATTCCAACAATCAACACGGTATACATAAAGTCGTTAGGCATGTACCAGATGAAATCGATAAACATTCCGATAAGAAGGGCCGACCACACTCCACGGTCTTTCATAAGCTTTAAAGGCATAATGGGGTGGCGGGCGTACTTTCCTTCCCATAAGATAAAGAAGGGAATGAGCACGAATCCGATAACCAATGGCACAATGGTGGAAGCCTTTTTCCAAGTTTCAGTGGTACCACCAGCAATGGTCAAAGGAACCAACAAGAACCCGAAAACACATACCACAAAAAGAATACCGATGACATCCAAACTCCAGAACAAGTCCCATAACGACACGAGCCAGTATTGCACCAATGATCTGGATCCCCGTCTTTCTTGACGTGCCTGGGAGGCCTCTTGAGTCAAGCTTTGCCATTCAGGAGTTCTGCGGGCTGCAACCAACATGTGGACAAAGCATGCAAGCAATGGCACACACGACAATGGGAAGATAAATGCCCAGATACCAATAGAATAGTTCCAGGAATATTTCTTTTCCATGGTGGTAAGAATATCACCACCGACCCAGGTGTTGATAATGAACGGCAATGCAGGTACCATGGACGCGGTCAATCTCCAGTTCAAGTTGGAGAAATCGGCAATGACAATTTGGAGCATAATGATCACTCCGGAGTAACCCACTTGGTACAATACCGAGCCTCCAGCAAATCTGTACACATCGTAGGCCTGAGATTGGATCACAGTACCCATACTGTAAAAAATGATCGAAATCACAAATAACTCCAATCTACCGAACTTGTCCGACAACCGGGCATAGGTAGGTTGGGAAGCAGCAGCCACCACTGCCTTGATGACATTAATGGTGGAAAGAAGCGAGTGCCGGGCATACGAGTTGGTTGCGTAGGTCTGAAGCGATCCTCTGACTGTAGAATCAATGGAGTAGCAGTAGGAGACGAGAAAGATACAGATGAAGAACACCGTTCTAAGAACGGGGGTGTGGTATTGTCTATTCAACAATTCCACCTTGCGAACAGCATGGGACTTGACATCCACTGCCACATTTTCAGGGTGATAGGAGTAGTCGTTGAAGTTTTCCTTGGGGCTTTCAACGCCGTCAACGCTTTCTTCCTTGCCATCTGCATCCAGAAGGGCAGGGTCTCTGATGATCTGAGGGGCAGGCATCTTTTTGCAAAGTTGAGTTATCTAATTCATCAATTCTGCGACCCTCTTATTTATTATATGCGAAGCAGGTGGGCGCAAGATGAGCACGTTAACCTAAACGGGAAGATATTTTCCAACAGATGCTTGGCGTTAGTCGGATCTGATAATTCTTTCGGCATTCTAGGATGCCGGAATCATTACAGTTATCAGAGCAACAAAAGAAAGAAAGGGAAACCCAAACAATACGGGCTAGTGACCAGTGCAGTAGTCGTCGTAAACGCAGTTGTTGTAGTGTGGGCAGTGGGGTTACGCTTCTACCGGTCTTAGTTATTACTTCAGCCATTATGCAGATGTCAGGGCTGCATTACATACTTTTAGTAATCACCAACTGCCGTGCGTCGCTTAGGCGGGCTGGGCATAATATTTGTGGGCAACAAAAAGAAATATTCTTCAACAAGGGCAGGAAATCTCCGACTCGGAGATTATCCTTTGTCGCTTGTTACGGGAATAAACAATTCTGTGGATCTCTACCTAATCATTGGTCCCCTTGACTGCAAAATAAAGCCACCACGCATGTAATTAAATGCGGTGCACGTCGTAAAAATAATACCTCTAATTTCACTAGTAATAACGCAAGCTCATGCATGTTAGGAGCATCTAAAACTGTAATCGAGCTGACACTTCTAATGAACTAGCTTGTTATTTGCGGCCTCCTACAGTCGTTACAACAGTTGCAACAGTCTAAGTTCCTAAGTTTTAGTATCTATGTTTATTTATCATACTCTATATCGTTATGCCGCTCGGCTATTATTCACCCGCATGCATCTACACAGGCTTTCCTCCAATAAATTCGCTCCATCTTTGTACTTCTGCTGGAACCACTACCTCTGCAGGAACGGTATCAAATGGTTGCTTGTTGCCAATCTTGGCCTTCAAGCAGTCAGCAAATAATTGGGAGGTGTTTGGTTCATTGAACAAAGCAATTCCGAAATCAATGGCGTTTCTTCTCATGACGTAATCCTCGTCCAACAAGTCTTCGGCTCTGGCCTTGGCAAGATTGAGCACTCCTCCAATCTTATTGGTTTGGAAAATCTCTCTTAAGGCTCTCTTATCAGTCTTGGGGAAATCAAGAATATCAACTTGTTCACTAACGTAACTTTTTAAGTATTCGGCAACTGGTGGAGAAGCGGCGAAGAACTTGTATCCCAATCCACTGACAGTCTTAGCAACGTTACCCAACTTATCGTTGGTCAAGTCACCACCGAATAATAAACCTTGTCCTGGTTGAGGAACAGTAAAGTTCATGGTCGACTGAATCGAGGTCCAGTAGGCTTCGATCAAGTCCTTACCGAAACAGGCAATTTCACCAGTAGAAGACATTTCCACTCCCAAAAACGGGTCGGCACCAGCTAATCTGGTGAACGAAAATTGTGGAACCTTGGTAGCAACGTAGTCGTAGTTGTTGTCCATTAAGTTGACTGGTTGAGGAATACCTTCCTTGATTAAGGCCGCAACCGCAACGTCAATAAAGTTGATACCCAAAACCTTAGACACAAATGGGAACGATCTAGACGCTCTGATGTTACATTCAATCACCTTCAATTCGTCCTGGTCCGTTCTAATGATTTGCATGTTGAAAGGACCGGTAATCTTCCATGCAGAGGCCACCTTGTCAGCAATTTCCTTCAACCTGTCCAAAATTGGTTGAGGCAAGTTTTGTGGTGGTAACACCAAAGTGGCATCTCCGGAATGTACACCAGCATTTTCAACGTGTTCAGAAACAGCATGCACCAAAACCTGGCCATCGGAGGCAACGGCATCAATATCGATTTCTTGAGCTCCTTTGATAAATTTAGAAATGACAACTGGATGATCTCTAGAGACCTTCGCAGCATTAGATAATTTGGCATCCAATTCACTCTTGTTATTAATAACAGACATGGCAGCACCGGACAAGACATAAGAAGGACGAACCAATACTGGGTAGCTCACTTCGTCAGCGAATGCTTCAGCTTCTTGCACCGAAGTCAACTCCTTCCATTGTGGCTGATCCACACCAATCGAGTCCAAGATTTGCGAGAACTTGTGACGATCCTCAGCCTTGTCAATATCTTCAGGGTTGGTACCCAACACATTGGCACCATTCTTTTGTAAATCGAGGGCTATGTTTTGAGGCAATTGTCCTCCAACACTAACCACCACACCTTGGGCAGTTTCCAACTCGTAAATGTCCAAAACTCTTTCCAAGGACAATTCCTCAAAGTACAATCTGTCGACTTCATCGAAATCAGTGGACACGGTTTCAGGGTTGTAGTTGATCATGATAGTCTTTCTTCCGGCTTCTCTTAAGGCTCTGGCAGTGGAAACAGCACACCAGTCAAACTCCACAGAAGATCCAATACGGTAGACACCAGAACCGAGAACCAAAGTTCCATTTTCGTTGAAGTCCAAGTCATGCGAGGAGGCATTATAAGTGGTGTACAAGTAGTTTGTATTGGCAGGGAATTCAGCGGCCAAAGTATCGATTTTCTTGACAAAAGGAGTGATGCCAAAAGTCTTACGAGCTTCTCTCACTTCCAATTCCTTTGCACCCACACACAAACCAATTTGCTTATCAGAGAATCCCAATTGCTTGGCTCTCAAGAAGAGATCACTGTTAATGGCACCCAAAGAACCAACACTTTCCAATTCCCGGTACATGTTAACAATGTTCATCAACTTGTACAAAAACCACTTGTCAATTTTACTGAGCTCATGAACTCTGTCAACAGAGTAGTTTTCATGAAGCAAGGCTTGTCCAACAGCCAACCATCTTCTATCGGTGGGGTTTGCCAACTCAAAGTCCAAGTCTTCGAATTGATCACCTTGGAAACCAATGTATGATGGGTCCACTTGTCTGATGGCCTTTTGGAACGACTCTTCAAAGTTTCTACCAATGGCCATCACTTCACCGACCGACTTCATGGCCGATCCAATGTCTCTCTTGACATGTTGGAACTTGGCCAAGTCCCATCTGGGAATCTTGGTCACCATGTAATCCAAGGATGGTTCGAAATTGGCAGAGGTAGTTTTGGTAACAGGGTTAGGCAATTCAGGCAAGGTGTGTCCCAAGGCAATCTTGGCAGCGGTGTAGGCCAATGGGTAGCCAGTGGCTTTGGAAGCCAAAGCTGACGATCTCGATAATCTAGCGTTGACTTCAATGACTCTGTAGTCCAACCCATCTGGTTGCAAGGCATACTGAACATTACACTCACCAACCACTCCCAAGTGTCTGATGATCTTGATAGCAGCAGATCTCAACATATGGTACTCTTCGTCAGATAAGGTCTGAGAAGGAGCGACCACAATGGAGTCACCGGTATGGATACCCAAAGGATCAAAGTTTTCCATGTTACAGACGGTAATACAGTTGTCCACTCTATCACGGACCACTTCGTATTCCACTTCCTTCCATCCTTTCAACGATTTTTCCACCAAGATTTGTGGGGCCAAAGATAACGAACGAGAAGCCAAATTTTTTAATTCTTCAGGATCAGCAGCGAACCCGGAACCAAGCCCTCCCAACGAGTAAGCAGATCTGACAATAATAGGATAACCAACGGTCTCGGCCGCAGCCAACGCATCATCGACCGTTTCCACAGCAATGGATTCGGCAATAGGAATGTCGATTTCTTTCAATGCTTGGGCAAACAAGTCACGGTCTTCAGAGGTTTCCAAAGTTTTGATAGGGGTACCCAAAACCTTGACTCCATATCTTTCAAATACACCCATCTTGTCCAATTTCACTCCGACGTTCAACCCAGTTTGACCTCCGAAAGTCAACAAAATACCGTCGGGTCTTTCTCTTTCTATAATGTAGGTGATGTATTCGGCAGTGACAGGGAGATAGTATATTTCATCGGCCAACGAGTGCGATGTCTGATTGGTAGCAATGTTAGGGTTGATAAGAATACTCTTCTTTTTGGCTTCTCTTAAAGCCTTGATGGCTTGAGACCCTGAGTAATCGAACTCACCAGCCTGACCGATGGATAACCCACCCGATCCAATAACCAACACCTTGGATACATCGACCAATTTCTGGGCATGGTCATTGGTGAACTTCTTCAATAATTCACCCCCAGCATAGGAAGGCAGCGCCGATTGGGCTTTTATGCGGCTCCAGGTCGAGAACTGGGCCGGTTTGGCAAATCTGGCGGCAGATTTGCTTATAAACGAGCTAAGTATCATTAAAGAGAACTTATGAAGAAAAGAAATGAGAAACAGCAGGAATCACGGGCACATTTAAATGAAAATTTTTGGAGGTATGGAGATGGCCCAAAACGGCAATGAGTCAGAGTTAACCGCGTTGTAAGATCAGTGCGTTACCCGGAAAGTCGTGCGCGGCGAATTCTCCTAAGATGAAGGAGAACCCCCATCCAGCTCGGGACTATTGGGCTATCTGAAGCGTCCCAAGTGTAGTTACATCTCCTCAAATGTGGCCTTGTCCATTTTGCCGGTCGTTGATTCCCATTCTCACAGCTGAACTGGTGGTGTTTGGTCATCTCTGTCCCTGATCCGGCACACGACCTCATTTTTGCCAGGCTGGACACCGGGACCAATTATGTGCACCACCACTACTCGAACATGGCCCAATTAGGAACTCGGGCATTGACGTAATACAGAGATGCTTCTCCGTATGGATGTTCCTTTTACATGCTATGCGGCCCTGTAACGTAGATTAACTTATGCATATCCAAACAAGTATACCGGCAAAAATGCCACAATCCTGGTGTCATTTTGTCCCCTGAACCCTTGAACCCATTTCAGGTTTCCCTAAGAATAAAGGGAGTGTCCGCCATCGCTACCGAAGATCTTGGCCATGTCCAGGCACCACGACGCCCTCTCCTGACCATCATTGCTCACCTCCAATTAAGTATCAGCGATCCTTAATGCTTATGTAAGCGCGCCACGACCAATGCCATAGATAAGATTTTTCATCGTCAGATACCACACCACCACGGTTATTCCACTTGAATTTCCCGATCTTGAGGGACAAGTACCAGGAATATCGTTTACTGTGGCAGTCCTCGGGTTTAGATTGCTGGTTCAGTATTTTGCATCCAATTTCATCCGTTTTCATTCCCTCGGTTCTCAATACCCATCCATAAGCCATTAATATACGGGGTGTTGCCATGAGCAATCCCTATTCTACAGGCTTTGGCGCCCGAGCCAATGGTGGAGAGTCGGCGTCGAATCTTTCTCCCCAAAATACAGGATCCAGCCACCGTAACAACCGGCGTAAATTCTCCATTTCCGAAGCCCTTGCTCAATCTTTCCAAGGAAGCATCAGCACGTCGCCGTTCGATTTCAGCGGACGTAGCTATGTCAGCATGCAGCGTCCAAGCATGCAGTTCAATTCTCCTGCGGTGTATTCAGGAATCGAAGTCCACGAACAAACTGCAATTTTAGCCAACATTGGTGTTACCGAGGATGGGGTCGCTGACTCGGAAGCTAGTCCCAGTCCCGACGAATATGCGGTGACGGCAGACGGATCACACGAGAGCGAGCTCGTCAGCTCCTCCTATACCATCCCCATTTCCAAACATAACCGCTATTATGACAATTCGCCCACCACCAGCACAACAACTCCTTTGGCCGGGTTCAAACACAAGAAATATCTTGATGACTTGGAATCAGGATCGATTCAGGAACCTCCCATCCCAGCTGCGTTGCCTCCGCCCAACGATGGCCGGAACCGTTTCGCCAAACAATCGCTTACCCAAAGGTTTCTCGTGAAACCAGTCCAATTTGTTCCTGCGGTGTTCTTGGGAACTTTACTTAATGTTTTGGATGGCTTGTCATACGGAATGATCATGTTCCCAGTCAGCGACGCCATCTTTGCATCACTTGCTCCTGCCGGATTGTCAATGTTCTATATTTCATGTATTGTTTCTCAGCTCGTGTATTCGTTGGGAGGCTCGGCATTCAGGGCAGGTATTGGTTCGGAAATGATTGAAGTGACTCCGTTTTTCCACACCATGGCTACCTCTATTGCTGCCCAAATGTCTCCAGCCGGTAAGGATGCCATCATTGCCACCACCATAACTACCTACGCAATTTCCTCCATTGTCACCGGGTTAGTATTTTTTGCTCTAGGAAAATTCAAATTGGGAGTATTGGTAGGGTTCTTTCCAAGACATATTCTAGTGGGGTGTATTGGAGGAGTCGGGTACTTCTTGGTCGCCACAGGTATCGAAGTATCCTCTCGTTTGGAAGGAGGGTTGGAGTACAATCTCGTCACGTTCTACTATTTGTTTTATAATTATATCACCTTGTTGGAGTGGACGGTGCCACTTCTTTTAGCAGTGATCTTGATTGCCCTTCAACACAAGTACCACAACACCCTTTTGGTGCCGCTTTATTTCATTGCCGTTTTCATTGCATTCCATGTGGTGGTATTGGTGGTTCCGTCATGGAATTTAAAGATTGCTAGGGATGCTGGATGGGTTTTTCCTTCGGTCGAAGATGATGAGCCGTGGTACGGGTTCTACAGTTTGTACAAGTTCCACTTGGTTGACTGGTGGAGTGTGGTGAAACAGGTTCCTTCGATGTTTGCATTGACATTTTTTGGCATATTGCATGTTCCCATCAATGTTCCCGCTCTAGCGGTCACAGTGGGGATGGACCAGTTTGATGTGGATCGGGAGTTGGTGGCCCATGGCTATTCCAACGTATTATCGGGGTTGGTGGGCTCGATCCAGAATTATCTTGTCTACACTAACTCAGTGTTATTTATTCGGGCCGGTGCCGACGATAGAGCGGCGGGAATCATGCTTGCGGTGGCTACCGGAGCAGTGATGATGGCCGGTCCGGTGGTGATTGGTTATATCCCTGTTTGTGTGGTGGGTGCCTTAATTTATTTATTGGGATACGAGTTGTTGAAAGAATCCATTTATGATACCTATGGCAGATTAAGACGTATCGAGTATACCACGGTGGTGATCATAGTCATCACAATGGGGGCATTTGATTTCGTCATTGGCATTATTGTGGGTATTTTATTGGCTTGCCTTTCCTTTGTGGTTGAAGCGGCGAGAAGTCCCGTAGTGGAAGGCATTTATTCGGGAACCGTCGCCAGATCGACTGTCTTGAGGCATCCCAAGCAACAGGAGTTTCTCAAGGATGTGGGTAATCAGATTTGTATTATCAAGCTACAAGGAACAGTATTTTTTGGGTCTATTGGAGGGGTGGAGAATGCCATTCGTCGCAAGTTTGAAACGGAAATATTCAAACTGAACCCCATCAAGTTCTTGATCATTGACATGAAGGGAGTTAGCTCCATCGATTTCTCGGCAGCAGAAGGATTCAGAAGAATCTTGAACTTAGCCAACGAATTTGGCACTCAATTAATTATATCTTCGGTATTTGAGGAAGATGATATCGTGAAAAGTTTGCGGGATGCTGGTCTCTGGGACGAAAGAAGTGACGAGAAAAGCATCAATCTTTTCAACACCTTGAACTACGCCTTGGAATGGTGTGAAAACACGTTTTTGAAGACGTACCGGTCGATGAAAGTCAAGCAAACCAAAATGACTGTTCCGTATGATGGAAGCTCCATGTTGGTGCATGAGCGGTCCAATACCCCTGGCTCCGATAGCCATAGCAAGCAATTGGCGAGCCACGCCTTTGCATTTGGTACCCCCCGGACCACCCATGTCTACCAAGCAGCCAAGAAAACCATCTCTGATGAACAGAAGCTCCATAGTAATTTCTACAGTCTGGGAGACTACTCGTTCAAGAAACAGCCGTTACCGTTGATCATGATCACGTTCCAAGGGTTGTCGGAAAAGGACGGCGAGTTCTGGGCACCATTGACCGCGTTCTTCATCAAGGAAAAGATCCCCGAGGACTATGAATTTTATAGTTCCGCCAGAGATATCCCTTCGTTCTTCATTGTGGAGTCGGGAATGGTACGGTCAGAATTCAAGTTTGAAAGCGACAACCGCACGTTGCGCTCGAGCATTTTGCCCATGACGGCATTCGGCGACCTTTACGGTATTGGACCCAATTTTAGAGAAATGACTTACACTACCGTGACCGATTCGGTGATTTGGAACCTTCCTCACGGTAAAGTGGAGGAGTTGTTGAAGCAGCCCAATGGCATGTCTATTTTGAACGAATTACTCCAGATCCAGGCCAAGTTGGTGCGCGAGCGCTTTGACACCATGACTGCTAACTTGGTGATTTCGGGATAGCTCGTAAATGAAGTACCCTTATCTAGTTCCCTATACCTTTAATACTATCATATCGCATTACGTAATCGATCGAGGTGGGTGCAGGATGGCCGAAAGCCGCACTAGCAGCGCAGTGCGATAGTGGCTACCGACCACGTGACCCGTGGTACCGTCACCCTTGCTACCTTCAAATGTGACCCCCTATAACATCTCCGTCATCACCACAATATTGCCACAATGGTTTCCTTTGCTAGATTAGCCGCTGTGGGATTCGTTTCCTCTTCTGTACACGCATTATCGCTCCGTCCAGCGCTCGAACCGCTCGTGGCCAACCTCGCTTCCGTTTTTGACATCGCCGTCCCTGCTACAATCGAGCAGCCAGAGGTCATTCAAGTGTTCCCAGACCCTGACACTAAGCCAGTACCTGGAGACTCTCCAATTGCCCAGTGTGATGCCGGCGAGCGCCAGATTTTGGCTTTGCAAAAGGTGGTTATTGACCCCAATCCCCCTAACAGAGGTGAGAACTTGACGTTCACCGCCGTAGGATGGCTTGGTGAAGACGTCGAAGACGGCGCCTACGTTGAGGTTGACGTGAAGTATGGATTCATCAAGTTAATCCACCAAACTTTTGATTTGTGTGAGGAAATCACCAAGGTCGACTTGGAGTGTCCTATCAAGAAGGGCCAGCAGGTGATCACCAAGACGGTCCAGATCCCTGACGAAGTTCCTCCAGGAAGATACAGCATCAATGCCCGTGCATACACCAAGGACGACAAATTCATCACCTGTTTGACTGCCACAGTGGACTTTCTTCCCCCAAGCGTGGCTGCTTAAGAGGTGCTAGGCACCCAGGAATAGAGCTGCCGAGTTCTACAACGTTTTAGAGCAGCGGTACAGCACAGGCATGACTGGCTCTGCTAAGTCCGGGCCCGTTCCCGCCCCTTTAGATTGACTCCAACCCTAGCCTACCAGCAAATATACGGGCATTTTCGGCCTGCATGTAGTGCGAGATCTCCAGTTTACCAGAGTAAAGATCTTTCCATCTCCTGACCTGGATCCCATCTGTAAACGCCAACGATGATCGAGGACTACTTCTCGATCCAGATCTTCTTCATTATCCTTAGGGAAACGTTGGAAACTGCCATCATCATCTCGGTGTTACTTTCCTTCATCAATCAACAGTCACACGGTAACATCTCTCAGAGTCCCGAGCAGGTGGTTAGATTCAATGCGACCCAGCGCAAACTAAAGCTTCAAGTGTGGGTAGGAGCTGTACTTGGATTGGTGGTATGTTTCCTCATTGGGCTTGTGTTCATTGCCTGCTTCTACTTCATCGGCAAGGACTACTGGTTCTATGCTGAGCGGCTTTGGGAAGGTGTGTTTTCGCTTCTTTCCAGTATGATCATCACCATAATGGGGATTGGGTTGCTAAGAATAAACAAGGTAATGAAGGTCAAATGGTGGATCAAGTTGGGTGATGCCTATCACGACACAAACCACGGCTCGTCGCAAGAAACCATCAAGTTTAGCCCACTTGGCCTCGACAGTTCTCAAGAAGATTTACCCCGGGACAGCATTGATAGCAGCCAGCCGCTTACCAGTAATGGCCGCAAGCAGCCTAAATTCTCCAAAAAGTACTTTTTGGCTATTCTTCCCCTCGTTACCACCCTCAGAGAGGGATTGGAGGCTGTGGTGTTCATTGGGGGGATCGGGATGTCGCAACCGTTGACTTCGATTCCGTTTTCTATTCTTGGTGGTCTTGTCCTTGGCTCAGTCATCGGCTATGTTCTTTACCAAGGAGGTAACAAGCTTTCACTTCAGTACTTTTTGATCATTCTGACATGTTTTCTCTATATGGTGAGTGCGGGCCTCATGAGCAGAGGAGTTTGGTTTATGGAGTTAGAGCAGTATGTGAGAGCCTGTGGTGTTGATGTTAGTGAAACCGGAAGTGGGCCGGGATCCTATGATATCGCCCGAAGTGTATGGCACGTCAACTGTTGTAATGGACTCACGGATGGATGGTGGATGGTACTCAACGCCATTGTGGGTTGGACTAATTCGGCTACCTATGGAAGTGTTACCTCGTACATTTTGTATTGGTTGTTTGTGATACTGTGGTTAGAAATCAAGTTGTATGAAGAAAGGGAAGGTGTGCTTCCATTCATTCCTATTAAATGGCAGTTGAAGCGGATCACAAAAAAGGTCAGATTGTACCAAAGTAGACACAAGCAGCAGTTCCAGGTACCTCACCAGGCTGCTCCAAACGAACAGGGGTCTTCTTCCTTAGACCTAGATATTAGTGAGAGGGAAGCAGAAGCCCAAGTTCTTTTAAGTTCTTAGCATTTAGCATACTAAATAGCATTATATGCATAAGTAATCACTTAGTGTTGTTGAATAGAATAAATCTATACGACTAGTTCTGCTCAGATTCGTTTAACCTTCTAGCTCCTTATTTCCAACAATTCACGTCAAACATCATCGTCCAATTTGAAATTGTCATATTTATTCAAAAAAATGAAATAAATCAAAATAATTATTGTACAGACTACATCATCATCAATATCATGTTCATTCTATTGGCATAAACTTAGTACACACAAGTACTTATCTATTGTGCAAAGTAACGAGGTTCATCAAACACATGGTATCTGTGTCCTCTAACCCCATCGCCTCTAAATAGCTGGGGCATTCTCAAATTCTCATCAATTTCAGTTTCATCAACGAAATTGTTGCCATACAAAAAGTCCAAGTCATTCTCTTCTATTTGCTCGCCACTTAATAATTTGAACTTAGCAATTTGCAATTCGGTATCAGTTATAGTAGACCGGGAAATTCTGGCGTATGCCACCTTTTTCAATTTTTTAAATAAAATGTACTCACACCATCTGTCCCAATCAGTGCTATCGATATCATGCACGCCAGACACATCACTCACATAATTGTTATAATTGCCTTCTAATGGAGTGGTAACCAAATAACTTAACAAAACCAATGGTCTTGGCGAGCTACCCATGATATCCCTGACACCCAAAGACTGTAATCTTCTGTCCTCTACGTCTTCTTCTTGGCCAGAGTGGAACACAACGACGTCCACCAATTCACCATAGACGTCTAAGGTGGCATGGATTGCTGGTGCCAACTCACCAACGGGAGAAGGCATGAGATGATGGGTGGAGTTAACGATAGGGAACTTAGATAACAACGCAGCCCCCCATGTATGCTTGTTAGGGCCAGGACCATAGTCAACATACATTCCCAAATCCTCAGCGATCTTTTGAGTGAAGTCACGGTTACCCCCGATCATTCTTTGGGTGTCGGTCTCCAATAACCCAATGATATCTACCTGGGCCTCTTCAATCAAGTTTTTCAATCTGGTTTCAGACGACCACATATCGTTATCCAATCCGAAATGAACACACCAGATACCGGTAGTGAAAGACTGGGAATTTTCATTGTATGGGTGATAAGAACCGGTAGGGTATCTCTTGACAAAAGTCGCAACTGAAATTGCCAAAATAACTGTCAAAATGACCAGAGCTTGTTTGAATAAAACCTTGCTTTGAGCGATCTTGGCTATATGCGAGCTCTTGATTCTTAAGTTGTAGTTGATAACCCCAACAAAGATCAGCACCAACGATACGATCACAATTAAATCCATTCTCTCTCTGAGAAGTGGTCCACCAGGGACAAATGCATAAGCCACCACCCATATACTTCCCAAGGAAATAATAATATTAAGCATTAACCCGATGAAAAACGTCAATCCCACATTGAAGCCAATCAAACCTTGCAAAATCACAGGGGTGATGGAAGCCAAGTAAATGATATGGGTAGCAGCACCAGCAAATCCCACCCAGTCCTTAAGATTGAAGAACACATAGGCACTACCTCCACCAACAATTAGATTATAGTAGACAGAGCCCAAGATTCTGGCATCAACCTTTATGGCTAAAACAACCCCAACAATAAATGCCACAAAGAAAATAACACCACCAGTGATGGGGGTAGCGCCTGTGACTGGGAAACCCTCCCAAAGCCATGTAGCTAAAGTACCAGAATCAGTCAAGTATGCTTGGATAGAATAGAAGTAACCGGCCAATCCAATTGCGGCCAACAAAAACGAGCCACCAGATCTTTGGACTGGTTTAGTACCAGGAGGAGCCACCACTTTAGGAGTAAAGAAGGCTCCCAATAACCCTACGAAAATTCCTGTAGCGTTATAGCCACCATTAGCGTCGTGCATGGTTGGCCAGATGGGGTTATTCGAGTAGAACACGAATTTTAAAGCAGCAGTTCCCAACAACCCCACGATAAATGTGATGCCATAGGATGCAAATTTCTTTGGTTGGGATGTCAAAGCGGAGAATTCGCTGGAAAATGCCAAAATGCCAAAGAAGGTTCCCGCCGTGACTGCCAAAAGCTTTTGTTCGGGATCCTCGAGTTTGTAAGCCCCAATACCTAAAATCACCGTCAAAGAACGGGCTACCAAAGGGGCTCTCGCAAGCAAATTTCTGATGAAAGGAACAAGCAAGAGCAAGTTAGGAACGAAAATTGAAATGATCACCACTTCATACCCAGAGAGACCCATGTACCACAATGGGAAATACCACACACACATCAACAAAGCGGAAATGACGGACCAGAATACGTAAGAGTTGATGAAGTTGACAATAAATTCCACCAACGTGAACTCGTCGTCAACCGATTCAGTGGAGGATGCTTTTGGGGTCACAGGTTTTACTGGGGCAGGTGCCAAGGCAATTCCAGAGCCGGAAATTTGGATTTCGATGTCAGAAAAATCAATGATGGACCAGGCGTCGAAACCAACGTCAAACAACACCAATGCCCATTCGAAGTAGGCATAGATGGAATAAGCACCGGGTCTGACGTGGACCTTATGCTGGATAAACCAGTACACCAACGGCACCAAAGTGGCAAAGAAAGTAACGGCTGAGTAGAACCGACCGGTACGGACCCGGGAGCCCTTGGGAGACGCAGTGGTGACAAACACGGTCCATGGAATGGTCAACAACAAGTAGCCGATCATAAAAATATCGTGCCAGTCATGATCGTCAGTAGAGGTGATATACACCCAACCACCACAGGTAAAGGTCCGCATCACTCCTGAAATCACAGCAATCCATGGCTTGATGGAATTGGCTCTGTAGAGCTTTAGGAAGTTGAACGCCAACAAAGCGAATCTGGGACCCGATGTCACTGCGATCACGACCTGGAACACCGATCTTTCGGGGTATCTGTCACCAATGGTGGCGGACACCGAAGGGAACCATTCGTCGGGGTACCCGAATGACGAATTCTCCACGATCTTATGGTAATGAAGGTAGCACCCCACGATCAATGCTGATAAGAATGCAGTATAGGCAAGAATGGTATGGGCAATGGCAATGTAGCTTGCGTTGAAAGTAATTTTGGAGACATCGCCATTTTTGACAGCACCAGGGGCAGGATCACGCTCGGGCGTGCCACCAGCTGATTTCTCCACAGACTTTGCCATGGTTCCTTGCTGGTCTGGGGGGAGCTTAAGGTGGTACCTGAAAAGTTGGAGTGAGACGCGAGGATGTCGCTATAATGTCGTGGACCCTATGGGTGCGACACTCTGACTGTCGTGTCCCGCCCAGACAAACTATCCAGTTAAAATTCTTCTTTTATCACTGACCTAACCAGGCAACCTCTACAGGATGGGTATGTTATAGCGACACAATATTGACTAAATTGCGTACTAACAAGCAGGATTGGACAACTACGATACTCACAAGAGGCCCGAGTTGGTCTCCTTCGACGATATCGACTACGAGAAGCTTCCCGAAGTGCAAGATGCCAGAAACTCCATGTTGAGAGAACAGTGGATTAGAACTTATGCTTTGAGAGTCACCCACGACGCTTTGAGAAAGTGTAAGCAGTACCACCAAGTGGATGCCCAGAAAAACTGCAGACCATTGATCTTGAAGTACATGAAAATGCTCGAGACATATCCATTGCAAGGATACTTGGGATACCAAAAGAACGATCCTTCAAAGTAGGGAAGCCCCCTCCTGTTGCAACGTGGCCAGGCGGTGCCTGCCACTACCGAGGACAGTGTATCCTCACCAGAATGGCGTCTTGGTCGCCATCCTATATGCATATTTATCCAGAGCACTCAGATGTACAATATAAATAACCACAGCACATCATAATAAACGACTATTTACTGAAGAGATGGATGTAGGGTCAGAAAGGCTTCTTGGTGAGTCCAGACCGGCAAAATAGATCCAGATCAACGCTCTTGGGTTCTACATTAGGTGAAAAATTCGAAAAAACGCTCCAGTTGTAACACCAATGACCCAATGATAACATATAACAATCCACTGTAGAGACAGGAAGGGGCAGGTCCATTTGACACAATAGACCATATGCCCAGTCCTCTAGATACTTCCCAGCCGTCCCAACCACTGTTTATCTACATAAGGACAAGTAAATCACGTGATAGGATCCACTGCGTGTCCCCACCGCTCGCCAGCCAATCAAATGCCCACCTTCAATCCCGAGTTCTCACTGAAAAAGTTTGATCAATAACTTCGTTGATACAGCTTCGTCTTATAGAATTGAGTATCATTACAACATGTTCCGTTTAGGTGCCACTCAAGTCGCCCGTGCGGGTGTGAGGTATGTCGTGATGTTGGCGTTCTGAGCTTTTTGTGGACGTCAATCGATTAAGTATAGCGTGTGGTGGATGCCAATTGGCTAATGGGACACCCAAACAGAAGGAGCAATTGTCGACGGATCTAACATGGGAAAGTGGACCCTGTCAATCCCCCAGTAACCAATGGTGATGCCGGCGGGTTTCCCGTGTGAATTTGGGCTGTCCCAGTACGAATTTTGTTGCCAGTTGTCCAGATAAACCATCACCGCTAATTGAAACCTAGTCCCCCTTTACTAACGTCTAGAAACTATGCCACTTTGCGTGAAATCGAAATGCGTCTTAAGTCCATCAAGAACATCGAAAAGATCACCAAAACCATGAAGATTGTTGCCTCCACTCGTTTGAACAAGGCCCAAAGAGCCATGGAAGCCTCCAGAGTTTTCAACAAGTCCGACTCTGAATTCTACTCCAACGCCGAACCAGAAAGTCAAGATGCCGAAAAAAGATTGTTGGTTGTTGTTTCCTCCGACAAGGGATTGTGTGGATCCATCCACACCCAGGTTTCCAAGGCTGCCAGAAGAAGAATCACCGAATTGAAAGGTAATGTTGACGTTGTCACTGTTGGTGAAAAGGTGAAGGCCCAATTGTTAAGAACCCATGCCGACAAATTGAAGTTGTCTTTCTCCAACGTTGGTAAGGAAGCTCCATCTTTCAACGAAGTGGCTTTGATTGCTGACGAAATCCAAAAATTGGGTAAGTACGAAGACACTGAAATCATGTACAACAAGTTTGTCAGTGGTGTTGCTTTCGAACCATCCAGCTTCTCTGTTTTCGCTGCTGACATCATCGAAAAGGCTCCAGGTTTGTCCAAGTACGAATTGGAGTCCGAAGGTACCTCTGAAACCTTGTCCGACTTCTCTTTGTCCAACTCTCTCTTGACTGCCATGGCTGAAGGATACGCTTCCGAAATTTCCGCCAGAAGAAACGCTATGGATAACGCTTCCAAGAACGCTGGTGACATGATTAACAGTTACTCCATTTTGTACAACAGAACCAGACAAGCTGTTATCACCAACGAATTGGTCGATATCATCACTGGTGCTTCCTCTTTGGATTAAGCTCGTGGTTGACTCAAGAGCATTCATGGAGTCATAGACAAAATACACGAAACATGATTAGAATATTGTAGTACATTGCTAATACGATGGGTTAATACAATGCGTTAATATTACACTATATATACAGAGTGGGGTTGTTCCAACAATATTTAATCGAGCTTGGAAACTCCATAGATCCTCTTGATAAAGATTAAACCCGCTAAGAATCCCACTGCACCACCACCCAAACCTACTAACACACTGGATAATCCCATGTATGCAAAGTAGAACAACACACTGACAAAGTCTTTGATATTCAAAAAGAATGTGAAATAGTAGGTTGAATAACCGAATACAAACCACCCAATGGAAGAGCCTGTTCTGAAACTCAACCATTGCCAATTTGGATTTTCATAAAAGATTAATGATGTGTAGATGGCCACTATGGCAGACTCGGCAATAATGATGATCAACAATATGGCATTGACGAGTAAGAACCCGTATAAGTAATAGAAAGTGGTCTTCTCGAGCCACACCGAGTTGAAAATGTATACCAACTCAACATAAACAACCCCAAACGGTATCAAACCGAACACTAACGTACTGATCAAAGGGTTCAAGAGCCATGATCTTGGATATTTCTTTCTAGCGACTAACTTCAGCTCAACGTCAGAGCTTGATGCGGAATGCAACATTGATTTGGAGTCAAATTTTCTCTTATTTCCCATGATCCCACCAACGATACCTAATGGTAACTCTATAATAAATAATAATGTGAAAAGAACTAAAATGGTACCGAAAGGCAATGCATTGGACGAATGTTTGGCCCATACAAAGAAATTGAGGAACAACATTACCGACAATACCAAGCTGGGCAAGAGTCCACTAAACAATAAAGACAAAAACATTGTCTTCTTGGCAGTATACTCATGGTTCAAGTAATGGTTACTCAATATCTTGTGAAGGATAATTCCGCCATAAGCAGACACCGCACCAGAAACACAAACAAAGACCATGGACAACGAGTAGAATGCCCCTTCGTGATTGTTGAAAAAGGTATTTGATGCTTTGGACCCATTTAAGTTGAATTTAGTGTTAACCACAAACATGACAATAACAGCGAACGAGGATACAAACATCTGAATACCACAGCAAATGAAAGACGTCAAAGCCAACGACATTACCGGAGGCTTGTTGACTTCTTCCACGAGATGTTTCAAGATGCCGCCCTCAGTGATATTTCCATCAAGGTCCTTGGAAGTGGGCAATGGCGATGGGGTGTTACGTAAATCCTTTTTCAACACTCTGACCAATACTGCTGCCACAATCATAGACAACAAAAATACTAATATGAGCGAGTTGATGAGGGAAAACCAATGGACGCTGTGGCTGTGCTTATTGGAGTCGTTTTCGTAGTACAAGTCCCATCTAGAGTCATAGTCAATAGAGTTATCTTCTCTCCAGTAGACGGAATAGGTGTATGGAATGACAGTCTTTCGAGGTTTCTTGGGATCATCTTCAGCATTGCTATATTTCAAGGCAAAGTTTTTGTAATTTTTGGAAGACCCCGGGCATTGCTCATTGCTGACACTCTTGGGGTACACTTCGAAGCCCACAATGGTCAGAAGTTTTGACTTGCGGTCTTTGTGGTACCGTATAACGAGCATGAAGTGGTTGTATATGTAGCTGATGTCTTGCTTGACAAATCCCAACGGGAAGCCGGCGGCATAGTACTTGTTGGTCCCGGACGAAGACACAAAGGTGGTGGCGCCCGGCAAGCCGTCAAGCAGCCAATGCACCACATAGCCGTTCCGTATAAGCAGATCAGCCTTCTTCAACCCCGAATCTTTCGAGATGAGGTCACACAACCGGGAGCAGGCGACATCGACGCCAAATTTGAGGTCGTAATTGCTTTCCCAGATTCTGTCACCACGAAGGATGGCACCCAACGACAATGGGAGAGGCCGATTGTCCTCAGCCGGAGGACACACGAACGGCAACGAGTAATAGCCATAGGGGAGCTGGGTACTATCGGACTCCACCTTGTTGACTAAGAGGTCCACCTTATCGCCAGCCTTGTAGTAGTTTGGAGTGGAAAGCTGGTACCCAAGACATATAGTAAGAATAAACGGTAGAAAGAGCATGGTGGCCCCAGATGCTCGACTTAAAGGTGTCAACAGCTGTAAACGTATTCTAATATGTGGATAACAACTATAACCAGTGCCGAGAGTTGAATTGGATTGTTGTCTGTTGTGGGCCCAAAGAAAAAAAATTGATCTGGTGTCCAATTTCTATAATCCCAGAGCTAACACTGCCGACGGAGTTGTAATGCAGGTTGAGCGAGGGAGATGTCTGCGAGTAGTGGAGACGCACAACAGCAACGACACGGACTTCGGGGGGTCCTCAGCTTGTTGTATCTAACCCGTCAGTACTACTAAACCCACCCTTAGGTGAGCACCACCCTAGCGAGCACCGCCGTAGCGAGAAAACGCAGTGGGGATGCCTGTGCGTCAACAAATCTGGAGTGACATATCCAAATTTAGCAGCGGCCACCGACAGATCTGGCGGTTCTGGGGGACCCTGGCTGAGTCGCCCACCGTGGTCAGCCTCCACCGTGGCAGTGCAGCATTGACACCGTCACAGCAACGGACGCGGGAGGCTAAGCTGGTTCAATCCCCTGTCGATGTATTAGGGACAATGTTCAGCACCATAGGGCCACCTCTCGAGCCACAGGGCGACGCGCAATTACCGCGCAGTGTTTTCCCCAATATGCCGAGGAATAATCTCACAATCAAAATGAACCAAACAATCAACACCGCCGCGTACTGAACGTGTCTGATTGTATGGCGGACCACAAAACCCGGGCCATGTGCTCGCCGTGTTGGACCCTTTTGGGGGGGTACCGTCAACCTTTTGATGCTTGTGTTCGTAGCGTGGGCCCATTGATTATGCGTCGTTCCTAATAGTGATGGTGTACTTCGCTAACAGGATACGATGTACAAACCCACCCAAATCCGAGACTGAACTTCTGCCTATTGGGCACTCTCTACTTCTCTTTCAACGCCTCCATGGCCTCCCGCACCAAATAGTTTCCCTTGGGATCCAAGTTCATGGCAATGGTGAATTCTTTGATAGCCATGAACTTGTCGTTTTGAATGTTATATAGTTGCCCAAGTAAGAAATGCACCGACGCCTCGTCGGGGGCCAATTCCTTGAGGGTTTCAAACTGTTTCAATGCTTGTGGATACTGTTGCATGGCAAACAATGATTGTGCTTTCTTAAAGATTGGCAACGGGTTCAATGGCTGAAGCTTATTGGCCAATTCATACTGTCTCAATGCTAAATTCTTCTTACCCACCTTCTCCAAAACCATTCCCACACAACATATCAAGATAATATTGATAGGATTGATGGAAACCGCTTTTCTAAAATGATAATCGGCTTTTTGATAGTCGCCAAGATTAAGATAAACCATCCCAATCCCGTAGAGTGCATTATAATGTCTTGGGTCAATCAATAAACTGATTCTGAAATTCTCAAGCGCCATTTCGTAATTATCATTTCCAAAGTATTCATGGCCCTTCAACGTGTAGGCGTACGTGAAAGATTCATCTAATTTTGTTGCCTTGTTGAAACATTTGATTGCTTCATCTGCTTCTCTCGTTAACGAAAACAAATTACCGATAGCACACCAGGTGATAGGCGAATTTGAGTCCAAATCGTGAAGCTCGTTGGCCAAAAACGTCAACTCCACTTTACGATGCAAATGCCACAACAATGTTGAATAGTATTCCATGTCTTCCAATCTTGTTCTATCCAACTTGCGGAGCTTGACATAAAAGTGCTCCGATTGCTTATAGTTGACGATTTCATAGTGCAACCTCCCAAGTTTACTTAATACCCAAGGAGTATTCTTTTCTTTATCAGATAAAGTCTCAAAGATCCTGATGGCCTTGTAGCAGTCATATCTGCACATCGATTTGAAGCCTTTGGCAAAAGTCTGATAAAGCTCAAGTAAATGTGTTTCGCTTCTTTCAACTTCTTTGATGGTAGTCATAGACATCGAGGTGTTGCTGTTCGATTCTGGTTCATTGTTTATAGTAGGAATTATTCCACTAGAGCTGTTCCGCTTTAAGCTTGCTCGTATACCAGGCTTTTTGGAAGCTGGTGTATCCAACAGTTTGGATGATGTGTTTGCGTTGGAACTGGTGTTTGCATTTGAACTGTTGGGTTGAGAGATTAGTCTGGAGGTGATTCTAGAGTAGGTGCTTTCTTTTTTCGGTTTCTTCTCTGCCACTGCTGTATCTATGGGAAAATTTGGTTTGGTGAATTCGAAGTGATTGGAGGTGTTACTGGCATTGGGGTTTGTTCTGCGCAACGGGGCATCAGGAACCACAGTGGGTTTCACTCTAGGGGTCGATATAGAATTGTTGAAGCTGTCATCTGGATGGATCAACGGTGTCTCCAAGCCACCGGGCCCTGAATTTGAGAACGGATTGGATATATTGTCGTTAAATTCGTTATGATTGATAAAAGTGGTGCTTGAGCTGGGCAAGATATCATCGGAACCCCGGTTGAGTACACTGTCATTGCGGAAGTGGGTGGGTTTGTAAATGGATTTCACTTTGGCGTTTACTCCCAACTTGCATAGTTCCTGGAATGCCTCGAAATCGTACTGGTTGTATTTCAATGCCTGGACGTAATTGAGAGCACTGTTCTTGGTGTCATCCATGCCACGGTACAAATCTGCCAAGAGATGGTAAATGGTAGAAGAATCAGGGAGAATTGAACGTTTGTACTCGTAGTTGAACTTCTGTTGTTGGGTGGTGAAATAGAACGGGGTTCCCGAACCACTGGACGCCGCTTCCAATGATGATTCATTGTAGAGATAATTCAACCGCACGAGCTGGTAGATTCCCTCCTTGAATTTCTTGAGCTGCAAGCAGCACCGACCAAAGAGGTATGCCAAACCAAGATGGCTAGAGCCCATCAAGTCCACCAATCGGCTATAACAGGACTTGTATTTGTTCTGACGGTACAACGAGAGGCAGTAGAGATACACGGATTCGAGGTTATCGCCATCGATGGCAAGGAGCCGTTCGCTAGCGAATTCGGCATTGGAGTAGTTGAAGGTGTCCAATGAATGGACGATGATCGACCGGAGGTGTTGTTGAACGTAAGCGGTGTCTTGCATGGTGAATAGGTGTCCAAATGGACTGGTGTGGCCGGGATGGGGTTCCAGGCAAAAGGCAGCAGCGGAACCAGGACGATACTGGGGAAGATCACAGAACGGGAAACGGTAGCTAGTAACACAAGAGACACGGTCGGGCGAGAGGGTTTCCGGTGGTAAGAAGGCGATCCAATGGATTTGATTTGTAAACAACCGCACTGAAATGATGAGGGATGAGGGTCGCGGTCGGTATGCCCCACGTAACGGGTCGAGTAAGTGTCAGCGGTGTATGCCACGTCCCAGAATGTGAGACAGCACGGAACATTCCCATTCGGCGAGAGAATGTGCAAGGGACATGCCATACCAAGGACAATGCCAAGGGCCGTGCCAACGATGGTACCACAGGATGGTACCACAAGGCCGCACAACATACTACGAGGAGCAACGCTATATTACATTATTACTATACACTAACACGTCAACTCACTTCTTCTTAATCACAAATGAATGCGTACCAGAGCCATCATTAGTGTAGGCCATCATCTTTTCTGAAACCGACTTTTTTCTTCCGCTCACCACCTTGCCATTGCTGTTGGACAATACCGATTTCGGAGTGGTATCCGCGTTAGTGGTGGTGGTGGCCGAGGTGGTGGTGGTGGCACTGACTTGGCTTTCAGGGAAATAGTCTGCTCTCAGACTAGAATTAGGGGTTCCCGACGCAGACGATGTTCCTCCACTATGAACCAGCTTGGGTGAAAAAATCCCCGATGCTAGCATGTATGGCGAGGCAAATCCTCCTTGGTTAGACGAGGAGGAGATCTGAGGTGTAGACGGTGCCTTTGCGCTCTTGGAGTATCCCAAATTGGTATCTACCGAAAGCTTAGGTTGACCGGTGGATACTTGACCGGACGAAGCCATGGTGGTTTCATCCACAGAGTCCGCATTAGGGGAATCCACCGAGGTCTGGTTATCGGTGTTCCAGTCACCGCCCATATAGTCCTCGTAATTATCCCGAACGTAGCCCTTGGCCCGTAATTCTTCATCTTTGAGTCTGGTCTCTTCTCTGGCCTTGGCTAAGTACTCTTGGGCCTTGGCCAACGACACAGTTGGTGTAGAACAACTACTGACAACTGGGACCGAGTCGTCGATATCAATAGTTGCTGTCATCAACGCCTTTAACCACCCTCTCATTTCGTCATGGGTCTCTACTGCAAAGTAATGGGTCTTTGGTTGGGTGAACATCAAACCCTTCTTGAATCCTGGGGCTGGAGGAACAATCTTGAAGCAATAGCTTCCAAATCCTGTAGACGAAGCATACAAGGCAATATACTTATCGTTGGAATTGCTGTTGTTCTCCAGATCGGCATGGATAGGAATGACTTTGTGGGCCGTGATATCGATCAATCCCTTTTCTTTCTTGTCTTTTAACGAGGTGAAGTACGATAATCTGGTACCATGTAAAGTGAAGTATCTTGATCTCCAGCTCAATGTATTGCCTGATCTCTTGGACATCCATCCGCTGTAGTTAGCAGACTTGATCGCCTCATCAGGACTCACTTCTCTTATTCCTTCCTGGAATGCCGATGTCTTCAGTTTCTTGGAAGATGTCAAACTCTTGAAGTTTTGGGTGGACGTAGTTCTTAACGTTTTCAACCGTGAAACCGGTCCAGTAGAGTCGGAGGTTGCCCTCTTCTCCTCGGGTACAAGCTTTTTGGCGTCATCTGGTTTGTGCGATACTGATTTCAGTTTCTTTGGAGAGAAGGGTGCACCATTCATATCAATGGCATCGTCATCGGTATCGTCGCCTTTGGCTTTTCTTTGTTTAGGAGAATAGGTTGCTGCTGAATCTCCTCCTCTTTTAACTTTAGCTGGTGATATCAATTTAGGGACATCAGCGGCGTCGGGTCCACCCTCGGTATTCTTTGACTTCAAAGTACCCTTGCTTGGTTTTTCATCGGCTCCAGACAAGAACGAAAATAGCGAAGAATGTCTCTTATGGCCAGTGATAACCGACGAGTTTCTCCGATGATGGTAATTATTCTGTGATGATTGAGAAGCGTTTCTGTTGTGACTCAATACCGACGCCTCATAAACCGAAGAAGACGGCCTGCTGTCGCCCAATAATCCCAAACCAGCATTGGTTCTAGTGACATATAATCCGTTTGGATCCGCTGAATTACCAGCGAATTTGTAACTTCTATCCACCGGACTAGGTTGACTGGGAGGCTGAGGGGCCTTTCGTGGAGATACGAACAGATCAGGGTTGTACATGCTAGCTCTTTTATCAGGGATATTATCCATGGATTGCGACCGTTTTCTTTGGTGTCCCTTGTAGAAGGAACCAGATGACAAGTTGGCCGAAGGCATTAGCTTATTCTGGGTCCCACTTTCATCCTCTATCACATCATCTGAATTGTTTGCAAACCCATGGGGTTTAATCGGGGATGTTGTATGTGATGCAGGTGGACTAACAAACTCATCTTCAGTGACTGATGCTTGGTGAAGCGAACCTTTAAAAGAAGGTTGCGTCGGCAAAGTGACATTTTGCAGACTGCCTGAACGACTCATACCCTTGTGCTTGGCACCCCTGGAGGCGATCTCTTTCAATTTGTCGATTTCTCGGTTGATTTCAAACCGGGTACCAAAAGAATCTATGTCCAATTCTTTCAAGTGAGCAAGATCCAATTCAAAAAGAATTGCACCGGTAATTTTGTGTCTGGCAAATTTACCAGCAATGTCCATATCGAATCCTAACACTATAGCGAAGTAGGAGGACACTTGTTGGGGAGTCCATTCTGCTGCCTTCAAAGGATTCAAGTCTTCGGTCAAGGAATGGGTGGAGTTCCGTTTGTCTTCGTTTGCACCAGTGGTATCTAAGGCTTCGTGATCATTAGTATTATTTTGGTAGTCTTCGTCAAGGGTATTATTCTGGGTCGAGGTGCCATTTGAGCCGAGGAACTTTTCCGTCTGAAGTTCCTGGAGGGCTTTATCTATATCATTCAACGTCTTGTTTGCCTTTGTTCCAGGTGAGTCGTCAACTGACATCTTGGTAAACTTGTCAGCAAGTTTGGATACGTTGGTTGGAGTACCAACAGGAGTACTGGAGTTGGAGCTAGAGTTACTGATAACTCTTCTGGATCGGGCTCTCAACAATGCCGGGTTGGACGGCTGCTGTTCTAACACTTGAGTGAACGATTTGGGGTACAACCCTACCTCATTAGTCAAAAGGTTTTTCCCCATGTACCAGCCGTCATTATATTCGCTGTCGTCAGCCAAAACCTCGACCTTGTCGCCAAGCTTCAAGCTGAGCTCATCGCCCAACCTGGCGTTAAACTGTTTTATACAGATATACACTGTACTGGAGGTGGAAGTCATTGTGGTGTGGGGTATTATGGGAGTTTCACGGGTATAACGGATATTCTATCGGAGCACGATGGCCGTTTGATGGGCACAAGGTTTGTATAGGGCCTTTGGAGCTGGGTAGAAACGACAGGGGTCGAAAAATTGTGATGTGTTTTGAAAGTATCACCGCCGGTACGCTGACAGATATGGATAAGGCGGAAGAGGGACAATAGTTGGAATTTTTGAGCAGGGAAAGTCGCTGGCTGCTCACACGTATGATGGCACCAAAAGTATTACCACGGGGCAGAGCGTTTGGATGAAACAAACAGGTAATAGTGGAACCGGAACCGAAACAAGAAAACGAGGTGAATGATGAGGATATTTGTTACTAACGGCTACCGAGGGTGCATGCACGTGACAAACCCGTCTTTGGGATGCTACTGCGATGCCGATACGTGCCACGGCTGGCGTTACAGTGCGCTACGGCCAGACGATGGTTGGAGCAGGGGCCAGGCGGCGCCTGAAACTGGTTGCCCTGGTGCTGGGCAGACCGTTTGCGTAACCGGAGAATTCTGGGCTGACACATCCCGCACCCAAACGGTGCCGGTGTGGTGTGGTGATGGGCCAACCCGAGGGCGCGCCGCACCGTGGTAGACCGCCGACACCCCGTCGCAGCCATCGCACCTGCTGGCGCGGGAGCCGGAGCCCAGTGGCCAGCGAACACCAAGTGGTACCGCCGATGAGTACACAAAAGAGACTCCAGGGGGACAGTCCAGCACTGAGTCCACCGGAGGATGCCGGTGCAGGCCAGTAGTGGGCCAGTAGCGGGGCAGTAGCTGGCCAGGTCCCGTCCCCCAATACAGGTTGGCCCCGTGAGGCCGCTGTACTATTAACCCCAGCGCCACCGTGTCTCGTGTGCCTAGACCGTGGTGTGCCACTACCGTCGCCTGTAGTGGGGCCGCTGTCAATGATCGTGTGACAGTGCTCGTCTGGCGAAACAAATGAGGGACAGGGAAAAATGTGCCGGGAACGCCGCGGTTGTCGTGGCGAGGTCGAGAAGCTGCGACATCTACGTCACAGATGCGACATCCGACCCGCGACATGGCCGCGAGTTTCCTCTAGCCATGTGCTACAGTTACCACTGCCACAACAATTCATTAATCGTCCTCTCCCCTTTCGAGTGTCCCAGTGCTAGCGTACCAGATACATCCAGCGCATTGACGCAACCCACCCTCAATTTGCCGCACCATGTCGCCCCCCTCTACTCCGTTGGGCGCCTCTCTGGTGCCTACCCGTGGTGATCCAAGGTTAGATCCGGTGGAATCAGCCAGTTCAGAAGCCCAAGACGACGATTCTCCCAATGGTGACGGATCCATGGCCGATTCCAGTATCGACTCCCATGTGGGCGAAGAGGTCGCCTTGTTGCCTCTTATCAGCTCGCTCCGCAACTCCTCTAGCCCCCATAGCTCTAGGGGGATAGGGTCGCGGCTCAACTCCCTAAACATCATTTCCGAATACTACTTTAGGAACAGACACCCTCAAAGCGGCACCTCCTACGTCAGGCAATCCCGCCGACTCTTGCCCCCTTCCGATACAAACTTATCCGTCAACCTCCTTCCTTCTTCATTAAGAAATATGGATAGTTCCCGAACCGCATCCAATGACCCCCATGAACTCTCTGAAGACACCGACCTGAGATATTCCGACAGCGGCCTCCAAAGTAGCGAGGATGATGGTGACTTCATGTACACCGAGCTGGAGGCCCAAAGCGCCATCCAATTCATCGACTCCATCGACGTGGCGGACGAATCAAGTGATAGTGAAGCCGAATCCCGCCCTTTTTTGCCCTCCGACATCAATTCCAGAGAAAGGCTTCTTCTATCATCGGCAAGACAAAATACCTCCGGGTCCAACCGGCTTATAACCCGCCCAATCCACTTTGGTAACCTCGAACTGAGTGGAAGCCTGTCCGAGACCCGAGCCGCTTTACCCCTTAGGAGACAAAACGCCATACGAGCGCGTTCTCGGCACTCCAACAAGAGAGTCTTCTACAAAACCGACTCGGATGCCAATAATGAGGCTTCCAGAAAAGAGCTCGAGTCCACCATGGAACGTATGCGCCACGACTCGAAATTATTGTTGAAAGATGTACAAAGTTTCTTATCCACAATACGTACAAACAAATCCAACCAAAATATCTTCACCATGGGAACAGAGCATCTGGACATAATGTATTGCTTTAAAATGACAGGAATGGAACACAGTTTCCATCTTGAGTCAAAAATGGACTCGCTATTAAAGCTCAGACAGAGCCGTGCAGTATGGTCCCACCAACTTTCAAAGAAACCACCTCCAAGGCCAAGCCTGAAAAGGCTGCACCGGGCACATAGCACATTTGCACCATCGAAGAGAAGAAGGTTGTCGGCTAATGAATCTCCTCCGACAACTGAGATGTTTACAACATCAGACTACGTTCAATCGCACGAAAGTTTAACTCCTAACGAAAAGTACGATGTTATCAGCTCCCAATATAGCTCACTCTTGAAGTCTGGCTCCAGTTTTGGGGTAGACATTTCCAAGGACGATCAATCCCACAGCAATTTGATTTTTACTAATGTTGATCATGTTAATAAATCTATTGATGGTGTGTTCAGAATAAGCGGGGACGAGAATACTAGTCATATTGACTATTGGAAGAAACTCTTCAAATATGCAAGGTTTTTCTGTGGAGAAATTAAGCATTTACTGGAAAAGATTCTGGAAAATTCTGCATTGGCAAGGAGACTTTTTTTGTTAGAAAGAGCTCAGTATGATTTGATGTTGAGCCTCACTGTCGACGGTGGGCCGAGTGGTGACCAACCTCCTCCCTTCAATATCCCTTTCTATGGAAGGATTGTGGATTTCAAGAAGAACGATTTAAGATTCCTCTCATCCAATTCAGAACGCTTTTCCAATAAAGATACTTATGCATTTACTAGGCATCTGTCACAATCATTTAAATTTAACTTGGCGAATTTGCAATTAACCGAATGGATGAGAGTATCGCCTTTCCAAGAATATAAAGACTTATATCTTGAGATGTATGGGGAAGAATTGGAAAAACAATTGAAAAACATAAGCGAGGAAGGTCCTGTTAGTGGTCTGCAACAAACTATCGACTTGGCTAGGGAATTCAGTAGTACTGCTCACTTATTGACTAACACTCTCGGCGAGTCTTCGGAAGAACAGTCAAAAAAGAAGCTGAAATATGGCACTGACAGGAACTATCAACAGAACTGGGAAAAAAGGTTGAGCAAAGAATTGTTGCACAGCTTGGTTTCAAACAATTATGACAACTTACTGAATATCCAATTGAATTATATAATCTTCACCATTAAAGTTGACTTACTTCAATATTTGGACAAGCTCCTTAACTTCATTCTTGTGACATTCAGATCACAATCAGAAACTCATGAAGGAAAGAAATTCAAGTATATCCAGGAGATCACTCAAGTTCTTGATGTTGATCATGAAAGGAAAGGAGATACTCTGGCTATCTTGGTATGTTCTTTGAACAGGAAAACAGGAGAGTTACAAATACACAACACGTTGCCGTATATCAACTATAAGAATCAAAGCTCTAGACGAGTTATTGGGGTAGTTGATAGTGGAGTGTCGAGATTCCCGGCGAGAAACCTTAACATGTTTGAATCTGATTCCTTCAGAAGCTGGTTCTACAACAGCGAAACCAGAGATAGTAATGACAGAGAAGATTCGAATACAAGAGAGATGGATCGCCTGAGAGTTAGCGACCCATATGTCAGCGACCACAGTATGGACATGGTTGGATATTCTACAAACGGTGTGGTAGGAGGAGGCACACCCAGCTTCGAAATAATGTAATTTTCTTTGGGTATATAGGATACGGTAAATAGTAAACGGACTGGATTAATATGGAATATATACAGGTGAATTAATAATGCTGTGGGAGATATTTGACTGAGGTTTGGCAATGGGGACACTCACCAGAACCCCCAACCCTTCTTCCCTTCCCTCTTATCACGCTTCTTCTTGGCAAAGAAGTCCTTCTTGCACTCCTTATATGCATCGAAGAAGTCCTGGCACACGCTTCTGTCCTGTGGGTTTCTCAAAAGGCAATTCATCGACGCTTGGCGACTTTCTTCACAGGGATCGTAGTACTTGGAGGCCTCCTTCATTGCCCATCTGTACTTATGTCTGTGATTCTCTGGATTATCAGGATAGAACTTGTAGTTATCAACACCTCCCTTGGTGAAGTCAACCTTAGAAGCATCTTTTACCACCTTATCGGTGTCTAACAGTGTAGTTTCCTTAGGTACAGATTGGTCTGATTTGGGTGTGTCTGCCATGAGGAATAATAACTGGATATGACTGTCGAAAAATATTTATAGGCACTAACCCGAAAAATGACGAAACACGGTTTCGCTGCGATTAAATGTTACCAGTAGGGGCCAAGTTAGCCTTATTGACTACCTCCTATGCCTCCAACCAAAAACTTGATTACTATGGTGTCCCGCATTCCACGAGATTTTGCAGGTTGGCGTCTGAGGGCAAGTGCATTTTAGACCTCGATGCCGATGAGGGTTTGATTCCTCCAAAGTCTGATACCTCCATAACGATTCATAGCAGGGTTTTACAATGTCAGAGACTCAGCCCATCCGGTACCTTGATGACCAAGACGGCTCGCTTTGTCAGAGATGCAAAAACGAACGTGCGGTGTTGATATCTCGTAAGGAACCCTTTTGTAAGACCTGTTTCATACGATTCATTAGAGGCAAACAAAGAAAGCAAATGCAAGACGAAAAATACAAAGTGAAGTACGGGGCAGTGGCAGAGCGGTTAGGCACTCAAAAGGTTCTTTTAACGGTTTCTGGGGGACCGTCATCACTTGTGTTGCTCGACGTGATGGCTTCATTATTGAAGGAGCAGTATGAAGCACACAAAGGAAAACAGGGGTTTGAGTTGGTGGTTTTCAACATTGACGAGTTTGACCTCAGTGCTTTAAACAAACGGATCCAAGACGTCTTGAGTCAATTATCAGTGCAATATCGCCCTGCCCACATCAGCTATAAAGTATTACCATTAAGCTCTTATATTCTTGATTGGGATATGTTGGCCAAAATACGGATAAATAGCGAATTTACCGGATTTGCATCTGATGCCAACCAGGAGAAGTGTTCTCTCGAAGAGCTTCTCTCAAAGTGTCCGAACAAGTCATCCCAAGAAGATTTATTGACGATTGTGTTCGATGAACTTGTGTTGAGAACGGCACATATCGAAAAGTGCCAAACTATACTTTATGGACATAGCATGACCAGGATCGCCAACGAGATTATTGCCTTGACGTGTAAAGGTAGAGGTTCTACTATATATCGTGCCATTGCTGACCACACTACTAATTTCAGAGGAAATGAATACAATATTCTTTTCCCGTTGCGAGATGTGCTCTATGCGGAAATCTTAGCTTATAACCGTCTCTGTGGGTTGGATCAATACTTGGTAGAATCCACCATCAAAAAGTCAAAGATCACCAAAAATCTCACTATTCGGGATTTAACCACAAACTATTTCACCACTTTGGACGCTACCGGTTATGCGTCAACAGCATCATCCGTTGTCAAGACGGGTGAAAAATTGGGAGCACCCAAGGATAGCGTGCTGGCCCATTGTCAAATATGTGGGGTAGAAATCTATCAAGACCCCCGGGGATGGTTGCGGAAAATCACCGTGAATCAAGGCATTCCTGCCCAAACCGAAGAAGAACGGGAGTACGTCAGACAATACCAGGCTGCGTTCGGGACCACATATGCTCCTGAAAATGAAACCCCCATTAACATTTGCTATGGATGTATTGTCACCATAGGTGGAGTGAAACAAGACAGTGGCTTCGTATGGCCCGTGAACCAGCAAGAATACCAAGGAGAATTAACCAACCAGTATACCGCCACCGACCAAGCAGTATTGGATGAATTTATCCTTACCGATGATGAAGGTGAAGAGAAGTAATGGGGGTATAGCATATATGAATGGCAGTGAGTTTAGTGTAAATATTATAAATATAGCTGACCATGCAAAGTGATTTATTCAATAAATTCAAATAAATTGACAAAAAATCAGAATTGTGTAAAATAATCCAAATTCTATAAGCCAAAACGGGTACACTAGTGGCACCCTTTGATACGTATGTTGTCACAAGCTCAACAGATACGCTATGTTCCCTCTAAGCGGTGTAAAATTTCAATTTCATGTCTCAAATGAGCTATGTGTGATCCGCGTTTCGCAACCCGTGCTTGTGCTACCAGCAGCGCAATTGGTGCAACTTACAAACATCACTAGACACTCGAAAAGTCACATATACACACATCCCGGTGCCACTAGTGCCCAGCGATATCTTTCATGTACTCACCCAATCTTTTCACCCGCGACCTATACCAGTTGTGGACCCATAACGATGCCAAGGACTCCATAAGAGCCTTTGAAGAGTTCAGGAATGGAGGTAACGCCAAACCTAACGAGAACGCTCCACCCACAGGGACCGCCCGATCTAGTGATCACAACATTGAAGAGCAGCGAAAGTACTTCCGGCTGCTTTTTGCGCCTCCCTTGCTGGCATACTCGGCTGATATACCTGGTGCCAGCCTTTCCCAGCTTGAATACACCATACAGAATGCCACTGGGTTGCCCGAAATGGGCCAATTGCACGATATGGGGTCAGTAATGAACACCACAACATCGCCGTTGACCCAACTCAAGATGCATCAGCTAGAACAAATCCTGAGCATGGGCTATTCCACCATACGTCCCATAGGAATCCACCGAACCATGGAGGAGATCGATTTGGAACATTCCCGACGCCACAACAACAGTGACCATCCTTTTGATGATAATTCCTATATCCATACCGTCGAAAATACCAACACCGAGGGCCAGGGTGTCGGGATCAATGGAAGTAATGTCTCCATGAGAGAGACCCAGGATGTGAATTTGGATGATGAAGTGGTCAATATGGACGAGCAGGCCGAAAATGATGAATTTGAAGAGGATAGCCAACTGGAAGGATTTGAAGGAGGCTTCGGCATACGTGTCGAAGACAGATACCTTGGTTACGAAGATAGTCAAGAACAAGCAACGGGTCCATTGCGAGCCAATTTGGTTGAAGAAGGGTTTATGGCAGACGAGGTAGAGTACCAACACGATCATTCGTTGACAACCGACAATCCCCCTCAAATGCTTATGAATTCGGGGACCATAGGCTCGACCTCGATAGCTGATATCAATTCTACAAGAAGTGTGGCCACCAGTCTTACCTCGGTTGCTGAAGAAGGTACATCTAGAGACCCAAACCGAGAGTGTCGAGACCAATATGACGAGAGCCAATCGGACCTTGATATGGTTATTGAGGAATAGACAAGAAGAAAATTTACTCTATATTTGTTCCTATAAAAAGTTGACCCAATTTTAAATTAAAGCTGTTATTCAAGAGGTAACGGACGGTGGGGCTAGAGTCTTGATGTTGTCAGTTTTAGCTGTTTGCAAATGAATTGCGGGGATCATCCACTTGCCACACGAACATCTAGACCCCTTCCAAGAATAACCGCCGACCTTTGACTCACACTTAGGACATAAGAATTTTCCCTCGATGTCTTCTTTAGATAGTTCATCTTTCATCCATGCTAGCGGCTCTTGTAAGAAATAATGCGAGCAAGACGAGCTGCCTGCTTGCACGGATATGATGCGCCTTGAGTTGGGTGCTGTTTTGATGAATTGTGATTGCTTGGACGACTCGTCGGGATGGCTATGGGGTTCGATATGAAAACTTTTGGCGAGGACTCTTCTGCACCGCTTGCACCTTAAATCGAAATCGCTTGGATGTGAGGTTTGTGTTGGCTCTCGAGAAAGAATATCCTGTCTTAAGCTATCACCAGAGGGATCCGACTTCAAGCTAAGCTCTGCTAACAATTGTTTGTATGGAACACTAGAACGATCTACTTTGAAGCTCCATGATTGATAGAGTTCCAACTGATGCATGAACCCGGGGTTAGGCTCTACCTCGGGCGATTTTCTTTTCACCGCATGCAATGCCTGCTTCAATTCAAGCTTGAACTTCTTCATGAGGTAGGCGGTGATGACGGTAGCCGATCTAGACACCCCTTGAGCACAATGTACTAGTATAGCTCTTGGACTCGAGGACCCAGCGGCGGGTTCCTTATTGTCATTTTTGGTGGACAACGCCGACTCTATGAAGCTGTTGCATTCGTCGAAGCGGTCGATGATATTTGTTGATTCCTCATCGGTGATGCCTACTTGTTTGTGAACATATTCAGTAGTGTACTGCGATGGGATGGGCCCAGGAAGAACGGAAAGAATGTGGGAGATCCCATATTTAGATTTCAAGTCCAAGCCCTCATTGAGAGGCTCGATCGACGAGATGTAGATGCCGCCGAGGACTCTTTCGATCATAGAAGCGATGGTGGGTTGATGAGTTTAGTATGTCTAGTTCATCCCGTTGTACGCAGGACCAAGTGCAAGGTTTGGTTTTGTGTCAATATGAACAAGGCTAAACATCCAGTGCCAGGGATGTCTGGCACACCCCAGACATGTGCAGGTATACACGAGAACCAGAACAAGGGAATGCCGGAGTCGGCATCTGTCAAGTCAATAGGGGATGGGTGTTCAAGTTCACGCAACAAAGAGAGCACGATCAAGGCGCTGCCCCAGTATGACGTAATTGCCCGACAACAATTGGGCATCTGGGGAGCCGATGGGCCAATGTCATGGGCCGAATAAATGCCATGAGCCGAAATACGCCACTATTGGGTGCATACTGTAGCTACAACTGGGGACAGGCTCGTGATGTGGCTGAAAGTAAATTGTTTCAGTGTACTACACGAGTTGGGATCAAATTGTTCCACCACCCGAGGAGTAAGTGGATCAAACCACGGTCAGGTTGTGTAGGGCCAATCTCACCAGTAAGCGGCACGGTATTTTTGGCTGGGACACAATTCGTTGAACCAAGGTCAGCATGGCCCAGCCACTACGAAAGCGTTGCCAGGTGGATCTGGGCATAGGGGCCCGGTGACGTGTCGGAACCGAGGACATACCGGCCATGGCCCAACGGACGGCTGGCGAGCCGCGATCCCATTCTGTTTGGTAATGTGGGTGATGATCCTCGGGTCGAAAGGATCAGTTACGTAACCTCACGCTTAAACTCCGACGGAAGCAACGTCCCGCGCGTTACCCGGACGGCCAGTTACCCGGATCAATTTCCGGCGAGAGAATAGGATGATGAAGAAGTCGAGTGGTGGTGGATGGGTGGAACTGGTGTAGTAAGAACTTCTGGGACTTGCCCTCCGGTGGGGGACCATAATATTGGGCCAGGGCATCCGGTGGCTCCACTTGGTGTCATTACCATCCGATATGCACCCCACAAATCCCTCCACCACAGTTCACATGACCCTCAGCAAAAAAAAAAATAATACCTACTCCGAAATCTGGGGAATGGACTATGTAGTGAAAAAAAACTTCCGAAGTTAAAAAATTTCACTGGCTCCTATGCCAATGTTAGCAAGCCCACGATGATTGGGCGACCGAGGGCGCAGATTGTTTCCGGTATCATCCATAACCAATCAGCCCCAGCCCACCCGCTGGTGGTGCTGCTGTGTGGGGCCTGCAGGGGACGGCAAGCTTCGTCCTTCACCACTCTAAAATGCGGTGCCTGGCCCTAATGTTCCACAATAATTCCACAATAACCTCCGTAGACACCATCCCACTAATAAACAGTAGCCCCGTCTACGATTGTGGGGCAGGGATCACTCCGAACTAACAAATGGTGCGGGGCCATCGGCGGCCACTGGTAGGTGGGCCCATCACGAGACACCACCACCAGCCACCTCTAGCGATGAATCGCCGCCCACCAAACCGCCGCCATGGTGATTCAGTCAACCAGAAACATCACCACCCCCACTACAATAATCCCCAGACTCGCATGGAAACTGTCGGTGTCGCGGTGCCGTTGGAAGGTCCATGGCTCCGAGGGCACGACCCCGAAAAAGAAACATGTCCGTCGCATTCCGACACACTTTGCGGCCTGTGATTGGCCACCGCCGTGGGCGCGGAACGGCCTCACTGTAAAGAAAAAAAATCTAAGGGTGTTACTGCACTGCAGGTTGCACTACTAGCACATATATATAGTGGGAAGTTCCCAGATTTTCGGAGAATTTCCTTTCATAATCAAAAATGTCTTTGAGATCATTCCAACGTTCTACTGCTTTCGCTAAGAGAGCTGTCTTAGGTGCCAGAACCTATGCCACTGCCGAACCAGTATGTGCCCCCGAAATGTCCCATGCGGTGCCAATTGAACCAATTGGGCTGGTGGTGATTGCAATTACTATGCCTTGTTACTAACACCCCTCTAGACTTTGAAAGCCAGATTGGCGGAAATTTTGCCAGAAAAGGCCGAAGAGGTCAAGCAATTAAAGAAGGAACACGGTAAAACCGTAAGTATACTACTAGTGGGCGGTGGGGGCCGTCCACACTTTGGGTCGACCAGCAAAGCCGGGAAACCGTGGTAGTTTGGCGGGCGCCGGGGGACTGAATGACGGGGTTGCGCTCGCATTCGCCTCCACGGCCCCAGCTCTGACTGCTCCACGGTTTTTCTCTCGGATGGCCGCCGGCGATTTGGTTCTGAATGTCTGCCGTCCATCCTCAGAGCGAGAAATCCTCGGATCCGGTGAAAGAACACCGAGGCCCCGTATGCAGGAAGGTCGCTATTTGTGGGGGAGGGGCGGTCCTGGTGCGCGAATCGGCCCGAAGGTTAATGTCATCATTACAATTTCAGGTTTACTAACATGTTTTAGGTCATCGGTGAAGTGTTGTTGGAACAAGCCTACGGTGGTATGAGAGGTATCAAGGGTTTGGTCTGGGAAGGTTCTGTGTTGGACCCAATCGAAGGTATCAGATTCAGAGGTAGAACCATCCCTGACATCCAAAAGGAATTGCCAAAGGCCCCAGGTGGTGCTGAGCCATTGCCAGAAGCTTTATTCTGGTTGTTGTTGACCGGTGAAGTTCCATCCGAAGCCCAAACCAAGGCTTTGTCCGAGGAATTGGCTGCTAGATCCGCCTTGCCAAAGCACGTTGAAGAATTGATCGACAGATCTCCTTCTCACTTGCACCCAATGGCCCAATTCTCCATTGCCGTCACCGCCTTGGAATCCGAATCCCAATTCGCCAAGGCTTACGCTTCCGGTGTCAACAAGTCCGAATACTGGAAATACACCTATGAAGACTCCATCGAATTGTTGGCCAAGTTGCCAAACATCGCTGCTAGAATCTACAGAAACGTCTTCCACGACGGTAAGTTGCCAGCTCAAATCGACTCCTCTTTGGATTACGGTGCCAACTTGGCCAACCTTTTGGGTTTCGGTGGAAACCAAGAATTCTTGGAATTGATGAGATTGTACTTGACCATCCACTCTGACCACGAAGGTGGTAACGTCTCTGCTCACACCACCCACTTGGTTGGTTCTGCTCTTTCCTCCCCATTCTTGTCTTTGGCTGCCGGTTTGAACGGTTTGGCTGGTCCATTGCACGGTCGTGCTAACCAAGAAGTCTTGGAATGGTTGTTCAAGTTGAGAGAAGAATTGAAGGGTGACATCTCCAAGGAAGCCATCGAGAAGTACTTGTGGGAAACCCTTAACTCAGGTAGAGTTGTTCCAGGTTACGGTCACGCTGTCTTGAGAAAGACCGACCCAAGATACACTGCTCAAAGAGAATTCGCTCTCAAGCACATGCCAGACTACGAATTGTTCAAGTTGGTGTCTAACATTTACGAAGTTGCTCCAGGTGTCTTGACCAAGCACGGTAAGACCAAGAACCCATGGCCAAATGTGGACTCCCACTCCGGTGTCTTGTTACAATACTACGGTTTGACCGAAGAATCCTTCTACACTGTCTTGTTCGGTGTTTCCAGAGCCTTCGGTGTGTTGCCACAATTGATCTTGGACCGTGGTTTGGGATTGCCAATCGAAAGACCAAAGTCTTTCTCTACTGAAAAGTACATTGAATTAGTCAAGAACATCAAGGCTTGATTGGTTCCCGTCTGAACTAGAGAGTCTCATGCCCTATTTATCCTTTATTTATTAGCAAAATATTATTTATTGCCAGTCTCTGGCTATGTATCAATTGACGACTCGGATGCCATACTAGATGTAGGTACATAAGCAGATTTTACCTATCTGTAGTTCTCTTTGAAGACCCGATCAAACGGGTAGTGCGACCACCGGTTTGAAAATTTCCTAGATTGTAGTCATACCTTTATACTTGTACCATAGTATGAGTTGTACTGTTAGGACGCCTCTAAGGGCAGGACTTCCTGTTCGGATGAACCTCAAGCAGTTCGGAACTAGTTCAACCCATTTTAAAGATCAGAAGATACTGTACTCTCACACATTACAACTTCCTAAGTCAAAATTTGGTCCAAAGGTACCCAAGGGAGAAGAAAGGGCAAGACTTCTTGAGCAGACCAGTGAAGAACTCTATAAGTGGCAATATTCAAAAAATGAAACCCGGCCCGAGTTTGTCTTGCACGATGGCCCCCCTTACGCCAACGGTAATTTGCACCTTGGACATGCTTTAAATAAGATCTTAAAAGATATCATTAATCGGTTTGAATTGATCCATAACAATTCCCGGGTAAATTATGTTCCTGGATGGGACTGCCATGGACTCCCTATAGAAACGAAAGCGGTGAATATGCAAGGCGACGGAAACAAGATGACGGCAGTGGAAATAAGAAACGCTTGTAGGGACTTGGCTGCATCGATGGTCGACCTGCAACGGACCCAATTCAAAGAGTTTGGTATCATGACCGATTTCTCCAATCCCTACATTACGATGTCACACAAGTACGAAATTGACCAACTTAGAATATTCGGAAAATTAATGGAGAACGGCCTTTTGTCAAGACAACTAAAGCCCGTGTGGTGGGGATGCGAGACCCAAACGGCTTTGGCCGAAGCGGAGTTGGAGTATAACAACAATCACAAGTCGGTATCACTTTATGCCATGTTTCCCGTTGTCAAGGGTCCTGTTCTTGAAAAACTCATATCCCTAGGGGTTAAAGTACTGTCGGAGCAAAACATTAAAGTGTTGATTTGGACTTCCACCCCTTGGACTATTCCTGTAAATAAAGCTATTTGTGTGAACGAAGATTTTACCTACACTGTTTTGCACAACCCGAACACTCTGGAGTATTTGGTTGTGGCAGACAAGCTCAAAGATGAGATTGTCAAGTTGCATTCGGAGTGGGAAGTCACCGGAATTGAACTCCAAGGAACCGACTTAGTTGGCAGTTTCTATGTTAACCCTGCCTCCCAAGACAATATGAAGCACCCAATTCTACATGGTGATCATGTGGTCGATAATGCTGGTACGGGATTGGTTCATACGGCTCCTGCCCATGGTGGAGAGGATTACTTGGTTGCGAAGAGGAATAACATAGAAGTATTTTCAGCAGTTGATGGGCAAGGTAAATACATCGAAGGAAAGATTCCATTGGGATTTGAATCCTTGACCTCCCTCAAAGTGACCGATCCTTCTACGATATGGAAATGTATAAAACTTTTAAGCGGAAGTGGTATGGTCTACAGCGTCAACAAGGACTTTAGACACTCATATCCATATGATTGGAGATCGAAGATGCCAGTTATTCAAAGGGCCACTCCTCAATGGTTTGTCAATGTGGAGAAAATCAAGTCCACTGCATTAGAGGCTTTGTCAAATGTTCAGTTTTACCCAGAATCGGGGAAAAACAGACTCCCGCTGTTTATTAAGAATAGAAACGAATGGTGTATTTCTAGACAAAGAGCATGGGGATTGCCATTGCCAATAATTTACAATAATAAAACTGGCGACGCTGTGGAAGAGTTGAGAATCGTTAATTATATTATCGATAGAATTGACGAGTTTGGAACTGATGAATGGTTCGTCGAGGAACAGGATATTTCCAGATGGCTTCCAGAAGATCTAAAGTCTCAAGGAAAGGAATATTCCAAAGGAAAAGACACCATGGATGTGTGGTTTGACTCAGGTACTTCTTGGAGTACATTATCAGCACAATTGGACACCATTGTTTCATCTGATAAACCAATTGCAGACATCTATTTGGAAGGAAGTGACCAGCATAGAGGGTGGTTTCAATCCTCCCTATTGAATAAAATTATTGCTTCGGGACAGAACGGTACAAATTTTAAGCCGGTGGCTCCATTCAAAAAAATTATAACCCATGGATTCACACTTGACAGTAAGAACGATAAAATGTCCAAGTCCAAAGGAAACATTATTTTGCCAGAACATGCAATGAATGGAGGAGGAAAACCGTTCTTGCCATCGCTTGGAACTGATGGATTACGTCTTTGGGTGGCATCATCCAACTACAATTCAGATGTCAACGTTACCAGTGAGGTGCTTACTAGAGTGTTTGAAAACTCAAAGAAAATTAGGGTGACCTTCAAGTACATGTTGGGAAATCTCAAGGACTTTAATGAACCGGTACCTCATGATGAATTGAGTCCTTTAGACAAATATGCATTATCTAAGCTCCACAAACTCCAGACCAATTGTGTTGAATTTTATCGTGAACATAACTTTTCCAGATTAGTTTCTGAGATCAACTTCCACATGAATAACCACTTGAGTGCGTGGTATTTGGATATTTCCAAGGACTGTTTGTACACTGCTGAAAAGAACTCGCTTAGAAGAAGAAGTATCCAAACGGTCCTCAAGGAATTGTTACGCACATATATTGGGTTATTGGCTCCAATTCAGCCATTGGTTACACAAGAGGTGTGGGAAGAGTATAGAGATTTGTTTGGGCACTCGGAGACTTCACCATTTATGATGAGAGAATGGAGTCAATTCTATCAATTGCCAGCAGAATATTTGAATGAAGAAGTTGAAACCGAGTTTGATACGATTTGGACCATCAGAGATCATATTTATAAAGAACTCGAGAAACTACGTGAACAGGGACATTACAAAAACAAATTGGAGACACAGGTCAATATTAAGGTCAACGGAAATTTGACCAATCTTCTCACTAGGCATTTGCCATATTTGGACGACTACTTATTGATATCCAAGGTTTCTTTGAATAAACCACTCCCTACAGATTTGGCGTACCTTTCACAGTCATCTTTAAAAGTGGGAGAAACTACAATTTCTGTCGAATTGGGACCTTCAGACAGCCTGAAGTGTGTCCGTTGTTGGAAATATACTGCCCCAGAAGTGGATACTCTCTGTAAAAAATGTGAACTGGTGGTAAGTAAAATGTGAGCTCGACAAAACAAAATAGATCACATACTTCTTGTATATATTAAAATAGAACTAATAGTCGTTTTTAGCGAGAAAGGTAAATGGCTGCAAAATGGAACCCAAACGGGGATCCTAAAATTTACGCAGCCAACACTATATATATTGAGGTGAGCCCCACAATAATCAAGTGTTCCTGCATATGCTGCCGACACCAAAAGGTAAATACCAACGAACAACACCACCCCATAAGCACCAAAACAGTGTTAGGATGAGTCTATCTCGTAAAGTGGGTAACTACGAGACTCAAAAGGCAAATATAATTACCAGCTACCAGACTTTCCAAGCTGAAATTGCTGAATTCGGAGATGCACAGCTGTTTGAGTTGTTGCTTCAATTGGATCAGATCTTGTACGATTATTATGTGATTAAGGGCTACATAGAATGCACCCATCTTAGCCTCAATGAATACGATTCCATGATTTTTGATCAGATCCTGCGGTTGGTAAAAATTTTGCTTGACGAAATGCCTTTACCTGAATTATCAGACGAAATTAAGCGGTTGCCGATAGTAAGGAGAGAACTCGTGGAAAATGCCCGTGAAGCATCTAGGATATTTGCCGCCCACGAAACGTCTAACTCCAGTAATCGCAATCGCTTCTTGGTACCCACACCACCACCGATTGACTTCGACATGACCCCGAAGAAGCTCGCCAAGTTTGTGAGAAACCCCGTCCCCCATTCGTTCATGAATGGGTACTGGTCCAAAGACCATGTGAGGTGTGTCGTGGAAGCATTCTCGAGTACTGCATTTGAATCAGTAACAGAGAAGCTCATTCATGTAAGAGAGGAATTCAAACGAAGTTTCGGGGTCGAGGCACTGCAGAAAGTTTTCAAATATCTTCAGTTGCATTATGGATTCCGAGACACCTCCGCGTTCAACTTTATCAACATCATCGATTTCAATGAGGTCTTCGACGAGGCATTTATCAGATACGAATTCATCCACCCTCCCACCAGCTACACCAAGGTGCGTGAGTATATACTGAAGGTATACCCCGATGTTGCCAGCCCGAGTGATATTGAGTGTGGCATTCGGATGAGAAGATTATTTAGACGGGTTTATGGGACTCACTATGAACCCAAAGAAAACTATAAGGAGTTGCAGAGCCTTATGCCCCACCTTAAGATTTAAATCAAGTCCAAAAGGTCTTGAAAATGGGAATATCTTTTACCAGGAGCCCTCTAATGTGTCTCTAGACACTACCATACGATTCCTGATGGCTATATTATTCTTGCTTGCCATTGAGGTCCATTTTATCTTTGGCTATGTAGAGAACTGTACTATATCTACTTCATTTCCTTGCTGTGATCCTATTACAATCATATTAAAATACACCACTTCCGCTAATATTATACATAATCTACAACACTATCTCTTCCCGCTCATTAATTGGGTCAACAATTGGGAGCTCGAGGATTGTGCGGCTCCAACGTTGTAACCTGGTGCACCAGCAAGCAGCTGTGGTTCAGAATATCCTGTAACTGGATGTTGAGAATGAATTTGAGAGGGACTTATTTGAGCCTTTGGTCCTCCGCCGGCGGTGAACAACCCTGGAGGAGGAGGAGTGCTGGCATTGGCACGTTCATTCATTCTCACAATGTTAATTTGAGCAGGGTTTGGTTGGACCGACCCTTGTTGTCGCTGTTGCTGTTGCTGTTGCTGCTGTTGTTGTTGCAATTGGAGAAGCAATAACTGTTGCTGTTGTTGTGCCTGTTGTGCTTGTTGCTGGGCCAACCCAGAATCAGTTCCCTGGAGCTGCTGTAATTCTAAAATCTTCTTTTGTTGTTCAAATTGTAATTGTTGCAACTGGTTGGAATGAACACTAGGACTGGCCTGAGTCTGTTCACGTTGCTGCTGCTGCTGCAACTGTGCTTGCAAAAGCGATTGTTGCTGGCTGATTGGGTGGTTTTGGTATGCTAAGTGGTAGTTCTTGATAGGTCTAAGAATAAATCTTTCAATCACTTGGCGAGCGAGAGCTATTTCATCTTCAACCTTAGTTTCACTGGAAATACTACTGTTGAATGCAAACAATGGAAGTCTTTGTTTGTCGTCAGACATCTTCTTGAAATGCACATTCAATTTGTCTCTCTTTTCACTCAAATTCCTAAGGTACTCAGTCGTCTGTTCGATGAAAGTAGTGGCAGAATCATCATCAATATCAATATCATCTGGTAATAAAACATTGTCTTTGGATGACTTGACAGTCTTGATTTTCTTGCCGTCCTTCTTCTGCAGTTGCTTTTGGTTGCTGAAGATTTCGCCCAAAGTAGGAAATGCTGCCGAGTTCGCCAATGGAGTATTATTACTGACTTGAGGTGAGCTACTAGCAGAGATACTATCACTCTTTGCCCAATGAGCTGTAGCAGGGAGAACTGGACCACCATTGGCTGGGGCAGCTTTTGATGCAGCTGCCTTCATCTCCGCTTCCTCCTCTTCATCACCGCTCAAATTGTGGGAAATGTTGGATGAATTAAAAGACTGTGACGATGCATTGACATTCGGATTGGAGCTGCTTGCAACTCTTGAACCGGACAAACCCATCATACCCATCTTAATACCTTGTTGAGTAGACAAGTCCTTTCTGGTGTAGGAGTCAGCTTCTTCTCCAGGTTCATGCAAAAACATACAGTTTGGATTAGGACATGGATGGCCCCTCAAGTACGAAGAGCAGTATTTTGTAGTACCGTGAGCTGCCCTCAAGATACGACCATCACATGTGGTACCATCCAACTCGTTGATACATTTCAATGCATCTTCTTTCTTGGAGAAAGTAACGTAAACGACTAAGCCAGGATTCAGATGATGATGTGAACTCTGAGGATTTGGCGTCTTCTTGTTGATGACAATCTTCAGGATCTTACCATACTGACCAAAGTACTTGTCTGATCTCAATACCGAATGGAGGTCGTCTGGGCTGCATGGTGGGTTGAGTCCAGTGACGTAGACCAAGTTCTTTTGCACCACTCTCAAACCTGCCAAGTGCTTCTTGTTGGCCATTTCCGTTTCCTTCTTCTCTTTTTCTCTTTGCTTCTTTTCCCGTTCTCTTCTTTCTCTCTTCAACTGTTGCAATCTGTACTCATCAGCACTGATCGACTTATATTCGACGCTTTCATCGTCGTATAGTCTTCTGCACCCTGGACATCTTCCGTTGAGTTCAGGGTTCTGACGAATGTTATTGTAGCAAAACTGACAGATCTGGTACCCACAAGGACAGGGCTTGAAGTTCTTGTCAGATATGTCCATTTCTTCCACACATAATGGGCTAAAAGTAGTTAGTATTGTTCCATGGTGGTGAGCGTGTTGGAGGTACATACCAATATTCCTCTTCGTCATCGCTAATGAAAGAATCGTCGGCGGTAACCATGTTTAGTTCGTCTATGTATAGTTTATGAGTTGCACACAAGTAGTTAGATTTATATTCAATCTGCTGAGCAAATTAGTAATGGGGTTCAAATGTCGATGTTACTCGCCTTCTAAGTTTTTATGGAAAAGGTGTCGTGCGCCACTCCACTATCACCATGTTACGTAATTTGGCCACTTCCATCGCCACGCTAATAGACACGACGATTGGACCCAGTAATCACCAACCTTGCAAATGTCGTTCTTCGTGGAGTTGTGGGAGTCGATTTTCACCCCAGGAACTACGCCGGCCTTGATCACTGCCACCCATGTCTCGTTCATACTCTTGATCATATCGTTGATAACGCTCGTGTTTGTTACCAAGTCGATTCATTTTATCAATTTGTTGGTAATTGCAGTGTTGCTCTATGCCTCGGTGATTTGGTTTATTAATGAATTGGCCCAAGTTAAATTAAAGAACAACGAGCAATTGAGCAAGGAGGAGGAAGAGAAGAGTGAAAAGAAGGAAGAAGAGAACAAGGATGACAAGGACAAAGGAAACGAAAAGGAATATGCAAAGAAAGAAGTCACCAGTGGATCGACCGCCACAGGTGCCCAAGTAAGAAGTCCCATTAAGAAGAGGAAAGCATGAGGTCGGTGCTAATGCCATGAGATGTTCCTTTCGAATGCAAATTGAAAGTTTTCTCCATTCGGATTCATACACTTTGGAAACTGGTTGTTAACTTGCCGTAGATTTCCTCTAGAATATAGCTGCATGTACAATATAGATCAAACTTGTGAAATTACGACGTAGGTGACCTTTAAATTATCCTCCGCTCCAAACCATTTCTCCGCGTATCCATCAAATATGAGTTACCGTGATGTTCTTAATCACTACATAGAGCACCCCGAAAACTACGAGGACGTGATATTCCATGATGACAACATTGTAATACTCAAAGATAAGTTTCCCAAGGCCATTCGTCATTACTTGGTACTCCCTCGATCCCCGTTGATAACCCATATCCATCCATTAGATGTATTCAACCACAATTATAAGGACTGGAATGGGGAAGAGTTGTACGAGTTGATTCTGGAATATGTCACCAAAGCCAAGCGATTGATACTAGAAGATTTAGAATCGGTATTGGGATCTATGGATCCGTCGAAGTTGCACGAACTACAAAACACGTCCATAAAAGCGGGAGTACATTCCATTCCGTCATTGGCCAATCTTCACATTCATGTAATAACCCAAGACTTCCATTCTTCCCGGCTAAAGAACAAAAAGCACTACAATTCCTTCACGACGGGATTCTTTGTGGATTTTGGGAACTTAGACCCCATGCTCAACGAACGATACAATAGGTTGGTGACTCGTAATGAGGACTATGATTCAGACTCTGCTAGCAACAGCGACACCGATACCGAAGACGGAACAGTGTACGTACGGCATCCGAGAAATCGGGTAATCTTGGAGTCTTTTCTCAAAGCCTCGTTGAAATGTGTCCATTGTGGTGCTTTGTTTGATTCCAGTATGGTCAAATTGAAGAAGCACCTACAGGTTCACTTCGAAGAGAAATTCAGCCAATATGGAGATTACAATAAATTGATTCCGAATGGTGTACAGGATAGTAAGGACGTGTCACTATGAAGAGTATTTTCAAGTCAAGAAACAGCAGCCAAGAATTCCAACAATTAAATATCATATTGGTTCATATTATCAACTATAGTCTGTTACATCCTACTAGTCATTAATTTATCCTAAATATTCATATACAACTGAAATATTAATACGAGTGGGTTCGTATTGCCATCATTCTCCCCAAAGAAACAAAAACAAAAACACAGAATAATAATTACCCGTACTTCACGTAGAAAGCCGAGGGTTCACCGTATCGAGACCACCTAGTTGACGGTATTTAAATTACCAGACCTTCTTTTCATTTTGAAAGTAGGGCACATAGTGTCCGGGTAAAAAAAAATCTCGTATAAATACTTCGCATATGCTGGTCATCGCCCATAATTGTTATCGATTTAGTACAACCACAATAAACGTCCCTTCATCGAACCTTTGTAAATCTGGGACTTTATCTCCGTCCACACGCCACCTCAAGGTGTGGGTGGTAAACGAATCCCATAAATCAACCAAACCGTCTGCAGAAGAGTCCTTACTATTGAGTGTAAGGTCGTTCTTTTGATGATGGTTTACATTTCGCTTACTTGAATCGAAGAAATTGTTCAACTCGAGAGCCAACATGGATCCTATCTGTAAAATAATCCGTTTTACCGTTTGGAATAGCACATTTGCTTTTAAACTCGCAATACTTGCATTTATCCAAATCTGTTGTGTAATTAGGCATTGCTTCACCATTCCAGAATGCTGCAGCCGCCTGTACTTGCTTCTCTAATTCTTCTGAATCATATTTGTACCTGTTGGTGTGAAAGCACTGCGTAGTTTTCACATTGTGGTATTCAACTGTTGTTTCTGTTCCCAATAATGATTGGATGAGTTTATAAAATTGGGAAGACCGCGCTGCGAAGTATCTCAATGTTGGTGGTGTTTTCCACGAGGTGATGAGTTCATCAGTGAACAACTCTTTGTAGTCAAAATTTTCTGTGGAACTTAACTTTTCGAATGGTTTGTACTTGAGTTGGCTATTCCCGATAACATGATCGTCATCAAATGTCTGCTCTTCAATTTCAAGGTTCATTTGTACAAGTTGGTTCAAATCATATGAATCAAACGAGTTTTGTTTAACGTAGTTATCATATGGTTCAAATCCGATTTCTTCTCCTCGGGCTAATTTGACAAAATCCACATAGAACAAATCGAAATTCTGTCTTAGAATAGTCAACAACGTCATCATGTTAATCGGTTCATCAACATCAAGCCCTCTTTGCTTGGCATTCTCTAATAAGCAATAATATCCAAAATATTCATCTTGTGAATTCTCTCCCGACATTAGCCCTATCATTTTTCTATAATACATAGTTTGAAATTTTGCTGAGTCAAGCACAGACTTCTGATGGGGTATTCTATTGAAGGACCTCGTTTTAACATCGGTGGTTATGACCTTAAACACACTGTCGTGGTCTTTTATTATTTCTTTTGTTCTTACCAAAAATTGAGTGATGTCAGTGATAATCTTTTGGTTTATGACTTTATCACAGTTATATTCTTGGCTCCAAGCAATTTCATCAAATAATGAGAAATCAAGGGCGTCCTTGCTATTTGCGAGCTTGAGATGATCAATGACCCCACTAATGAGAACCTTGGTAACGTCGGGTTTGTAATTATCTGCGGATACATCCAATTCCTTAGAAGTACTAACAATGGAGCCTGTGAGTATATTCACATAGCAATGTGCCAAAACTTCCCTTGCTTCTGAGGTGGTAATCAAGGCGTGGAGCCGTTGTATGATTTGCGTGGACCATTGGCTAGCAAGTTCACTCACTTGCGTGTTCCCGTACACTAATTGATTAAATTCTTCTAAGGTCATGGTTAGCCTATCCGCAGGCAGGAATTCAGGAAACACCAGGTCTCCTTGTTCCTCTGTACATATCAACAGCTCTCTTCGCACAATTTCGTTGTAGGTTTCTTCGATGGCTAGTTCCAACATGGCAATATCGATCTTGGCATGTGCATCGAGCTCCAACTCAAGATGTCTCTCTATCCCTAGCTGAATGGACTTGGTAGGCTTAAGTCCCATCGAGCCGGCGTACACAGAGTAGTACTCTTTAAGCTCACACCAACGGTCAACAAGCATTTTGGTGACGGAAAGACGGGGTGAATTGATATAGGATTGGTCCACATTTCGTGTCGAATGGAACTGGAATGGGGTGATGTTTATGGGCGTCAGGAGAGGAAGGATTTGACTTTTTGACAAGTGCCAGTTGTGATAAATGTTTTTAAGCGGTTCATTGGAGAGCTCATCTTGCACCACCGACGGCTGGGGCGACTCAGCAATGATGAACTTTTTGATGAGGTCCTGGATATCCTTGGTCGTATCGGGCTCGGTATGGTACAGTCGTAAGCCGGCAACATTTTTAATGACTCTGGCAAGTCCACAGGGTCGTCTTTCCATAAGTTGTGAAAGTGATGCTATTGCTGCAAGTCGCGTTTATATGGAGGACCACAATGTAACGAATAGAAGGGCCCAGACTATTATACAATGTCTTGAAATACTCTAATGTTTTAGAATACCGAAGTATAGTGCTACAGTATTTAGGGAAGTATGGTTTGTATATTACAATTGCCTATAATACAACGTTCTCTACCACCAGGGCACAGATTTAATGGATACCTCTCTTCATCTTCAACGACTCTCTCTTCTTTTCACTCAAACTGAATTGACCAGGCAAGTTAATCTTGGAAGAATCTATCAACATATCATTGCCATTGCCGTTGGCCTGGAGTACGGGACTTTCGGATAGCGAGCTGTTCCCGCTGATGTTACCATTGCTATTGTGGGCAATTGGTCCAAATCCATTACTAAAGTAGCCTTGGTCATCTGAAGGGGTGGTAGCCGACATAAAGGGAGAATCCAATGCCATTCCATTGCCGTTTCTGGGACCCATGGAGTTCGGAGTTGTTACTCCGTTCAATGCATTGAGAGCCTGAATATTTGCACATTCAGTATTAATCGTCAAAGGCCGAGGCAAGGAGTTATTACCTCTTGACGAAGACCTCGACCTGCCATCATGACTTTGCTGGAACAAGAATTCATCGTAGTCTGGTCCTGCCATGTGGCCACTATTTATAGTGTTTTGAATTATGTGGTTATTTGTGCTGTTAGGAGGTGTCCACGAAGAGCCACCAGAGATTGAACCCTTATTAGAGCTCGGAGGTGTCTGGTAATCCATCATCATGGCATTGAATCCCCCTCCAGAACCAGCCGAACGATTGATAAATGACTGAGGAACAGAATCTTGAATCGACTGTAACGAATCGGTGCTTCCATTCAATTGATCATTATTAGATCCTGCTATTCCAGCATATGGCCTTATACTGTTGATATTACCCACATGGAGCCAGTTGTTGTTGCTATAGGAGTTATTACGTGTCAAAGACTGCTTTCTCAAGCTCATGGAAGAAGACCGCGATCTGTTGTTGGAATTATTAGCGTTGTAGTTGGAAATATTCAACTCTGTAAGCGACAAGTTCGAAATCGACGATTGTCTCATTCCTGAGCTAGACCCATTGTTCATTACCAGTCCATTATTGGTGGATGTGACCGAGACAGTGGTTGACTCAGGAAGTTTTGGGACAGCGGAATGCTTCTGCAAAGCAGCGTTATTCGCTTGGTTATGGAATGTGCACAAGTCTATAAGTCTTTTCCTGATTAATTGTAAAAATATGGGCTGATAAAAATGATTTTTGAGATAGTCGTTGTTGATGATGCATTGATGGTCGTAGACAGGAGGGTTGGAGCTGCTGGTGCCAGTCACCATGCTCGACATGGTTTCGTTTGCCACTTTACTGACAAGCCCACTAGGAGGAATGAATCCCAGAAATGGAGTAGTGGTCGGTAGCGAAAGAATTCGGTTGTATATGGACATCACCAACAGGTCAAAATGGGCGGTGAAGGCAAGGGTATAGTTTCTAGTAGTTTTGTATCCAGCAGCTCCGCCCATTGGTTCGTCTATATCGGTAAGTATATCATCGCTCTCGTTATAGCTGGGGTTGGAGTACAATGAGTCCAGCTTGGCTGGTGGAGGAGCAAAGTAGAAGGATTGTTGAGGACCAAACAGATTGCCATTAGGTCCCAAGCCAAAGGGCTCCACTGGGGTCTTTAGTGTCTGGTCCAAAGGAGTGAAGGGACCATCGTAGGTCAAGTTCTGAAGAGACTTGTTCAACTTTAAAGACAAGTTCGCCTTTGGGTTGTTCATCATGAAATTCTTACTGGAAGGCAAACACAAGTACAATCAAGAACAAAAAGAGGCTTTGTCTGAAGTTTTAGCAAGGAGTGGCAGAGCAAAGTGTCCAGCACGGAAAATAGCAAAAGGTAACGGTAACGACAACGACAGCAAGGTTATTAGGAGCGACGGAGGTTGGTCAGATTTAAGGACGTGAATATGGAGCGCGTCGCAGAAGGGGGGTCGGCGCGATTGGGGTGTGTGCAGGAGGCGGATGTATCGGTACGCCAACTACCAGCGATAGAGGTCTGACAGATGGGAAGTGTCACAGCGATAGAATGGGTACCTTGGGATGAAGGTTGAAGTGTCAACACAGTTCGAACAAATTGACGTGAGTTCGTTGCAGGATTGTTTGTTCGAGAAGTGATGGTGGGGACTGGTTGAGCTGGCAATTGGGGTATCGATGTCGATGAAAAAATCGCAACACACCAAATCTCAGACTACTTATATCCGGGGACAAGTTGCTACACATTAGGGGGGTCTTGCACACCCACCCGAGCAAGTGCTCGGATTGTAACAATTAATGTTTCGAAACAGACGGGATTATTTTTTTCCTCCATAATAGGCTTGAAAGGTACAGTGAAGATAATCACTTTTGTGTGTGGAATTCAGGGTTCATCGCTTGGCAAATTGCAGGTAGAGATGGAAAGTTTGGCAACGGTGCGATGGGCCCAGACGACGGTTGGCACATCTAGGTGAAGTCGCTTGTTCGAAAGATCCTTCCATGGTGGTGTCACCCGAGGGCTGGTTCGACCTCTCATTTTTTTCCCTTCATGCTTTGTGTCAATCTTCCCTGCAGAAACCTGCACCTCATACGCGTCCCATTTACCCAATGGAGAATAATCTGATGGGAATATGCTCATTTGGGAACATTAAATCCCAGTTGAGATAGTTAATGACCGGGCATAAGGCACCCGCCTGGACATCTCGATTCTTTCTGCGCCACTCGTAATCTCAGGCGATTCTATGCCACATTGTCTCTGCTTAGTGTAGCATTCGCTTTTCTACTCCCACAACATGAGATTCATCCAAAGGATCTTGTACTCCGCATCCGAGTAGTATTTTTTGGTATTTTATAGTTTAATTGTTTGTTCTGTAGTGAAAATTTCACTGCGTTGGGTTCTCCGGGGTAAATCAGTGGGGTCGGGAGGAACTCTAGGATGAAATTGAGAAAATTTCAGGTATGGGGAAGCATTGCACCAAAATCCAGTGTCTGCGAAATTTCAGTTGGTAGCGATATACACACATATGCTCGAGTGGTAAATGAGGAGAGCAGGGCGATTCCTACTCGTAAATGCATGTCAAATTTACGTGAACATGAGATTATTGTCTCCCCCAATACCCTCATCGTCAATGGCAAAAGCCTGGTTATGATGAAACTCATCTTTAGCCGACAGCTCAGGCTCGTCTACTGCAGGCGAAGAGTCCAGAACATCTAAACCATCATCGAGAAGATAACTTTCGTACTTGAGATTATAAGGCAATATTTCTTCTAATTCTGCCGATGGCTTGATTATGGGGGGATGCTCTGCTTCGTCTCCACCTCCTGTAGTATCGTCTGGGTTCGTCGGCACCTCTTCCTCAATATTTATAACCAAATAGTCGTTTTTGTTCATGTTATTTCCTTGTTGGGTTAGCTGTTGGTATCTATCAGCCATGGCCTTGGGTCCATTAGAATCGCTCTGTATCACCGGATGGAATTTTGGGTTGGTCTGAAACTTCAAGTACTCTTCGAACAACGTGGTGTTGACGAATTTAAGATCGTGGCCCAACTTCAAATCTTTTTCGATCAAATAATTCAACCATAGTAACTTATCCTTGTCGGAAATGGAATCGTTATCGTCGTCATCGATGTCGTCAATATTCGAGCCATTGTTGTGGCCCAATACATCGGTAAGTTTGAGCTGGTTGTAGTAGTCCTGTCTCTCTTTGTGTTTTCTCTTTTTCTTCTCCTGGTCGGTCTCTCCATCGTCAAGTACGAGTTTTCTCTTTTCCATCAAATTTTTGATCAAACCACTGGGCAATTCGTTCAATTTTCTCGACACTGCAAACGGCTCGCTGAACTTGATCCAGTTGCAGAATGATTCTAACGATTTTGTATTGTAAGCAGATTTGCTGCTCTTTGTTAATGACGATGCATGGTGCCGTTCATTGTCGTCGGTATCGTCCAATTTGAGGTAGTTTTCCGGCTTGATGGCTCCGGTGAGCTTCAACGCCTCTGTCACATCTTGTAAATCAACTTCGTTTGACCGCTTCCTTAACTGGGATAATCTGGTGGACTCTTGTACCAACCGCTTGAAGTAGTGGATGTAAATATCGGTGAGGGAGTTCAAGGTTGAAGGGTTGCATTTTTCAAAGCCATTGGCCTTAAGAATCTGAGCAATAGAGATCCGGAGCAACGCAAAGTGAAACGATTCGTCCATGATGAGTGTTTCAAAAAGACGGGCTAAGGTGGTGTCTTGGTAACCAGTGTTGATTTTCAATGGGGTCGTGTGCGCACCTCATGTATCCTGACTATGGCCATAGCAGGTGGCAGGTAAAGTCTCTGAAATCGAGTGTGTGCTCCAGTGTACTATAGCGGCCTTTCCCGTTACTCTGTGTCTACATTTATATTTACAGCTTGGGTAATCTGTCAAAATTCAGTGGAATTTTTGGGCATCGTAGAGCCTCATATAAAACTATTACCTTGGAACCAAGGCTATCCCCTTGACAATCACAATCCCTGTTGCAATTTGTCACCAATTCTTTGGGCAATCTTGAATGCATTGAAAAGCGTGTTGCTGTTAACGTCGATACCGACGTTCAAATCGTATTCCGGAGCCTTGGTGACTCTACTAACAATAATGGCAGGATCGATTTCAATCAACACTCCGTCGTCCACGGTCTCGTCAACAGCCAAACTAACCAAGTCATACTTCTTCAAGATGGTGGCTTTGTCCACGCTGTTGGCCAACAAAATGTTCAAACTGTCGTACAAGTTGGCCACGGCCGAGTAGATCATGGACTCATTCTCATTGATCTTGGCCACAATCACCACAATCACGTCGTTGGCCTGCTTGTAGGTGACCAAGTGATTGTCGTACAACACGATGTCTTGGTGGACCTTATTTATCTTGGGAAACACCGATTTTTCAAACTTCAATTGTTGTGCAAGGGTCAGAAACTCGCTATTTATAACATGATTATTGTCCTTTTGGTGAGGCAGAGGCTTATTCTGGTAGTATTTGGCAAACAATCGAGAGCCCTCGCTATCTAGGATCAACACAGCTGACACCGTGTACAAGGAGGTGTTTACAGACATTGGATGGTGGTGACACTGGTTGGGGCGAACTGGTTGATTACACGGTGGAGATTGTTGATTTTTTTCGTGTCACGTGGTACACTCATGGTCCGGATTTGCTGGGGAGCACCAGTCAGGGCCACGAAGGGAAACCATTGGCGGTGTTTGCCACATCGTGGGGCTTCAGATGACGCCATTAGGGACACTCAGTTCTAACTAAGTCTGTATCCCATTTTGGCCCTTTTGATGCTGGTTTTCGACCAACTACACCGGTATTTAACGTGCGTACTTCTCTACTTCTCGATCGTAATTTAACAATGCATTATAAAATTAATATGACTATATTTTAATTAACCACTTGAACAACAAACTCGTGGACGTATTTATGGAACTGGTTGGCCTCGTAGAATGGGTCGTCAAGGTCAATGGTCAAGCTCTTCCATCCGAATATAAAGTTAAGCACCAATGCAACAATCAACCCAATCGCAACAATTAGAGGGCCCACGATGTTGTCCAACGGCTTACCCGATCTCTCGGTGATAATGGTTCTTCTTCTCATGAAGATGTAGTATCCCCAGATCCCAGAGAATAATGTCAACACAAAGTAGAAGTAGGCCAAGAAATCGGACACTCCAGTGAAGTTGGACTTTTGCGAACTGGAATAGATAACAAATGTAAGCGATGACAACAAAGTCGTCACATGCAACCAACGGTTGAAGGTTCTTTCGTTGGCCAACCAAACCTTGGGTTCGATCTTAAGCGGACCGGCATTCTTGATCCAAGACTCCGGCTTGGTGACTCCCATAGGCAATTCTATTTCTTCGTCTTCCGAGTCGGCATCAATGAGCTTGGAAAATTGGTTTGGGAGGTTCCAGATCCGTGCTAATGGGCCCAGCTTAGATTTGGACAAAAAGTCTTCCTCTTCGTCTTCGTCATCGAAATCAGACGACTGGGTAGTAGCAGTCACCTCGTTGTTTTCTTCGACAATTTCCGTGAGACCGTTGGGTCCCAAATTATTCTGGTCATCCTTGTTATTCAAATTAAGTAAAAGAGACCCGGAAAATGATGCAGATCTGGGTTGGAAGTTACCTGTATTATTCTTCATAATCATATCCTTGAATTTGGACAAGTTGTCTTCGTTGGTAAGGTCCTCCGTCACTGGCTCTTCTTGCGAAGCTCTCGCTTTCTTTAAGTATAATTCAGGATTGAAGGTAAGATCGTTTTCCAATTCGTTGAACCACAATGGGACGTTTTCCAACTTTTCATCTTCCAAGAACAAAGAAGCAATACCGTGGATAAATTTGGAAAAGTTAGGGATTTCCTTGATCAAGTTAGAAGAGCTGATCAACTCATTGATCCAGTTCAAATTCTTGGACTTCTTCAAAGCAGACTTCTTGATTTTGATTTCCATGGTGGAGTAAGGGAACTTGGAAAACTCACCCTTTCTCAAGTATTGAAGTGGGTTGCTGGTCTTGGAGTCGATATCGGTTCTGTGCCAGTCTGAAGGGTCTCTAATAGGCAATTGTTGGTCAAACGAGTCTTCTCTCACGAAGAGAAGGTTGGAGTCAATGGTGACTCTTACCTTGTCGTCGCCAGGGATCTGGAACGCAGTTCTCTTGTAGATGGTTCTCAACACTGGTTGCAAGTTGAGATCCTTCAAGTAAGAAGAAACGTTGGTCAAGGCCTCAGGATCGTTGATTTTCTTCAACTTACTAGGGATTTCCTTCTTAATGACGTAGTCGTTGATGTACTTCTGCTTCAACTCAATTTTTTCATCCACATGGAACTGAGAGTTTGCATCAAAATGCTTCTTTTCCAAGGTGATCTTGGGCTTGTCTTGCAACTTGCCTACCCACTTTAATCTGACGGTGGACGAGTTGCTGATTTTGGTCAACTTGCTGTTGTAGAGCTCAAAGTGGTCGTTGTCAAAGTAGAGACAGTTGATGAACTGGTCAGACTGAGATTGTCCGTCCTCGTCATCTTCTTCCTCGTCGTCCTCGTCATCGACGTCGGCACCGTCCAAGTGCTTGCTGTTGTAGACAAGCACAGGCAAGTGTCTCAAAAGGGTGGTCTTGACTTCCATTAAGTTGTCGGGGTGAATCCAGAACTTAAACGATTGGAATTCGGTGTTGGCCGAGGATTCAGTAAACGATGAGAGCTTGGAGAGCGATTGGTCAACGTTGTAGTTGTCTCTCAAGAACTGAAACAAGGCTCCGATCTTGTACAACAATGGCGAGTAGTCTTCGGAATGGAACGGCAACGACTTCAATCTCACGTTCAAAAGCGGCTTGACAGAGTATGCCGGGTGGAGTCTGTCATGCTTCTTGACAATCTTGGTGAATCCGGTGTAATTGAGTCTTTGGAAATGTTCCAAGTCCTGGGCCGCATTGAGAAGCTCGTCCAACTCGGCTGTGAATGGCTCCAACTCAAACTTGCGGTCGGCGGTCTCGGTTTTGCCTTGCAATTCGTTCAACTTTTCGTTCAACTCGTCAAACTTGTTGTGTTGAAAGGTGTAGACCTTTTCCAAGTCCGAATCCAATGCCGCCACAAACGTCTGTTCATCCTTGTCGCTCCAATTGTTCTGAAGAATCACCCCTTCCTTCAAGAGCTTTTTCAACCCATTGTAATTAATGTAGTACTCCTTCCAGGGCTTGTAAATCTCGTGTTCTAGTTTGTTGGCGAACAACATGGGATGGGGTTCAGCAGGAGACGACATGACGAATGCACCAGTCCTATGGGGTTTCTTTATAGGGAATAGCGGCGATGGGTATTTATTCACAAACCCGAGAACTGGGTAATTTAGCCTGGGACAGTTATGTAATTTGACCACACGTGGGGTGGGCCGTGCGTGCACCAGAAACTGTCTCGAGTGGAAGATCTACATCTGCCGGCTTAAATAGGCGACGATGCTGCTGCTGTGAGGGGCCGATGATTAGCGACTAGCTCCCTGTGTAGGAACTTGATGTATGGGGGGGTTTGGGTGGTAACCTTGGCATCTTCAGTGCTGAGTTCTTCTTGGTAATCGTGTGTCTGCGACAATAAACTTTATTAATGTTTACAGTGTCAATGCGGCTGCACCCTGTATCTCAAAACGGGAGGCTGCAGCATGAATTTAAAAGGAACAATTGCGAACAACGATGGGTACCGCGCCACCAACCGCCGTTTCTGGCGATGGCGGGTGCGGTGCAGTCTGGTCCATGGTATTGCATAGTTGACAGCATGACCCACGGTTCGGCCACATGTTTAGTTGGCCCTGACAGTGGTCCATAGTGCAGCCGGTCCAGCGATAAATACGAATGTATATGCATGTACTATGTGCTGCAGGCGATGATTATGAGACGGAAATTTACAGGGTTTACCCGGAAGCGGAACTGGTCATCGAGTCTGCCGAGATGTTATGAGTGCTGGATGTCTGGGTTTTGACCATCGCCGGGCGTTCTCGCCCCAACCATTCCGCCTCCGTTGCGATAAGTTTGCAATCGCTACTAAGAGTACTTCCGCACCTAATTTGGACGCACGCAGAATCTCAATACATTATTTTCTCTCTCCCTCTGATGCAATTATGCACTTGCCACGAGGAAGAGAAACGATGCTGATTAACAAGGACCATAACTGGATTGTGCTTCTGATTAATTCGACGAAGTTATGGCCCACGCCCTCAGTTGGTTCTAGTTGTTGCATGCACTGAGAAAGTATCCCACCATTAGTTGCAACATATCGCTCTATTCTTTCGTAACCAATAGCTAACGAAACCCTGGTAGTGCCGTAATAGTTTTTTACTGGATTGATAGAGAGATGTTAGCACAAACCTGATCTCTAATTCGCTGAGAATGGGCTTCCATATTTTTAGGAATTTTTTAACTTTTATTTGGAGCAAAATTTGAGGAATGTGGAATCTTTGTACACTTGACTATTCAAAAATCAAAACTACTGAGATTCATTATCAATACAAAATGTCTGTGCTATTACCTACTCATTATCTACCTCAGGGTCTGTTTGAACTACTTGTTAATTGTCTGTGTTTTGTCCAATTGCGCGATAGTAACCATATAGTTTTGTGTCACCCGGATATTTTAGTACTGGCTATAACATCTCCAGAGTTAAATCCACAAGCCCTTGGGTGACACTTACCCTTCTACTAATTCCAGTAGTTCTCTTGGACTGGCTCACTCACTCTTCGGTCCACATTCATTTCAACGAAAATTATAGTAACAATTTTTGAATAACCCAATCCTTGAGAGAAGACCATCTCTAACTTTAGGTGTGTTTGTATGTTCCTTGCTCCGCTCCAGGTGACATGTAACTGCACAATTCCGAGTTAAAAGCGCTTCCAGTTCCACATCTGTCTTTTGGTACCTGGTGATGACATGTCGCAACTGGATGTCGCGTGTCGCAAGTTTGACATCATAGACCTGCACACCATCTCCAGATGGTTACAGTTTCACACTACATCTGACCGTTATGGATAACCCAGAGGACGTGTCCTCACATGCTCCACTACTAGCGCTTGTAATCAACTGGATACAGCTGCCACTCCTCCATATTTTTCAGTTACTCACTCGATTGACTCACATACTATCGATTGAGTCTTCAACCACCTCCACCACTCAGCTCCCCACTGTAACCAGTTCGCCGTCCCAGATGGAGATTGAAGACTCTGATATCGAGATTGTGGAGGTCAAGCAGTTGGACCAGTTTACTCGAATCACCGATGACTACCATATTTTGAGATACAACAAGACCGATAATTATGTTAATAATAACAGTATTCTACTAGACGAAATTTCGGAACTTCCTGATATATCCACATCCACAGCTTTTGCTCCAGAAACTAGACAGAACTTGTTCCGTTCATTGGTGACGAAAAGGATTCAGGAAAATCCCAAACGTTCGGATGTGAACAACAACCAATACGGAACAGATTTTCTGATTTCTAAAGCCTATTTACAAAAGTCACAGTACCAGAACCAATACCGCCCAGTACCAAGACAGTATGATAGTGACGAAATTATTGATGAAGCTGAAGTCCACGATGGCTTGTTGAATCTCACATTTGATGAATCCCCTACTAGAAAATACCATGAATCAATCCTTAATTATTATATACCATCCAAACCCATATCATCCACGAACTACTCCATTCTAGACTCCCTCATCTCCAATTTCTTCATTGATAAGAAGACCTCAAGCGAGCATGAAAAATCCCATTTGAAGGTCCAAGATGCTATTTCCAACAAGAGACTTGAATCATTATCTAAAATCGTGCCATTGGACTCGAAACAATTGGCGGAGGTGATGGAAGTTTGGGGCTCCAGAGTCAACAAGCAACTCTTCAGTATGTTTCAGATCGATGTATTTGTTGACGATATGAAGACCTTACGTGACGGGAAATGGCTTAATGATAATGTGATCGATCTCTACCTCAACCTTATCACCCAGTCCGATACTAAGGTATATGCATGGACTACCCATTTCTTTACCACCTTACAGGAGAAAGGATACCAGGGTGTTGCTAGATGGGCCAAGCGTCGGAAATTAAATGTTTTTGAGAAAGAGATAATACTTGTGCCAATCAACATTATGAACACTCACTGGGCGTTGGCGGTGATAAATAACCCAGAAAATAAGATCGAGTACTTCGACTCACTATCGAGCTCGGGCAACATCAATGCCCTTAAGATTTTGTCTAACTACATGGCTCTGGAAGCTGATCGTTTGGGCCGGCCAAAATTACTGTACCAATTATTTCCCCACGTAAAAACTCCACAACAAGCAAATGGGTACGATTGTGGAGTGTTTGCATGTACTGCAGCAAGATTTGTTGCCCAAAGATCCCCGTTGGCGTATTCTCAAGGCGACATGAAGGTTATTAGAAGGAAAATGGCATATGAGATTCTTGCTAAAAAGTTACTAAACAGTTAGTCCTTTACTCATACTGACAAAATCACAAATTATGCCAATGTATCATATATACTGTGTCTGACAGACATTGTTATCCTAATCATGGCTATTTAAATAAACCTAGGAATCCTTTATTATCCATTTTAGATCCCAATTTCTTGACTTCAGCAATCTTGTTTTCATAATCAAGAATGGTAGCATTGGATTTTTCGAGTTTGCTTCGCAAATAATCAAGTCTACCACCGACACCTTCAACTGGGCTAAGTGAGATCAACTCAGTTTCCAATTTGGCAATAGTCTTGTTCTCCTCCGCGATTAAGCTTTGGAGAAGTTCACTTTCATACATTTTATAGACCCTCACATCATCAATCAAATATTTGAATGCGGCTTGGTACAAGGGCCTACCTGTTCTGATTTTATTGAGTAATCCCTTATCTCTAGTTAAACTGATCAAATCGTATTTTTCCAATGTGCTCAAAGTCTCTGCTGTCTTAGCTCTGTCCTTGAATAACGGGAAATTGATCAATTTTTCATAATTGATTTCACCACACTTTGTTAAGAGTTTCATTATAGTCCATATTTGTGCGGCACTCCAATCATTATCCTTTTCCTTCTCTATTCTATGACTTATCAAGAAAAAGGTTGAGATCTGCTCAGCTGCTTGGCTGACCATTTCATTTATAGCATCAGGAGGAGATTCTCCAGATTTGATCCGCCTCACAAAAGATTGTAAATCCAACATCCGGCCTCCCAAAGGGGCCAAGCTACTCTCAATAGATGAGGCATCTTGCAACTTCAATTGATTGATTAAATATTGTTTGGCATTGTGAGATGAAGCATCGGATAATGAAATTGTCTTAAACACTTGGTTTGGCAACGCATCATTCAAGTGTTGCATACTTCCCATATCTGATGTAATGATAATGACATGAGCAAGATTATTTTGCACCAAGTTAGATGCCCACTCGGCAATTAATGGATATATAAAATCATTATTGGAATTCTCTGAGCGGTGAGCAAAATGGTTAACAACAATAATTGGTTTGACTTCGGGGTAGTGCTGCAAATATTCGTCTTCCTTGAGAATTTGTGCTCCCTCGGTCGAGTTGTTATTCTTTTTCATAACTGATTTTTTGTACTTTGCATAATCAGCCAACGCAACTTTTCGGATTGCCTGACTGGTTAAAGAAAACATATTCTTTATTTGACTCTCCTTGCTTTCGCTCAAACCTGACTTCTGACCAGTCAAACCTTGCACGCCTAAATCAATGAATTGCGATATTGAGCTAGTCCAGGTGAAAACTGGGAAATAGCCCAACTCCATGGAAGTGTTATTTATCAAGGAAGCATCAGACCTGGCCCGACTTAATTGCTCGCAATTAAGTACAAGGAAACTCTTCTTCATACACTTATCGCCCTCTAAAGCGTGCTCAATAACAAACTCTTCCTTACCCGAACCCTTTGGTCCCTTGACAACAATAAAAGTATTGATATTTTCATAGATCCATAATTTAAGCATCTTAGCCATTTCCGCCCGCTCACTCCAAATGGCACCCAACTTCAGTTCCACTGCCGGATCATCTTCCTCTGAGGTAGTATCCCCCTCAAACGCGTGGATCTGCTTGTCAATGAACTCGTAGCCATTGTCCAATAAATTCCTAACCTGGTTAATTGGGCTCATAAGGAGACGAATAATCTTATTGTCTTGGTAAGAACTGAAATAAAATTTCCTCGTTATTCTTTGTTCAATAAACCACTGCCTAATAGGATCAAAAATGAGAACGGCGACTGTCGCCAACAAGGCAAGTATGATAGGAATGGCTATTCTTTGATGATTGACGATAAAATCGGTAAGATAGTTAACTCTTTTGATTGGAATGTATTGCAAATGCAAAACAGTCTGGCCTTTGTTGAGACTGATACCAGTAACACTATTTTTTGCACTAATTGATGATCTCAACTTTTTAAAGATGATCGTGGCGGACTCGGAGCCTGGGAGTATATCGACAATAAGACCATATCTTCTGAACAAGACATACAACTCTTCTTCGGTCAAAGAAGGCCCTTCGAAAATTACCTTAAGCCTAGGACTGGGAAACCGTCTCAAATCTTCGATCCACGGGGTACCCTTAACAGCGTAAACTGCAGGCATCCGTTCAAAGATCTCATTGTACCAGCGTACAATTGGGTTTTCATCGAGTTCATCCTTGTGTTTTTTGACGTTGGATTTAATCTGAATAATGAGATCCCTAGTGGACATGTCTGCCGGCACTTGGAACTTGACGAAGGCACCACAGTCTCTGCGAATGGGAACTAAATCGGTGAGCTCGGCACCAGGGGGTAGCGGTGATGAAATTCGTGTTATCTTTTTCTTGAGCTCCTCATCACTAAATGCCAGTTGAGCGGGGGCCAAATATTGGAGGTATTGCTTAAAAGTACTGCCAGAAACACGATAAGGGTAAACATGGTCGAAATACAACACAGTTTCAGTGAGTCCCTGGTCAATTACACCAGTGGTAGAGGCCGACTCGTCAGCTTCGTGGGAATCGGCCTCTTCCTTGAGTTCTTTGATACCCGAGGAGTACCACCGTACCAGCAACTTCTTCTGTTTGGAAGGCAATCGGGAGTTTGGAGTGTTCAGGATTGGCCTCGCCATCACAGCAGCAGTATACCATGCGATAGGTCTGTTGCTGACGAGTGTCCGGCCCAAGCGCCACTTGGTGGCAATTCCATTCCGTGTAAGCGGGTGGATTCCCCGTACTGAGCGGAACATTACCAGTGTGGTATTTTAATTGCAATTATAAGAAGCACCAAGGCTGACAAGTACAATTGGGCGAATTGAGTTACGTTCCACAAACCAATCAATAAGAATGGTGCGAGCAGTTCTTGTGGGAGTAGTAGCAGTAATAGCAAACGGTTGCTGTTAGTGGGTAAGTTTGCGATCTTTCGCGCATAGATAAGTATGACTGGCCCCAGAGGGTCGCTAGTGGAACCATGGACCAGCGCAAACCACAACAAATGGAGTGTACTAGGGCCATAACCAGTCTACGGACAATCAGCTAGGGGTTTCTCTGGTAATACTTGTGGCTGAATTGGTGGGATACGGCGGCACTCCATACTGTCCATATAGCCATGATAAGCCATGAAGGTGCGGCTGGACTTCCGGACTACACAGTTGGAAGTGGGATCTAGGTGGTACGGGCAGACGGATTGGTTCTGAGCTCATTTGGCCCTCCTACCCCCTAATACTCCAATAACTACACTTGTTTCACTCTAGTCTGCCAGTAATACCATACCAGCTTACTCAATACGTTTTCTTTTGACGTTGGGAGCCGAGATCTAGCAGTGAGTTGTTCTAGGCTTCGCTTTGAATCATTATACCACTTGGACGGTGTAAGGATCTTCGAAGAGGCCAGTCATTACATTGGTTTCGTAGTACGTTTATTAGTCTCCTAGTTGCGGCGATGCCAGCTGCTGGAATCTGTCCGCGTTATATATATGTGTCGCCGCAAGTCCGGGTAACCTGCCCGCAAATTCCTCCCTAGGGTTGTTTCCACCCTAATCAATGGTGGAGGCCACCACGGCATCCCTAATAAAATCGGTGGTCTTCAACGCCCGCACTGGCATGTTTTCGCCCTTCTCGAGCTTGCCACTGCTGTAGTTGTAATTTTCTCTTATGTATTCTCTGACAGGAAGAATGGCCGCTTCGCGGCACATTTCCCGAAGATCCGACCCACTAAACCCTTGAGTATGGCTCACAATATAATCCAAGTCAAACTCGTGTTCGTCCACCTTGGTGTCCTTCAATATTTTGCTGAGAATCGACGCTCTCTGCTTGGAGTCAGGCTTTTTGACCGCGATTGATTTCGGCAAACGACGGAGAAACGCCTCGTCGATGTCGTTCTTTCTATTGGTGGCTCCCATAACCACCACGCGACCGTTGGACTTAAGTCCATCCCAAAGCGTCATAAATTCTGCCTTAAGCATTGCGCTGACTTCGTGGTCGTTGGAAGACCGGTCCCGCAAAAACGAATCAATCTCATCTATAAATATAATACATGGCTGTAATTTGTTTGCCAACGAAAAAATGGCATCTGTGATCTTGTTGGACTCCCCGTACCATTTGTCCATGATGGTCGACATTCTAATCAGAAGGAAAAACGCTCCACTCTCTTTGGCAATAGCTTTGGCCAACATCGTCTTACCACATCCTGGGGGTCCATGGAACAAGACACCCTTGGGCGACTGGATCAAGCTCAGGTGGGCAGCAAAGAGGTCCGGCTCGGTCAACGGAAGGATCACCGTCTCTCTCAACTCATCAATAATATCTTGAAGTCCCCCCACATCTTCAAACAGTACAGATATTTCTTCAGGGGTGACCAACGAATTGAGCAAAGACCGCTCATACTGATTCAACGAGATATCCTTGAGGTGGGGGTTGGATGCCTGTATCCGTTTGAGGATCCCCTTTCCCTTTTTATCCGCATCCTTGTTCTTAATTGACAGGTCCACATAATCGTTTAAAATAGTGTTGAGCAAATAGTATACTGAAAGTCCGGCACCTGCCAATATGACAATATCCCCAATGAACTTCAAGTCCACCTTGAACTTGCCAAAGTCCAACTTGAATCGATTCATTGTAACAAGCCTGTGACTTTCGCCTTTATATTTGTCGCTTGATTTTGGTACCTTTAATATGTGGTCGTGTAGTTACCGCTATGTATATGATGAGATGCGACACATAGATAGTTTTGCAACTAGGTTTCGAAGTATCTATGGCTAGAGAACAGAGAAGAGGCGACGACGGCGAGCATGAGATCCGCTTACCCGGGCTGCTCTTAGATCAAATTCAGAAGAAAGAAGAAAGTGGTGCCTATGAGGAGGACTCGGCCAGATTCTCTCAGTTTGACAATAAGAAGAGAAAAGGTGATAATGTTTCCAGAAAGGAGAAGAGACAACAGGAGAGATTGCTCAAGAAGCAAAAGCGGACACAAGGTAGAGAGTCTAGACAACCCCTGAGCCAAGCGAAGTCAAAACAACAACCGCAAGCAGCCAGAAATCCTGTGAAAAGTATTTTGAAAAAGTCGAATTCTTCCATAAGCTCCAAGAATATTGGACAGAAATCAGAGGACGACGATCCAATGGCTGCCTTGGCTGCCCTCAAGGCGAAAAAGTTGCAAAAGTCGAAAGAAGATGAAGATCCCTTGGCAGTATTAGCAGCATTAAAGGCTAAGAAATCATCTAAAAAGAATAAGGAAGATCCATTGGCTCAATTGGCTGCTTTAAAAGCAGCGAAGTCTTCCAGCGTCGACCCTATGGCTGCATTGGCGGCATTGAAAGGAAAGAAAATCGGCAAATCGGAAGTAATAAGGGTGGTTAAAGAAGATGAACTAGATGATGATTCTGACGATATGGAAGATTTTGACGATTTTGAAGAGGGAAGTCAAGAAGACTTCGATGACGAAGAAGAGGAGGGTTTTAGTAGTCAAGAAGAACATTCTTTGGACGACGAAGATTTCGAGGGGTTTGAGCTGGAAGAGGAAGAATTAGAGGAAGAGGAGGACCCCTTGGCAAAGTTGAAAGCATTGAAAGAAGCTAAGAAAGCAAAGGATCTGAAAACCAAGGTTTCAGAAACAGAAAAGTTGAAATCATCGTCAAAAGCTGATACATCAAGAGTATTAACGCCACAAGAACGTCACATGTTCGAAAAAGATGACGAAGAAATCGATTACTATGCCAAAAAATTAGGTTTTAAAAATGGTAAGAAGGCCAAGCTTTCCAAGACAGATGACGACGATATGATTGGAGGATTACTTGATGGTCTTGATTTTGACTTTGGTAGTGGCGATGATGAAGACCAAACGTCTGAAATAGAAGGAAGTGAAGATTACAGTGATGAAGGTAGTGACAATGGAGATATAGACAATGAGGTAACAAAAAAAGAAAATCCATATGTTGCGCCTAAGGAAGACGATTCAGATATTTCTGACGCCTCAGATGATGATTCCAAGAAAGAAAGCAGGTATATTCCGCCTGCACTTCGTCGTAAAATGGCCATGGAAGCAGGTACGTCTGAAGAAATTCTTAACCTTCGTAAAGCGATCAAAGGTCCATTGAACAGATTGTCTGAAGCAAATATAAGTACCATTGCAAGTGAAATTAACAGCTTGTATTTGAACTATGCTAGACAATCAGTGAATGAAGAGTTGACGAATTTGGTCATGGAAAGCATTATTCAGCAAGGAAGATTATTGGACACATTTGTCTATTTGCATGCCACTTTGGTTGCTGCCATTTATAGGTTACAAGGAGTTGAATTTGGTGCACATTTTATTCAAACATTGTTAGAAAAATTCGAAACCTTCTACCAAGATGCATCCAAAACTAAGGAAGCTTCCAATTTAATCTCATTATTGTCATCAGTCTACCTTTTCTCCATTGTGGGCTCGAAGTTATTGTACGACATTATTAAAATGTTGATATCAGACTTGAATGAAGTTAACGCAGAATTGTTATTGCGTTTAATAAGAAATTCTGGTAATCAAATGAGATCTGATGATCCAACTTCGCTTAAAGAAATTGTTTTGCTAACCAATCAAATCGCTACGAGTTTACCAAAGGACAAATTGAATTCAAGAACGCAATACTTGATTGAAGCCATCACCTCGTTGAAAAACAACAAGCTCAAAATTAACAATGAAGCTAATCATCAACTCTCAATAAGGCTCAAAAAGTTTTTGGGTACCATTAATAACAATAAATTCAATGACCCCATTCAAGTCAGTCTTGACGATATCCGCAATATTGAGACCAGAGGTAAGTGGTGGTTGGTTGGTTCTGCATGGAAAGGTATTGAAAAAGAAGAACAGCCGATGGAAAATGTTCAAGCAGTCAATGATATTTTGGATAATGCAGAACCTAACTGGATGGAATTAGCAAGAGCCCAAAGGATGAATACCAATATAAGAAGAGCGATTTTCATTTCCATTATGTCAGCTAATGATTATATTGATGCGGTGACAAAGCTTGATAAATTGAATTTGAAGAGATCACAAGAGAGAGAAATTCCCCGTGTGTTATTGCATTGTACTGGAGTGGAACCTGCCTGGAACCCTTACTATGGAATCTTAGCTACCAAGCTTTGTGAAAATCACTCCAATAGAAAGACATTCCAATTTATGATGTGGGATATCATTAAGGAGTTTGAAGGTACCAATGGTGAAGATGGAGATGGAGAAGAGGACTTTTTAGGGTTCGATGAGGACGATGATGAAACGAAGTTGAAAAGAATTCTCAATCTTGGGAGATTTTTTGGCTATTTGTTAAGTGAAGGGGCTTTACCATTGCATATCTTAAGAACTGTTAACTTTGTCACTGCTAGCAGCAACACGGTGTTATTTATGGAAGTACTCTTCGTTACGTTCCTAGATCAATTAGGTAGAAAATCTCAGATAAACTCTGTGGGAACTGGTTTGAGTAAGAAGCTTCTGAACATGTCGGAACAGCGATTCGACGATAAATTGCTTATTGAAAGAACATTGAAGGCCGAGGAGCAACCTACTTTGCTCAAGGGAATCTTGTATTTCTTGAGCGATAAGGTGGCAAAAAGTGACCTCATAACGGGTAAGAAACAAAGAAGAAGAATAGAGTGGGGTGTTGATTCATGGACTGACATTATTGAAGAATTTTTAAGAGGGAAAGAGGACTTTGATTGAATTAAAAGACCACGGAGATTTTTAATAGATAAATAGCTCAATACACTATTAATTTACAGTTCGTACAAATAATCTTAACCTAAACTTGATTTGTTCTATTTACATGATATACACAAGACACTAGTCGATTCTTTCTATGATGGCCACTGTTTCCACGTGCTTAGTCTGGGGAAAGAAATCAAACCCCACTAGTTCCCGAACATTGTACTCTTTGTTGGGACCTTGCAATTTGAAGAAATCACCCAAGTCTCTTGCCTGGGTGAACACATTGCAACTGATATACACAATTAATTTTGGCTTAAATTCTAGCAACTGCTTCATGAAAGAAGCATTGGACCCCTTTCTGGAAGGATCCATAATGACAACAGAATCGTGGCCAGAAATACCTGAGGTCTGAAAAACTTCATTTTTGAACAACGACTCACTGTCTCCGGTTACAAACTGAATCTTATCGGGGACATTCAATCCATTCAACATAGCATTATGATTGGCGTATTTGATGGATAACTGGGCCATTTCAATTCCAAATATCTTTCCGTCCTCTGCGATGTCTTTTGCTAACGCAATCCCAAAAAAGCCCGACCCACAGTACGTATCAATGAGATATTTATACTTGTGGTCACTGATATGATATCGGATATAATCAAGGACTACTGGGAGAATAAAATTATTATTTTGGAAAAAGGTTGATGGTTCAAACTGAAAAATGGAATCCTCGACTTGTTCTGTAATTACTTTGTTTCTTGACAGAGTAATGCATTTTCTGGAATGATTACCTGTGTTGTGGTCGATGTCCATACTTTCTCTGAAAAATAGTGTGCTTTGTCTTCCAGGCTTGCCTGGACTCTTTTTGCTTAACGTCTGATGCAATTTTTTCCTTTCAACCCGTAAACTTTCATTAATAATTGGTGTAACAAGGGGACAATTTTCTATATCGAGTACCCCCTTGGTGGGGTCAACATGCTGCATGCCTATTTTTACATTCCAAGCACCAAACTCTTCCATTTCTATTGGTTCGCCTTCCCTCATAAGATTAGGATATTTGAAATGTGGAGTCATCTTATTTCTGTACGAATACTCCATGGGTGATGCATAAACCGGGCCAACTCCTTGTTCCAAAAGCTCTGGATAGAAGAACTTGTAGGCCTTATTTATAACCGACTGTTTGAACTCAAGCTGGTCATCGTAGCTCATCATCTGTAGCTGACATCCTTTACATTCCTCAAATTTATCACATACGATTAGTTTATCGTTTCTGACACTTTTTTCCGAAGACACAACTCCCATCAACACCCCTTCAGCATAGTAATTGGTATGCAACATAAGTTTGACCTTGACTTTGTCTCCCACTACAGTTTTAGGAACTTGGACCACGGTGTAAGTGTTAAATATGTCAGCCTCATCATCTAGAAATGGAGTCACATACATAGACTTGGGAATGATCCCGATTCCATTACCCTCGAACGTTTGGAATATGATTTCTAGTTTGGGGATTATAATTGTGGGCCTTGAACGGGAGTAAAGGAAGATGTCTATAAGTTGAGAAGGGTTGGTAATCTGATGCATGGTGATATTCTTTGAAAATTTGCGGTTGAACACTTCAACAGCCAGCTGAACTTCAAGAAAATTCAAGTTTTCGATGCTGGTGTTATCCACTGTATCTCTCTTTGTCTTTTTCTTGATCTTTTTCAACGATTTGAGTACTTTGGTGGGGTTTCTGCTGGTGTTTGTATTCTTCGATGACATGACTTCAAGCCCATCAACGGCCGATTTTCTTCGTTGAACATAGATCAAAGGTCGACAGGTGGACGCTAAAGATCGTACCGGTAACCTTGACCGAAGGAATGACGAGGCCATCCTTATTAGTGGCCTCATGACAAATGTCCCCTTCATCAAGTCCCCTTCGTTATGAGTTTATAAAAAGTTTGAATTGGGTGCGAAACTTTCACAGATCGAAGAGACTTAATTAAGGTTGTAGCAAAAAAGTTTCTATTTTACTACAAATTTACAGTAACGGAATTCCAATATCTCCTAACTCTGTATCAATTATAGCATTATTTGTCGTTACATCAGATCAGATCGCAGTGATAGGAACATCGTCGGCAGGATACTCTCTCAAGTCCAATGTCAATGTTCTGGAACTGTTCTCCTGCTGTTCTCTGTAGATACCAACCAAAGCATCTGACTTCTCAAATAATGAGTTCTTCAAACTGATCACAATAAACTGGAAGCTAGGACTTGCGTGATTTCTTATATAGCTTGCAATCTTATTCACATTGGCATTATCCAAGGCCGCATCAACCTCGTCAAGTACAAAGAACGGCGATGGCTGGTATGAATGAATTGCAAACAACAACGCCAAAGCGGCCATAGTCTTTTCTCCTCCAGAGAGTAATTCCATATCCCTGAATCTCTTCATAGGGGGCATTGCATGATACTTGATACCTGAGTTGTAAGGAGAGTCTTCGTCTTCAAGAATTAAATACGCAGACCCTCCTAATGGGGAAACATTTGACTTGGTCAATTCTTTATAAATTGAATCGATCTTCCCTGAAATATGTTCGAATGCTTCCATAAACAGCTCATGACGTTTATTCCTGACTTCTTGGAATTTGTTAGAAACCTTACGTTCCTGTTGTCTGGCCAAAGTATGATCTCGGTCGAACTCTTTAAGTTTGGATTCGACATCCTTCAATCTCTCGATCGCCTTTGAGTTCGGTGTCAATCTTTCAAGCTGCTCTGTAGTATTTTGAAGTTTGACTTCTAATTCTGCTTCCAATTTCGCGTTGACGGATTCCTTATACCGTTCATCTAAGTCATTGTCATAATCAATTTCAATATCATATATTCCCTTGATAAGGTTATCTGCATTCTCCCCGACTGGAATAGAATCCAACAATCCATCCTTCAAAGGAATATTCACATTCTGAATTTTACAGGTCTTCAAAATGTTGACTCTTTCAGTATCCACTTTCAAAGTCTGCTCCTCTATCGTGGTCATTGTTTTTGCAAGTGTTGAGATTTCATTTTCTGTATCATGTTTCTCCGATTCAATAGTCTTTGCAGTTTTGAGCTTTTTCTTGACAAGTTTATCATGTTCAATTTCCTCCATTCTGAGAACTTCTAATTCAGCACCAGTGGTATCCAAATTCTCTTCAAGTTCCCGCTTGTGAGTAATGATTCCCAGAAGTTCTTCCTCTAAAGAATTAACTTGCACTTCCAAATTATTTTTACGTTCCTCTGTCTCCTTCGCTCTCTCATTCTCAAAGCTGAGCTTGTTACTCAATGTTGTGATCGCCTTGGTAAACTGAGCGCGCTCCTTAGCTCTAATTCTTAATGTTGAGCCATGGAGGTTTTCATAGTCCTCAATACCGTTCGAGAAGCCAAAGTCTGAACAGAAGTTCTGGTATATCTTATCTTGCAAACCTTTAACTTGCTCGTAGATTCTGGCAATCTCTGAATCAGACTTAGTCAAAGTTTTCTTCTTTTCGTCAATAGTTTTCTTAAAATTCTTATAAAGATCTTCCTGGAACTTTATTTCATTTTGTCTATCTTCAACAACACGCTCCACATTCAGCTTTTGGTTCCTTATTATAGGAAGCTTGTTATCTAATGCACTGATCTCCTCGGCAATAAGGTTAATTTCCAATTCCTTGGGGCGACGTTCTTGCAAATCAGCTAATTTCGTAGCCAAATCTTCTCTTAATTCATTCAAGTTATTCCATTCATTCTTATCCCAATTCAAAGCTGCCGCGGATCTCTGTGTTTGTTGACCACCTGTCATCAACCCAGACTTGTGAATAATTGATCCATCTAGAGTAACCATTTTGTTGTCAAGTTTGAAAGACGCATCCCACTTCAATCTCCTTGCTATTTCAATTGTATCCACAACTAACGTGTTTCCAACAACATAATTAACTGCCTGCTCCAATGTCTTATCATCGTATTCCAATATGTCAACACCTGGTTGAGCGGCATCGTGAATAGACCGAAGATAATTTAAATTTGCTTGATCCACAACTACCGAATCTAACGGAATAAATGTCGCAATCCCTGCTCTTCTTTCCTTTAAGAGCTCAACACATTTGTATGCTACGGAAGTTGTTTCCACGATAATAGCATCGAAATTTCTTCCCAATATAGTCAGAAGTGCAATTTCATATTTTTGTTTTGTAGGACGGACAAGATCATAAACTAAACCTTTAATTGCGCCTTTGGGGAAGAAGCGTTTGAGCATAGATACGTTTTCCCTGAGCTTTTTTTGTTTGTTCGATTCTCTTTGTTGGGATGAGAGCTCTTCTAATCTCACAAGCACATCACGCAATTGGGAGTTTAATTGAAGTTCTTCATAATTAAATTTCTCCTTAGATTTAATAAGAGTATTCCTATTATCATTTTTTTCTTGCTTTAGTGCCAACAAGTCATTAATTTCTGCAGTAAGATCTGCAAGTTTCAGTTTCAATTCTGAGTTCACGATTCTTTCGAGTTCAGCTATTCTGTTTAAGGCGTTGTTAGCTTGATTTTCAAGGCCATTTATGTTTGTTTTTATTGAATCCTTATCGTTTTCGAGGAGAGCTAATTGCTCTTCTAGTTGAGAGCCTCCGTCGGCTAAATATTGTGCCCTTAGTTTTTCATACTCCCTTTGTCCCTCTACCGTAATCGAAGATGAAACTGATGAGGCAACCTTCTCTTGGAAATCATCGAAAAGCTTTTGCGCCTCCCTTAATTTCTTTTCAATAACCAATACTTCACTTTTTTGCTTCGTGTAATCGGCTTCTAAGTCCCTTACCTTCGCTTTGAGACTGGATATCTTGGATGTAAGTGATTTCTTGTTCGCTTCTATAGGAATTAACTCTCTTCTGGTAGTTTCTAGTTTGGTGGAAACATGCAGAACATTAGATGCATATTGTTTCGATTCCAATACGAGTTTGGCGTATTCTGCCATCTGAGTTTTATAGGCAGATTCTTGAGACATTAACTGAGTTTGAAGCAATTTCAATTCTTTTGATTTGTGTTTCAATTCTTGCGATAATTGGAAATGTTTCTTTTCATTATGGAATAACTTGTAGAGGTAAATGCTTTTAATTATTTGAGTCTTTTGAGTCAATTTGTCTTCGAATTCGATCTGCTCGGCCATTTGTTCTTTGTACTGTTTGGATTCTGAGTTCAATGTTCTTCTTCTGGAAAACACTGAGTTGGAGAACTCATGAGCTTTCTCGTGCTCTTCCTTCAAAGCTTCATACTCCTTGATATATTCATTGGATCCACTTATGGTTTCGATTAATTTTGTCAAGTCGGTTGGCGATTGGGACGCGATTTGTTCCACATCACCTTGAAATACCAAGAAATTCCGGGCCTTAATCAAAATATTTTCGGCTTTCAACACCATGGAGTAGTTGAGTGAAGTTACTGACACGTCGTTGATTCTGTACTCACTGTTGCCGCTAGCGGTTATAGATCTCTTGAGCTTGAGTTTATCTCCGTTATCCTTCTCGTAAATCGCCATCACATGAGCTCTGGTAGGGTCTTGGTCTTCATCAATACTGGTGTCGGAGACATTTGTGGACCGTCTACCTCTGTAAATCAAATCCTTGACGTTATGAGACCTCAAATGACTGGATTGGACCCCAAGAACGAACGAAATCGCGTCCATCATGTTGGATTTACCGGCACCATTGGGACCAATAATGGATGTGAAGAAAGAAGAGCCAAATCCGATGGTAGTGGTTCCTCTATATGACTTGAAATTATGGAGCTCGAGCCCTACAAGTCTTCCCATGTTGTTGATTTGTGAGATGTGAAGTTTGGGTTTAATTGTTAGTAGACGCGTTTTGGTATAATCATGAGTCATGTGACCGTGGCATTTTGCAGCAAATATCAGTCTTGTTGATATAGGATGACAATGTGAAGTGGTGAACAACAGTGAAGTGACCTGTATACTAAACTCGTCCATTTTGATTTATGGTTTTCATGTTATAATATAGGATTGTTGAAATTTGCATTGTATTTGAACTTTGTTTTGTCGTGATAAAGAGGTTGCAGCCATGGCATTATAGAGACCACACGGAACAAGTGGGGGGCCAAGCTTGGCCGTATGTTACATTAGACTACTGTATTCAGTTCTACTGACTAGTCCTGATTGAAATTCAAGTAGAGATGATATTAGTCTGGATTATCTGAGTGAAATCACACCGTCAGGACACATCCCACAGCATAAGATTACAATGAAATTATACCCTTTTGTCCTTAGAGCCACCCCGATGGGCAACCAACATTGTTGCTGAACCTGGATACTAATTATGTTTGCTGGTATCCTTGGTTTCCATGATGTCGGCCGAATCGGAACTGAGAATCATGCAAAGAAAAGTCAAAGCCTGCCACCCAAATGGTAGTCATTTCTGTCAATAATTATATGTCAACTTCCAACTTAGCACTTGCTGGTTTTTAACTTCTCCTCTTGTATACCTATCCGGATTTGTGCCATCCTTTGTATGGCTGTACTGCATGTAATCGCATTTTAGGTCCCAGTACTAAACTACTCCCAACCCCCAGAATTCGTCTATCGGACTATTCCAACTGTCATGACACATTCGGAGAAGGACCCACTTCTTGGTGGAGCAGTTGCTGACTCTGAAACATCTGTCATTGCATGCCCATCATTTTCCTCGCTTTTGGTAAAGCCTTTCCAGTTTCTCCCTAACCTTGCCAGAACCAACCTTAATGATAATGAATACGATAATGACGACAATGACGAGGTATTGGAACTTCCTTCTTCTGCTATGCCCGATGTTCTCCCCCGTTCTCTGCTTAGTCAAGAGGAAAAGCTTCACAAGCTCCGAGAACAAATGAAGATCCACAAAATTGGGGTTTATATCATTCCTTCGGAGGATGAACATCAATCGGAATACACCGCCACAGCCGATAAAAGAAGAGAGTTTATTTCTGGATTCACTGGTAGTGCCGGTGTAGCTGTGGTTACTTTGCATGATGGTGATACCTTGTCTGGAGAAGCTGCGCTCTCTACCGATGGAAGGTACTTCTTACAAGCCGAACGGGAATTAGATCCCAAGCTTTGGTATTTGATTAAGCAAGGTCAACCAGGCTACCCTAGCCTTAGGAAATATGCAATGGAAAAGGCTAGTGAAAGCAAATTCAGCAATGTTGTTTCAGTCGATCCAAGATTGATTAGCTTGAGCCTGGCAGATTTCTTCCAACGTGAACTGAGATTCAAGGGCAACTTTATTTTCAGGCCGCTTTTGGGAGTGAATTTGGTTGATGAAGTATGGGGCAGTGAACAGCCACAAAGATCTCAAGAGCCAATCTATCATCTTCCGTTAAAGTATTCTGGAATTCACACAAACGAAAAATTGGAACAAATTAGAAGCCTCTTGAAAGATACGTACAATAGATCTCATTTGATTATCACTGCCTTAGATGAAATCGCATGGTTATTTAATTTGCGGTCAGATACAGATATTCCTTTCAATCCTGTGTTCTTTGCATATGCTATTGTATCGTTAGATTCTGTGTCTTTGTTCATTAATAAATCCAGGGTTGAAAATGGTACGTCTGAGCTTCACCACTACCTTAATTCTATTAAAGGTTTAACTATTAAAGATTACGGCCAATTTTACTTTGAATTGTCGAAGTTACGAGTTACAATTGAAGATTCTACGGTTTCCCTTGTGTTACCAAGCAGAGGTTCAACTACGTCGGCTGTTTATAGTAGTATCCCTCCGTCGGATGCTAAACACTCTATTGTGTTTGAATCCATCGTGGCAGACCTTAAGCTCAAGAAAAATACAGCAGAGCTTTTAAATGCGAAGATTGCTCAATATAAAGATTCTTTGGCGTTCATCCTATTTTTTTCTTGGTTAGAAGACAGCTTGATTAATAAGAAACGTAAACTCACTGAGTATGAGGCTGCGTCTAAGATATATTCTATCCGTGAGAAGCTTCCTAATTTCAAGGGCTTGTCATACGAAACAATCGCCTCGACTGGTGCAAATGCAGCAGTGATTCATTACGCCCCATCTAAAGACTCTAGTGCGGTTATTGATCCGTCCAAGATCTTTTTGATTGATTCTGGAGCTCAATATTTAGAAGGGACAACTGATATAACTAGGACATGCTTGTTCGATACAAAGAAAATAACTCCAAGACTCAAGAAGTTATACACTTTAGTACTCAAGGGACACTTGGCAGTCTCCCTGGCTAAGTTTCCTCCGGAGAACGGAGATACTGGGTCAATTTTAGATTCCTACGCAAGACAACCATTATGGAACCAAGGTCTTGATTATAACCACGGTACCGGACATGGAGTAGGCAGTTTTGGATTAGTGCATGAAGCACCTTTGTTGATTACTAAGGGAGATGGTAAGCATGATTATTTTCATAAAGGAGCCATCCTTACTATTGAACCTGGATACTACGAGGAAGATGCATTTGGAATCCGAATTGAAAGTGAACTTGAAGTCATTGAGTGCGAAGACAAATTTGGCAAGACAAGAGGTGGGTCCAACTACTTTGGATTTAATTACTTGACGAAGGTTCCTTACGCCAGAAGTTTGATAGACACTAAATATTTAACAGAAGTCGAAGTAAATTGGATTAACGAGTTCCATAAGAGTATCAGGGAGGAATTTGGTGACAAAATTCTAGAATTGGGTGATAAAAGGGCACACGCTTGGTTATACAAAGAAACAGCTCCGTTATGACTATTCTGATAAGTTGACTTTAGTTGTCTATTAGTTTCCGATAAAGTACATATAATACAAGAATTAAATTGTAGAGTTGAGAGAAGGTATCCCTACTCTTTTTCTGTCTGTCTTTGCAACCGGTTTCTGAAAGCTACCGGGCTTTCGTAAACCAGTGCTTACTGGTCTGGAATTTCCTTTATCAAAGCCAAAATTTGCCTTATTGGAAATAAAAGGCGATGCTTGTGTAACTCCAATGGCAGCGCTCGCAAAGGAATTAGGGCCGCTAGCAAAACCTTCAGGCTTCCTATATTGTGGCATTCTTAATACAGGCGTACTAGTCCATGCTGATGAAGATGGCTCGTGCCTAATGTGATTGGAAGGCCTGGGCCTTTTAAAGTCTGAGTCGTACTGTAGCTCTGATTTTCTCTTTTTTACTTCCAAGCTACCTACTTCCTCTGTTGTTGTATCTTTAGAATGTTCCAAAGCACTCGAATCCAGAGCTTGCAAATTTGCTGGCATACCCAATTTTGGTGTTGCTGAAGTGGAAGAAGCAGATACTGAGGGAGTAAAATTGAGTTCATCCTTAGACGTTATACCCTTGGAAAGGCTGGATATTCTTTGGTGTTGTCCTACGGTATTGACCCTTTCCACGATGTTCTCTAGCACATTTGAAACAGCTGAGTACACACGTTCATAGTCTGTTAATTTGAGATTGACAGCGTAAAATGCTGCTGCAGAAGCAGTGGCTGCAGCGGTAGCCGCCAATGCAGCTCCTGGATCTTCCAGTTGCGTGAATCCAGAAACAATATTGAAAATGTCTGTAACAGACTTGACAAATTTCGGATCATCTGTTAACTCTTCATCACGGGGCGTATCCGTTAGCTCTTCTGGTTCGACTTTGACGACCTGCTTTTGTTTTCTTGCCATTCTTCTGTCCCTTCGTTTTTCAAACTCTTTATCTGCCCAATCCTTTTTTTCAGCAGAATCGGTTTCTCCGAACAAAATCGCAGCTCTTCTCCAAACTCTGGAACGCAAATCATTGTCTTTGTTTCTTTCAGCATTCTCTTCTCTCCATTTCTTCTTACGTGCTCTGTTTTCAAGTCGTATCTTATCACGTAAATCTTCCTCTTCTTTGACTTGCTCTTCCGAACTCATGGTAGTTCTGTTGAGCTTTTGAGACGGCGAATAGTTGGATATCGCTGTTATGACTGTCTTGGTGATGTTTGAGATAACATCACTTTTCACCGTTGGTATATTAGACATCGAAATCTTGATCGAGACATCAGTACCACTATTAAACTCATCAACGACACTTTCTAATAGGCTAATAGCTCGTGAATTATCCTCCGAAGAAGAGCTTTGTTTTGCCAAATGATTTTTGGCCATCAATAAGGATTTGACCATATTTTCCTTATCTTCGAGCTCTTTGTAAGTAGAAATAATTTCCGTAACACTTGGAGCTTCCCTCAAAATGGATAGTAATGCAGCATTATTGATGGTGGGTTCGGATGATAATATACTTGTCATTTGTTGAATTGCTCCTAGTAGCTCTGTATCATTAGAGGACCTCAATTTACTATTACTCATTCGTGAATTGATCGAATTGATAACATTCGAGATTTGAGATCTCAATGGTTCCGTGCCAGATCTGCTTGTGTTCAAAGCTGCTTCGAGCGACGCTATGGTAGAATAATCTCTCTTGGGCATATTGCTCATTGACGATCGATGCAACGCGAGAGTTTCTGCAATGGACAAATTCTTTGTTGATCCAAAATCTTTGCTCAGTCCACTTGCTTTTGGAGGATAATACGAATATGAATATGGAGGGGCGGTGACTGGTACAGACGATAATTGTCCAGGTTGTTTGTTGGGTATTGGACCTGAATCACTGGAACGGAATTGACCTATTTCAACAGTGTCAGGTTCTGGTCTTGAAGATTCGTATCGAGAGTCATCTTGTGATTGGTGTTGATTGCTTTCTAGATGTTCGTTTTGATCCATATCTAAATCGGACAACAACCCCTTTGGATTTTCCATGGCCATATTAAAAGCATTTTGGATAATGTCGTTCATCTGTAGTTTTTCCAAGTCTGCATCCCCGGTTTCTTTGTACTCATCACCTGTCTTCATCGCATTTCTGACTGCCTGTGCTATTACTGTTGTATTAATCTTATTCTTTGACAAGAAATCCCCTTTGGATTGAGAATCTTTCTTAATTGTTCCATCACTGTTTGCTTCATTCTGAAAATGAGCTAGGACATTGTCTTCAATCTGAGGAATTTCTGACATCTTTTGTTTCTTGTTCCCTCCATCTGCTCCTGTCAAATGATCCAGCACTTGACTAGATATCTCGCTAGCTAACTCTTTCAATGCAGTTTGGGATGCGGCGATATTTTCGGCCACATCAGCATCATCGTGGGCGATTTGGCTGACCAAATTCTGAACAAATTTAGATACGTCAACAGAAGCTTTTCGTTCGGATTGCTGCTGTCTGCTTGAACCTTCTGATGAATGCATAGCAGAGGCAAAAGCTTCATTAATTGCGCTCTCCATAAACGCATCTTCATCATCTTGGTCGTCATTTTTATGCATTGCTTTTTTGATAGAATCTGAGATCATAGCAGTCAATTCATCATCGTCAACATTTCTATCTTCTTGAGGCACGTTCTCTTCCTTTTCCAGTTGTTCTATTGGTGGGGCCTCCGATGAAAAAGACTTAAATGCTTCGCCAATGGCGTTTTCAAGATTCAAATCATCATTGTCTGTCGTTTCTTGTTGGCGCGATTGTGATTGAGATTGTTCGTGTTGATTGTCGTCTTCTTTGTAAGGAAGAATACTCTTGAATGCATTGCCAATTACTGTGTTGAGATCGATGTCTTCATCTATATCTTGATCTTCACTCCCTGGGATGTGACCAGTGCTTTCTACGGGAAATTCACTAGTGGTTCTTTCGTGGGCTCCACGTTTAACTTCATTCGGTGTATCCTTCTGTGTTTCCGGGGAGTGGGACCCTTCTGTTATCTCATTGAAAGCATTTCCTATGGCGTATTGTAATTCGCGATCACTGTCATTATCATTACTGTTGTGGTTTTCCGACAATCGATCCTCGTCATGTAGTTCAGGCTGGGGATTCAGCTGTTCCAGAGTTTTATCTTGGGAATAATGATCCTCCTTTTGTTCTCCCAACAAATTTTTGAATGCATCTCCGATGGCATCGTCTAAACTACTATCTTCTTGAGTTGCATCCTTGATCTCTGCCGTAAATACATTTTCTATGTGCTGATTCAATCCTGGTTCTTGAACTGAGTCTAAATCGTGGTCAGTCTCGTGGTGATGAGGGTGAGCTTCAGTTTGCTGGTCATTCTGTTGATTATGATGTTGATCTGGGTACTCTGTGGTTTGTTCATGTTGTTGTTGTTGTTGTTGTTGAACTTCATTGCTATTTGTTTCGTGATTCTGGGGTGGATCGTTCCCGGTGAAATCAAACTGGCTGAACACGTTATCAATGGCACTTTCTAAGTCCAACTCGTGGTGATCCTGAGGGGGTTCGTTTTGCTGCAAATCGGTATTGTTTTGCAGCCCGGCGGGATGAGCCTCATCATCGCCGGTTGCGAGGGACGAAATGGAGTCGGCAATGACTTTGGAAAGGTCTAGCTCTTCATCACGATGGTTATGCTCGGAACCATCCACCATGGTGTTACGTAAGGGTGGGGACGTGACCTGTGTGACTGCTTTTTAGTTATAAAGAGGTGATGTTGTTGATAGTTATTGGTGATACGATTGTGCGAACCACGACCGTCCCGCTCCAACTGGTATGGGTTGGAAGGAGGGGCCGTAAACGGTTCAACGCGAGCTTCATAGGCAGTAGTGATCGGAGATTTAGCGCCAAAGGTGGTGAAAGAGATGGGGGTGAATTTCAGCAAATTTCTAAGATGAGACAGTTGATTTTTGAATTTTAGTCCTTTGAAAGCACAAAAATGTAACGTGTATGGCTGATTTCTGGAAGTCAACTCCTTCTAGAGGATGTAGTATATTGAATGTTAAAATAGGGCATAAATAATGGTGATGTCAGCAACAATATTTGTCACCACTGACATAATATGGGGGTTCTAAAGAGTATAGAGATCTAAGTGGTGCGGGTGTTCTGGTCAGCGCCAGGCCGACTCAGCCAGCGAATAAATTTATTTGGCCGTTCAGGTCCTCTTGGTTTCTTCGTCAAGCAAGGCGAAGTTCACCACGAGGCCCAAGATACCGTGGCCTACGCCTTCGGTGCCTCCCTGCTTGATGGTCCAATTGAAATTGTTCATATTCTCGTTGGCGTAGCTGGAAACATCGATGTCAAATGTCTTGTTGCCGTACGTGGGGATGCTCACAGCATACTTAGAGTCGGCCATTTTGACAGAGCTGGTGTCAAACTGGAGCAAGTACGAATGGATTTCCTTGAATACGAATTTTTCTGCGGTCTGAATGCTTCCAAAGAACCTTTTGCGGGCAAACGAGTCTTCCGGCACGTCTAATCCGTCGTCATTGTCTTTCAAATTCTCCTTAAAGTTGTAGAGATCGGTGTATGCTCTCCGGGGAGGATCTACCACTTGCAATGCGTCGCCTGGGTTCTTGTCCACGGCACAAGAGGTGAAACTGTTCAACCCAAGCCCATAGAGATAGGGCTTGTCGCTGTACACGTCACCCTTGACCGTCTTGTTGACAAACCATGTGAAGAACCTTAATCCTGTGGACAAAAGCGTGGTGGGCACATAGTCCTTAATGGGCAAAAGAAAATCGTTGCCAAACAAAAGCTCCGACCCCAAGATCTGCTTTTTGGGCAGAAACTTCACCTCCAACCGGAGGTTCGGGAGTACCTGCTTTACGAGCTCGTCTGAGTCGTGAACACTGGAGTCGATGGCCTCGCCGTCCAAGAAAACCTTGTCGCCAATGTTATACAAACTGTTGGATAAGTGTGGAGTAGATCCATCAAAGTTCTTGATGTTGACAATAAGGCTGAAGACGCCGAGGTCCGATTCAATTTCGATGGGCCGATTGGTGTTGACCGGCACGATCCGAAACCCCGACTCGTACTGGTTGGACGCTTTGATGAGGAGCCGCTTGACCACAGGCATGTTTTGGTTGCTGAAGTTGGGGCCGGAGCAGCCTATGTATGTCGCCTCACGTGCCAGCGGGGCATGTGATGTGTCACCGTCTCGCTATTTCTGGAGCAACCGATAAGGTGGGGGACCGCCGGTGATGAGAGGTGGGGGGTCTCGTCACGTGCGTGCGCCCGGAAGTTGCGAGCGGTGATCTGGCGGGCACGGCGTGCGCCAGTGGCTGCGGTTGATGTCCCCAGAGCTGGGCAGGCGTCCTGCACTACGCGGGGCAAGCCATCCCACGCGTTCTCGCGAGCTTCGGAGCAAATCAGCGAATTTTCCACCGGGGGGTTACTGCTGACCCTGGCGGCCGGAAGTGGCTGCGGCACGTGCCGGGCCGGATCTCGCCGGCGGATCTCCAGAGTCCCCATCGATCGTCACCACCCCACCGTGGCATCAACCATTGCCGCCGGGGCCTGGTGACACCGGTCCAGCAACGCTGCCATGGACCGTCGGCCATGCCGGAACATTGATGGCCCGTGCGCACGTCACCACTAAGATTAGCAATCAGTTAGTAAGGCCACCGGGTCTGGTTTACAGTGTTAGTAATACGGAGCAAATGTGGAACGACGGCGATTGCAGGCGTCGAGGCCTGGGAGGCAGAGGTTGAATTTGCGGCCCATTTGTAAGCGCTGGAGGGTGCCAATGGGGGACCCTTGACCGACCGTTGGGGGAGATAGAAAGGTGGCCACGACGGGGGTTACCCGGCGTGTTGGGCCGGTCTCAACATGCAATAGCGACAATGTCCAGGTTCGGCGAAACCTCTAGTAGGGGCTGGACCTGCCGGTGCGGACCCCCCACGAAAAACTATATAAGCGGCTGGGCCCCAGCAATTTATCATCGTTTGTATTAATACATCACTGCACCCCTTTTAGCAATGTCCAAGAACTCGTTAGAACAATTGAAGGCCACCGGTACCACCATTGTCACCGACACTGGTGAGTTCGAATCAATTGCCAAGTACACTCCTCAAGATGCCACCACCAACCCATCATTGATCTTGGCCGCTTCCAAGAAGGCCGAATACGCCAAGTTGATCGATGTTGCTGTCGACTATGCTAAGGACAAGGGTTCTTCCAAGAAGGAAAAGGCTTCCATTGCCTTGGACCGTTTGTTGATTGAATTCGGTAAGGAGATCTTGAAGATTGTTCCAGGTAGAGTGTCCACCGAAGTGGACGCCAGATTGTCTTTCGACAAGGACGCCACCATCAAGAAGGCCCTCGAATTGATTGCCTTGTACAAGTCCTTGGGAATTGAAAAGGAAAGAATCTTGATCAAGATTGCTTCCACCTGGGAAGGTATCCAAGCGGCCCGTGAATTGGAAGCCAAGCACGGTATCCACTGTAACTTGACTTTGTTGTTCTCTTTTGCCCAAGCTGTTGCCTGTGCTGAAGCCAAGGTCACCTTGATCTCCCCATTCGTCGGTAGAATCTTGGACTGGTACAAGGCCTCTACCGGTAAGGAATACGATGCCGAATCCGACCCAGGTGTGGTTTCCGTCAGACAAATCTACAACTACTACAAGAAGTTTGACTACAACACCATTGTCATGGGTGCTTCTTTCAGAAACACCGGTGAAATCAAGGCTTTGGCTGGTTGTGACTTTTTGACTGTCGCTCCAAAGTTGTTGGAAGAATTGTACAACTCTAACGACGATGTGCCACAAATCTTGGACGCTTCCAAGGCCAAGGCCGAATCCATTGAAAAGGTGACGTTTGTCGATGACGAACCTGCTTTCAGATTGGCCTTGAACGAAGATGCCATGGCCACTGAAAAGTTGTCGCAAGGTATCAGAGCCTTCGGTAAGGACGCTGAAACCTTGTTGCAACAATTGGAATCTAGATTCTAAGTTAGCTTAACGATAAGTGCAATGAACGACTGTGTGTGCATAGTGTAGAGCGAAGCCGGAGCGGCCGCCTGAGTCGCGTGAATAATCGGGAGAATTGTAAACTATGGTGATAAGCCGATGACATCATGGTGATTGGTGGGGGTGGAAAATGTGAATTCTCGGTAGAATTGGCGCCATTCCAGGTGCAGTTCCCAGAGGGGGGAAATCGGTGGAAACAAAGCCCCCCAGAATCCCAGTAGCAGCACTGGCACCATCATGCCACTTGTATGGTGATGTCGTTTGCACCCGAGTGCTGCTTATGTAATATTACTAAGTGCGGTGATTCGATTTGGCAGATATCATAGTGTCGCTATCTCGGATCATTCTCCACCCCATCACCAACCGACACGGTAGCCACTATGAGACCAGACGTGCCGATACCTGCTACGCCACAGCCACCGTACCCGATCCGCCAGGAATCGGCCATCATCAGTGGATACGGCCGGGGAGCCAAGGAGCTTGGATTCCCTACCGCCAATATCCCCATTAACGACGAGCTCAACGCATTGGACACCGGAATCTACTTTGGATGGTGCAAGTTGATCCCTCAGGACGAACCGGAGAGCTACGTGGCCCGGAACAACGATGACAAAGTCTTGTTCAATCACGGAAACAAGCTTGAGGCGTGTGAGTTGGTGCTGCTTCCCATGGTGATGCTGATTGGATGGAACCCGTTCTATAAGAACAAGACCAAGGCTGCGGAGGTCCACATTATCCACGAGTTCAAGGAGAATTTCTACGGTGCCCGTGTCAAGTACATCGTATTGGGATACATCCGGCCCGAATTGGACTACACCACCAAAGAGGCGTTGATCAAAGATATCCAAACCGATATCGATATTGCCCAGCAGTATTTGAAGACTGAGCCCTATGCCATTTATCCGTGATGGGACCTGGTGGAATAGCCTGTGAGAGTAACATAATCACACACTATTCGACCCCGACAGCGAGCCGGAAAATAGCTGGTCATTAACCTGCCCCTCTCTAGAACCCAGCCACGGCTACTTATAGATGATAGACCATGTCAATAACTAGAACAATTCTCGATTCTGAGCCCCAGTATATGATACGAACTAATTACGTTTATTAGATAATAAATTACTCACCATGTCGTTTCAATCACATGGTCACTGCTGCTGCGATAACAGGGTCCCACCACACCGTGACCCTCATTTCACCGGCAGGCTTCTATCCGCCCTGAGTCTTGGCGGTCCCCATCCGCCCCTTTGGTTTCGGTCATTGCCAATCACCAGGCGCAGTTATCTCCTGCACACAGACCCCGCAACCGTTACTTGAAGACTGTAGCTTGTGAAGTGAAATTACTCTTCCACCCACCAGTAGCCAGTTCCTATCTTCAATTGGGTGTGTGGTTGGGTTGTGATTTATTTTGTATAGCACATTCTCGACAGCATCTTAAATCTCCCGACAATACGACTCCCTGGAGATCATATACGCCGCCAAACTTATCAGTTACAATCACAAGGTTCAGCCGTTCCCCAACTAAGACCAGGTTCGAAACGAGACTTCGAGCTTTCCAGTCGTTTGACCAAGAAGTTTTCCTGTTATAGTTGCTCCCCACTCGAGTTCGTTTCCAAGAAATTGGGAGTACGTCAATACCCCTACACCTACCCCAAACTCTTGGCTAGGGACATCACCAGATAAGCCCCGTACCGAGCCCCAAGCCTATGCTCCCGTCTTATACGTGTGAAATACCCCCGACCGGCGATATCTGTTCCCACATTATCCACGAATGTGACACCAAATACTTTCGGGTAGCCCAGTACTATTATTGTTCCACTCCTTCATGGGGCCGATTGCTAGCACTCTCATTGGCAATTGTCATTGCTCTTGTGGTGGTACTAGCATCGCTCAGTGTGGTGGTATCTGACTTTCTCTTTCGCAACCTTAACGAATTGACCACGATCTTGAAGATCAATAATAAAATCTTGAGCTTCATTCTTATTCCTTTGACCAATACGTTTCTGGATTTGATCAACTACTATGTTATTTTCGATTCGGGGGCCACAGATTTGGTATTGGGCCAATTGGTGGGGTCCATTTTGATCATGTTCACCATCATCATTGGTCTTATCAGCATACTTGCAAGTCCATATCGGAGTATGTTCCCTCGTGCATTGCTCATTGATTTCATTTGGGTATTTTTTGTTCTTGTCATATTCATTTACATTTTATCCGATACCAAGATCACATTGACCGAGTGTTGTGTCATGTTCTCGTGCTATGGTGTCTATATTTTCACCTTGAGCTATTTCGATAAGGAAAAATTCGATTGTGTTCAAGAGTCGATGCTTTTAACACGGTCTCACAGTAACCAGAATTATCTGTACAATATAGAGGATGCAGTAGACATTCTCGCGGATAACGAGCATATCAAACATCCCGTGGGACCCTTGCATCCTCATGCTCATCCTCAGCCTCATCCTTATCCTCATTTTGAAGATACTCTTGCGATACCACTGGAAACCACTCGGCTCCTGAATTCTCCATCACCAGCACCTTCTTCCTCGCCTAGTATCGCAGCCAGTCTTACCCAGGAATCTTTGGGGATTGCGGAGATAATCCTTTGGGGTCTTCGGTATATATTTCGGGTTCTAATCCCGGCTCATTTGGATGATGAAGAGTTAGAATATATGGAAACGAACTTTCCAAACATCAATTTACCCATGCTATTGAACGTGTGGTTCTCGGTTGAGGTACCTCTCCTTATTAATTTCCAATTTTTACACATTGAGACGCTCGACTTTATTCCAGTGGCATTGATTTCGGTAGTAGTGGTTCAGTTTGGCAATAAATATATCGCCTATCCATTCACCGCAATTATTGTGAATTTGGTAGGCATTTTCAACAGCGTTATTGTGCTATCGAATATTTCAGTTCTCGTTCTCCAAATTCTTAAGAACTTTGGCCTCATGTGGAAATTGTCGGATTATTTACTTGGGTTGTTTGTGTTTTCAATTAGCAATTCCATCACCGATATCATTACCAACATCACTATATCGACTAGAATTGATCCCATTTTGGGAATCAACTCATGCCTAGGGACTCCTATTCTCATGATCCTCTTGGGCATTGGAGTCAATGGGTTTCTAACAATTATGAAGGATCCTAAACATGCCCCTTTGAAATTTGCATTGACTAAAAATGTCATCATGACCACCTTGGCCTTGACGGTAATCTTAGCATTTTATTTGGTTTACCTTCCCTTAAATCACTGGGTGTTTGACCGTAGAGCAGGCATTATTGGATTGGTGTGGTACTTTTTGGTCACGGGAATAAATTTTTATTTGGAGAAGTGACACTGTTTAATTAAAGATACTGGGCCAAGTCGTTGTCATAGTCCCATTCCAGCTGCTCTTTTTTCCCGCTATATCTTTGGAGCTTTGCTAGTGAATCCTGGAACACTTTGGAGTCCTTGAAACTCGACTCAAATTCGTGGAAAAATTGTATTTTTGTATCATTAGGAACATTGTATAATAGGAGACGATTAAACCACCAATCCTGGTTAGTTTCATTGATTAATTCTTTGAATATATTTATTAAATATGCGTCATCGAAGGGATTAAGTTTGCGTTCCAATTGAATGAGCTTTTCGTAGATGGGGATGGGCACAGACACGGCATTTTTAATGAACGCCAAAACGAGATCTCTAGCCCGTATCCACTGTTTCGAGTACATGTTGAGATCCACAAGTTTGACAAGGAGTATATGGTCTCCATTGAAAGAAAACCCTCTCTCCAAAATAGAAACGGCACTATCTAAGTCCCCGTTACTGATGTGATAATTAGCATATTTTATCCAGAAATCAGAATACAACGCCGTTGCCAATAAACATCTCTCGTACATGAAAATCACGTAGTCCCGAGGGTACTCTCTTGCCTGTATAAACTCCATGTATAAACTCCATGTGTCGAGTTGCTGTCGGGAGATATAGTTGGGATCAAAGTACTGTTTGGTTAATTTTTTTTCGAAATTGTACAACTCATACACTTTGAATTGTGTGGTGATATAAACGTCCACAAACATCTTTTTGAGAATATTGGATGCTGTCTTGGCGTTTCTGTTAGAATATAACTCTTTTTCGGGAATTAACAAGTGCATGTTTGCGTTGTTTAGTTTGACCAAAATATCCTGTATCTTCTTGAAAAATTGTTCATAATGGTATATCGGCAATTCGATGATTATTCGAAGAAGGACGTGGTATTTGAGTAAATATCCGTTGGTTTCGTTCTTGTGGCTATCGAGGAAGGAAAGATAAAGGTCGTAAAATTCATAGCTGTGAAAATGGAACCCAATCTTTGAACGGGCCTCTTCGAACGAGTCTAGAATCTCCTGTTTGTTCTGATTGGTGTCAATTTTGAATGTCAAGTAAGCGATCCAAATATCAATACAATAGGATAAATGGACAAGACTAGAATGATAGATAGCCTCGGTGCGAGAAATCTCCCCGAGACGGAACTCCCAGTTGGCGTACTTTATCCAGTATTTGAAAAGAAGGGGATACTTTTCAAGAAATCGATCATAGGACGTCCTTAGAAGTTGGATAGCCTCGGGCTCACTGGATTTGGAGATGCTGTTCTTGTTATTGGATTCGGCCGCTTCAATTAGACTCTGCCACAACTGGAGGTTGTCGGGGTCTTGGACAAGCTGGATCGAGGTCGAGGACCAGGCCTGGTTGGCAGAACTCATGGTGACTACCAGTAGCAGTTAGTGAGATTTGTGTAGAGATGGATATCACGTGATCTTTATTGCCCTGATTTGGTGGTCTAGCAGCATTCAGGTGATAAGACGTGGCCAACGATCGACAACGTAAGGGCAGGAAAGTGGGGCTACCATTGGGGTATATGGAAGGGTTTAATTCTATTTTTTTTTTTGCGTTACCGAGATTTAATCTTTTAAAATTTGTCGCTTTTCACTTTTTCACAACTTTAGCTAAATTTCCTAAAAATTAAAGTTTACGATCTTAGATGATTAATTAAAGATATTGGATATTCTTTTATTTACTGACTACAATCGAGCTCTTATACTGTGTCAATCTCTTACCATAGTACCACAATTGTTCAGTACTATTAAGGACCTTGGAAATAAATTCGTGTAAGGCTGGATTATCTATGGCAAGTAAAAATAATGTAAAGTGGGACTTGGGACCCCAGACTTTCCACTTTGTATTCGTTCTCTTCCTAATTAAATACGTACAAGTGATCCCAGTTCGTCCTTAGGCAAGCAAGTGAGAGCAATTGGCTGAAAAATTGGTAAAAATTTGGACTTAACTGAAACCACCAAAAAGTTTTCCCCCAAGAGGTCCTCCACCCCATCCCCTCCTAATCTTGTACTTTTGGTACCTGTAACATACGTTTTGTTCTCTCTTATAGCTCCTCATTTATGTTGTGCTCTTTACAAATGGACCCAAAAATGCGACATCTATAATCTCCAAAATTTCACCTCTTCACCATGTCTGACGACGAAATATCACTTGAAGGAGGCTTGTTTGAGGAGCCAGAAGGGTTCCTTCCCCCACCACCAGAGGCCCACTTTTCCTACTACCAAAGAAAAGTGCCGGCCGACTTTTCTGGTCCCACCAAGGTCACTACAAGGCTAGTTGGAAAATCGCCATTATGGGGTCATCTCCTCTGGAACGCTGGGATTTTCACCGCCGACTACTTGGAAAAGAACGCAGACACCCTCGTCAAGGGCAAGCGTGTGCTTGAGCTTGGAGCAGCCGCAGCATTGCCTTCTTTGATCGCATCTTTAAACGGAGCCGAACTAGTGGTCAGCACCGATTATCCCGATCCAGACCTCATCAGCAACATCGAGTGGAATTTCACCAATTTGGCCAAGGAGGCCAAGCTCGCTCCCTACTCTGTCAAGGGCTACATCTGGGGCAATGATATTGGAGAAATAATGGGGTGTGAAGGCAAAGAACTCCCCGAACAGGACAAGTTCGACTTGATCATCTTGTCGGACTTGGTATTCAACCACACCGAGCACCACAAGCTCTTGGACGTGTGCCGGACCTCGTTGAAGAAGACCGGAAAGTGCTTGGTGGTGTTTTCTCCCCACAGAGCCCATTTATTGCATAAAGACTTGGAGTTTTTTGAGACTTGTGAACAGTACCAGTTCAAGGCCGAGAAGATCGACATGGTGGTGTGGAAGCCAATGTTCGAGGAGGATAAGGAGACCGAAGAGATCAGAGCCCGGGTCTATTCTTACTTTTTGAACCCCCAATGGTGATTATATAGACACTTAGGTAGGAATAATAGAGCCTTGAACATCGTCAGCATTATCCGGGTTTTCACCATTGTCCACTACAGTAAACGGTACAAACCCACCTATACACCTCTACATTCTGCTTTTTGTAACGATATATATTAATCAAGAACTAATGTAACAATCCCGAGAATTAACCTTTAAGCTTATTGGGAAGCTGGGGATGGGTTCATCTTTCTCTTACCGTTGGTCAAGGTGACGTTAATGAATCTTCTGGTGTATAACAAACGCTTGTAAGCTCTACCCTTTGGTTGCTTTGGCTTTTCTTGCTTGTCGACCTTTGGGGTTTGAGACTTGACTTTACCAGCACGAGCTAAGGAACCGTGAACTTTACCCTGTAATGTTAGTATTTTGTTTCCCTGATGCGAGCGGAAGGAGTTGAAGGCGTCATGGCGTTTTGAATGATGCGATTGGATCGTGTGGTTGGATCTGGAGAGATGATCCTGGAAGCTGGGACATCGAATTGATGCTGCTGAACTGTCGCCTTTGAGTTTCAAGCCGTTGGATGATTGGCTTCATTTGTCGTGTTGAGTTCATTGCTACGGTCCATCTTTGTTTGGTTGGCTTTCTGGATTGATGACATTCGGAGGTGATGGATCATTTGATAGTCGACGCTTGGTTGGCCAAAATTGACGGGCTTTTCTTCATTGTACTCCACTTATGCTCCTGGCTCCTCCTACGAGGTCTGTTTGATTCCACATACCATTTTTGATTATTTGTGTATAGTATTAATGAACAGGTAGAGTGAAAGAAAAATTTTTAAAAGGCGAGGAGGGCGAGTGTGGGAGCGGTTTGCAGGTTTGCCCGCGGGGTGCGGGTTGGGTTGCAGGTTGGTGTTAGAGGCGCCAGTGCATCACGTGCAGAAGTGCGACTAGGGCGCCAGCCCTAAGGGTCCCTGCGCCAACAGTTTTTAGCATATGGCATTAGGTACTGGTATATATGATTAGACGTAATATTCTAGAGGCAAAGAGTATTATGAGTAGAAGTAAATGTCGTTCCCAATTGTGGAATTGTGGTTCCTGAAAAAACGGCTTGTAAAGTAGGCTGGTGGGTTATTTTTTTGAACGATTAACATAGTTGTATCAATAATTATCCTTTCAATAGGACCATTTTCGGGGTGGCAGCCTTTAGCTCGCCTTGATAACCATGGCAAAGGTAGTGCTTACCACGGCCAATACTACCACGATCAATAACACCACCAGCAACCGGGAAGCAGGGAAATAATTGTGAGTAAGGAGGGATTGCACCTGGAAAAACCGTAGCATGCCCAAGATCAAGGTGATAATTCCAAGAGCAATAAACGTGCCTCCCAATGGCTTGCCGTACTTGTTTATCTGGTCACGATTGGTCCTGCGATCAGGATCATTTCCCAGATATCCCAGACCCTCGAGTCTGAAGAGCTGGGTCACGCCAATTCCAATGGTGATGAAGGAAAGAGACGTCCGGAGCCACGCCAAGAACGTCCGCTCGTTGGCCAAGTGGTCTCTGGCCACGGAACCCTTGTTTTCGAGATGAAGGGATTGGAGCTGGAGCGAGGAAAATGCATCAAAGAGTCCCACCGAGGGCACCTGTTTCTTTGGTGGAGGAGCGGACTCGTCGCTCGAGGCGTTGGAGGGCTGGAATGCTACCGGAGAGCCGCCAGCAGCCCCTGTAGTTGATGATTGCAAGTGGAGGGAAGATTGGGACCGGGACCGGGACCGAAGCGGATCCGCGGGGTCCAAAGGGTCGACGGGGGATTTCCTGTTTCTAGGGCCCAGCGGGGACCCTGCGGTTTGCACCGAGTCGTACGATGGCTGTCTGGACGTCCGCAATGGGTCTTGGGGAGACATCGTGGGGGGTGGTAGGGCTTGGTGGCAGGAGGAATGGCCCAGGAGCTGGTGTGCGCACGCTGCTCCTAGTGATCATGGATAGACGGCTGGTCGAGGGAAACGAATTGACGATTATGTAAAGGTGTGGCGTCGATGGTCAAATTGGGGGGTGGTCCACCAAAACGGGACTGGCTTCGGCTAGCACAGGCATTTACGACGTTTCATTTTCGCTCCTGGAGCACCAGACCTTCATATACCAACGTAAGTCCTTCATATACCGACGTAATTAGTCCTTCATATACCGACGTAATTAGTCCTTCATATACCAGCGTGATCAGTCCTTCATATACCAGGGTGATTAGATACCATCTGACAAATACGGTGCAATGGGAGACCCGGAGGACTAGTGGCCGGTGGATTCGTATCACGTTGGCATCGTTTCAGGACAATCTCATCTCATTACCACACTGGTATTACTGGGACATTGTTTCCTTATCGGGTGATTATTATGTGGTGGCTGCTGGAGAATGCAGGATGTGCAGATATCGGAAGTTGATACATCTACAGGGGCAGATCTTGCTGGTTGAGCACTACGTAGTGTTTGCAGATTAACCATGGATGGGAATCTATAAATAATAACCATCAGGCGACAATACAAGCGACATTACAGGCAAATGGATCCCTGCCAATAACCCGGCCAACGGAGCTTGTTTGCCTTGGCAACCGTTACCAGCAATTGCCGGTACACGAGCACTGGCGCAAAGTGCACTTGTGGAAGGAGGGGTGCACGTGACACGCTTCGTATTGATGAGATCCGGTCAGATCTGCGTCGTAAAACGCACATTAGCCACGGGCTATGCAAGTGGAGGTCGGAGTAGTTGGAGATTTCAAGAAACAAAAACGATTGTCCGTATTAAGTAGAGCTAGATAATATCTGCGTGGCATTAGCTACCTGCATAACCTGCAGCCTTGATGACCAATATGAATATGAAGAAAAATGAAGATCGAGTCCAAGACTCTTTCTAATGACTGAATGCTTGGCGGCCGAATAGACCTTGGCTAGGCTGGAGCTAGCATGAAATTACCGAGAAAAAACTGTACATCCTATTCTCGGCATGTAATTAACAATGCTCACGGCATCCTCTAGGGATACAAGACAGCATGTGGTGTGGAATGTGCTCGCCCGTAGTCTTGGATTCGGAACGAGGCTTTGTCAGGACCACCAGTTTCACCTGGCTACCACTAAATGAGGGCCACCCCAACGACCATAGCAGCAGCCATCCCGGGCAACGCAAACGAGACCTTTTCAAAGCCTTGAACGAGGCTTGGACGGGATCTACCAGCAGCGTTGACACTGGCGGTGGTTTTGGTGTAGGATCTGATTTTTCCAACATCTCCCTGTATGGTTCCCAATCCAATGGAGCCTACGGCAACGGTAGGCGAAACCGAGTATATTTGGGTAAATTCTTGAGTATAACGGGACAAGGTGACGGTGACTTGGCCGGCGGCGTTTGTGCCGGTGACCCAAATGGAGGTTGGAGCCAAAGGAGTTTTGGTGGAAGTGGTCGAATCTGAGGTGGTAGTTTCATCGGCTACCACCGAGTGGATCAATGCAAGGAAGAGAAGAATGAAGACGTTCATGACGGCAGGATGCGAATATTATGAGGATGCTGAGGGTAGTTGTGTATGGTGATCTATAAGGAGGTCTTTGGATGGATAAAGGGCACTAAGATAACTATGAGCCAGGGGGGGAAAAGGGAACTATTTATATGAGCATGCATCCATGATTTTCATTTTTGACAGTCCTTGCAGGTGTGATGTCTGTATCGGTTTTGCAGATTTTATTTCTGTAGGTAGGACCGAAATTCAGCATCTGCAAGACTTCACCGAGGGTGCGAGGGGGGTCACATGGTACCGGCATTTGATATATTGGCAGTATTTCTGGTGCAAAATTATAATTAGAATGCCAACAGTGGTACAAAAGGTCGATGCTGTATGAGACCGAAAGTTTTACGGTGAAGCATTTTGACTGCAAATTATTGCAGGTTGGGCCAATTTCGAGAAATCCGACCGCGATGGCAAATTTCTTTTTCCTGTCAGGATAGTAGAGCTTTGCAGGTTTCGCGGTATTTTCCTGCACCATCCTACTTCCGATTCGCACCACTATGCATTAGTACTATCGCTGCCATGCACCTATCAACCTAGAGCTCATCTTCATTTCACAATACGGTTGCGAGCTTGGTTTAATAATACGACACCGCAGTTTGTTCTTGATAGTGGTCAATAGTTGCACAATAGGTTCGAAGGACACGTTACGTGCCTGAAGAATTCCCACCAAACCAATGGCTTCTGCATTTCGCTTTTACCCCCTTCGCTATCTCGAAACCGGTCCGATCTTCTGCATCTGTCGGAACAGGATTTCATGCGTGCAGCACCCATGTATGTCACGAGCCCCTCCTGTTGCAACCGAGCCTTGAATACCAAACCCGTTAATCCCAGAATTTCACCCTCGGAACTCGAGCAGATATCAGTCGAGGGGGGCAGTGGAGGGGGGACCGTCAGCTTAACGCCGGAACTGCAATGTCTAGCCACGCGTGTCATGCAGCATCGGCGTAGATGTCAATATGTACATTGTCCTCCTCGGGCAGCCACGCTATACCTCGCCCTACACGTTCCTCGCAATAGCCACCATTTCGTGTTTTACAATGCTACCGTCCATCGTATGGCCCACATATTTCCACATTTGCTCCCCGAGCCCTTTGCTGATTATTTCTGGCAATCGCTGCTAACATTGCTATCTTAGGAATGATTTTCGCGCAGGTCGAATTGTTGATGTGCTATACTTAGGAATTTAGTATTTTTTAGTCATATGTGCCAAACAGCCGATCTCAAACCCATCCACTATCACATCATGGAGTAGCTAAACGACTTCTCGTCAGACGCCAATTCCTGGCAAGTACCCCTTCTGGTTCCACACCAACTACCGAATAAGCCCCGATTGTTTCCATAGGCCGTTTGCAAGGTGCAATTGTCGTATAACGGATCTGGGTTCAATTTTGTGATGGTTATGAGAAGTTATTCTGGTGCAGTGCCTCAAGTCAAGGAGAACAGTTTCCGCATACTTGTCCTATCTTAGAAGGACCATTACTCCTGTAGGAAGAGGTGACGGTTCCACGCACACTGAACTGGCCATTGCGGCTTAACTCAATTGCTAGCCATTTTTGGTACACCCCTGCCAAGGCATTGGACTCGGCTCTAATGGCCCCTACATCAGCCAATTCTACGGTGAATAATCTGCCATGCTGAGACTGGATTTTCCACTATCATAGTGGAGCACAATTCCGCTATGTTTGGAGTAGTTTCCCCGTTTTTATACTATTAGATTCTAAAGATATGACTTATGATTATGGACCACCTCTATGGCTTCGATGTCACCATTAATAGTGGCTGTGTAATATAATACAAAATTGCCAAGCCGTTGACTATATGAAATACTCCACCGCAGGTTTCTTGGACGGTATAGCCCCAACATCCTGGTTCGCCGCCTCAAACACCTTATATTCTCGGTTCAAATTATCATCCACCGTGAGCACCGACGCAATGTTGCCGCATCTATAACAATAATTGGGTGCCAGCCACACTGTCACCAAACCTTGGTTGAACATCTCCTTGTATCCTTCCATGACCAACTGATGCGCCCGCGCAATCAACAGTATGTTGTTATGATGTAAAAATGTGTTAACTTCATTTTCTCCAAAAAGGAACCCCGCCCCTCTGGGACTGATAGCCCAGCCTTGGACGTCTTCTGGGTCCGACCAAAGGAGATCACACATGCCTCCCTCGTGGGGCACCTCTTGTTTCCTATCTAGGATCCGAATTTGGTCCACCGTTTCTATGTCAGGACTCAATCCTCCATGAATACAAAACACACCGCCCCGCCCACCGACGATAGCCCCCAACGAAAGATAATCGAACACCTCACAGCAGTATCTCCACACGTTTACCGACCCATATTTCCGGACACATTCGTCGTAGAATCCGTACACTGTAGTAATTTGTCTGGACTCGTGGTTTCCTCGAACAAGAGTGATTCTATCTGGATACCTCACCTTAAGAGCAATCAAGAGTAGGAAACTCTCAAGTGAATAAAAGCCCCGGTCAACAAAATCTCCTAGAAAAAGATACTGCGTTCCTGGGCACTCTCCACCGGTCTTGAAAAGGGTCAAAAGATCATGTAATTGACCGTGGATATCTCCACATATGGTCACTGGTGTATCCACATGCTGAATATTGGCCTCCTGAATGAGTAATTCGATCACCTTGGAGCAAAGCTCTTCCACGTCTGCTTCAGGGATATGCTTACACTGCTTGATATTCTCGATTGTTCTGAAGTTAGTAAATTCTCTAAAGAATGGACCGGAAGCCGTCAATGGCCCAAAAATCGCCAGACTCAAATAGGAAAGGAGAAGGAATATGTGGTCCTGGTGATGTGGCTCTCGTTTCAAGTCTTTCTGGGAGACTCTACCTGGTCTATGTGCACCTCCAGCGTTACGAACTTTCACTGAGAGCCGTTCGCTGACTCCAACTCCTTCTCGAGATTTTTTACAACAACTACCTGGACCAGTTTATATTCAGCCCGACCAGCCCATCGTGTTTGCTTCTCCGCCCGTTGAAGTAACCGATTGTCGCCTTTGCCATCTGTTGTTGCCATTGGTGGAACCCACGGACCAATACGAGCCTCTCCAATCGCCAATCCTTCCTATTCCAGTTCCTTATTAGTCAGTCCCAAAACAGCTCAAGAGCTTCGCCTTGATGTTAAGCACTTACTCCTCTAGATTCAACATTGCAGTGGTTGATAGTCAATCTGGAACGCGTTGATACTGATGGTGGACTCGGCTTACATGCAGGTCACCAATCTTGGTAGACTACATTAGAAGCAGAACTAACATATTCAATTCTCAGTCTACGGACTCTACGAACCTATACCTTTCAAAAAAACATATAATACACATCAGAACTAAATAACTTGGGAATCCCTCGGACCATTTGCCGCTAGTGGAATTATGGCGGCCCGAACCTGAGCAAAACCGGCCACCTAATTCCTTCTGGTGGGCAAAGTATACTTCTGGAACGATCTCTGTAACTGTCTTCTCACTGTGACCTTTTGAGCACCTACAAAACTGTCGATACTCACCTTGATGGCACGATTCAAATCATTCTGACTGACGAAATCACTCAATCTCATTTTAGCAAATGCTTCAGCAATTCTTAAAATACTTTCCAAGTGTCTGACGGTGATAGGGAACGAGCCAGTGCTGATGGACTCCTTTCTCAAGTCGGCATACACCCTTGAGACCTTATCCATATCCATTTGGTGCAATTTGGGCTGGATTTTTACCCGAGCATAGTGGATATATTTAGCCAATAAATCTTGAGGAATAGGAGAGATCTCACTTTCCTTTTCGTGGGTGGTCTGGGCTGGGTCCTTGTCATCCCCTGAGCCTCTTTCGATAGGATGGGATCTCATATGACTGTCAATGACGAATCTGGCCAATCTTTCGTCCAGTTCTGAGTCCACCACGTCTCTCACAATGCACAAAATATCAAATCTAGACAAAATGGGCTCGGTAAGGTCGACGTTTTGCGACAATGGCAAGGTAGAGTTATATTTACCTCCGGTAGGATTAGCGGCAGCGATGATGGAGCACCGAGCCTGGAGGGTGGTGACAATCCCGGCCTTCGAAATGGAAATCGATTGCTGTTCCATGGCTTCGTGAATCGACGTTCTGTCTTGGTCATTCATCTTGTCGAACTCATCAATAAGACAGGTTCCTTTGTCTGCCAATACCAAAGCACCCCCTTCCAAGGTCCATTCTCTGGTAACAGGATCCTTTCTTACTGAAGCTGTTAAACCAACCGCAGAGGCACCTTGACCAGTTGCGAAAACGGCTCTGTTGGCGGTTTTTTCAGCATATTTTAAGATCTGGGACTTGGCGGTACCTGGATCACCTAGAAGAAGCACATTGATATCACCTCTGATGGAAAGCTTACCGTTGACATCCTTGGGCACACCTCCAAAGAGGGAACATGCCAATGCGGTCTTGATATCTTTGTGGCCATAAATGGAGGGGGCCATTGAGCTAATGATTTTATCGATAATTCCACGTTCTCTAGAAAGCTTCCGGAACTCTCTTTCTTCTTCTTCAGACCACGCCGACGACCCACTGTCACCAGCAGCTTCTTTTCTGCGGATGGAATTGGCTTCAATAATGGTTGCGAAAACTGGGAAGCCATTTTTCACGTTCAATTGGCCATCAAAATTGTTTTTGTAGATACCGGTGACTTCGACCTCTTCCCCAGGCTTGGCTTGATCCACCAAGTCTGCCAATAAGATTATTTCTCTGTGTCTGGGAAGTCTTCCTGCGGGCACGGTTCCAGGACTTTCTTGGAGTGTGATTCTTTGGTAGTTCCTATAAAGGGTTTTTTCTGAATTAATCTTAAATGGGCCCCTGGATTGACAGTTGGTACAGAACGAGATTCTGACCTCGGTGTTGGAGTCCTGAATATATGGCCCCAACACAACTCCACACTTCAAACAGTCGAATTTAACATATTTGAGCTGAGGGAATACTCCGGTACGACGGGTGACTACTCCCACAATCTTGACAAGCTGGTTTAAGTTGTTTTCTCTCAAGTCCCGGAGGTTGAGCTGATTGGGGAACCCCACAATTCTCACATGGATTTCCTGGTGGATCTGAGAGTAGTTGGGGTAGTGCAATTCGGTTGCTTCCATGGCCACAATGTCGAAGATCTTGAGCATTTCAGCAGGTGAAGTGGCTAAAAAGAGAGCCAAGATGGCTTTGGAATCCGCAAGGTGCTGGTAAGTCACATCCAACGATTCAGCATTGATTTCACCCAAGGTTCTGATCCGGGCACCGTACACAGACCGACCCTTCTCGTCGGTGTATTCCAACAAGAACGACTTGAGTTCACGAGCAATCGATCTAGATACTGCTGGCTGAAGAATCCATTCGGTGATGCTGGGAGCTTTGATATCGGTCAAACTTTCCAACGAGAGTTCTTCATTGAAAGGATCGATCTCGATATCGTCAGCATCGTCGTCGTGATCCATGTCGTCGTAATCTCTTCTTCTCCTTCTCTGAATAGGCAAACCGTACTGGTCCATATTGTCATCGGCATCCTCGTCTAAGTCGTCATCCAAAAACGCCTGTCTTCTGGACCGGCCCGAGCCCCCCATGATCTCGTCTCTGCGGTTCAATTGGTCGTCGATTCTTCTTCTGCTGGCAATATCCAAGTCATCGTATTCTTGGTCGTCGATGTTTCCATCGCCCAAGTCGTAGTGGTCTTGGTCACTACGCACACGGTAGTCTCTTTCCAAGTTATCCATCAAGTCTTCCCCTTCTTCCTCGTCCGATGGGTTCAAATCGGCCACATCGTTATGGATTTCTTCTTCTTCATCCGCTTGTTCAAAAAGAATAGCAGGTGAGGATGGTGGTAATTGGGGACTGGATCCAAGTAGCGGCGACGACGGCTGAGTGTTGTCGTCTTCAGCCTGTCTCTTACGGGATGGTGTGGACATTATGGTGCTAGAACGGTGAGAAGGACACTAGTTGAAGTTGATGGAACTTGAAGCGATGAAAACTAATATGCTGTTGACGCGTGCAATTTACCGGATTGGGTAAATAGACTACAGCTGACGCGCACAGACATCGCGACATTTCCCATGCTTGCGACATCCACGACATCCCATGCCCTAACTCGTTTCCCAGGGTCTCCACAACCTCCTCCCTAATCTCATCGATACCGTCAATGTTGTTGTTCATACTCGCGTTGATACACTCCGCCGGTGGGCGGTTAGACACATTTTCCTCGCGCGGACTGCACTGTTGACTTTGTTTTAGAGCTTGCATTCCAAATTTGCACCCATTACATCTAAATAAAGGTGCTAACTTCCTAACAGCAACGTGACGGCAATCTCCATACTGTTATAATACGTACATGATTATAAGTACCTATATGATTCTCGGCTGACGGGGAGCCAGCGATTTATGTGACTAAGGAGTAGCTTTACAAACTCTTCTGTAGCCTCCAGCAGACATCGCACTAGCTACTCACTATTCTTCATTGCCTATCCATATATTGCCTAGTATTATTATTACATATGTTACACTCGTTAGTCATTATGGCCCGTGAACAGACATTTGGGGTGCTCGTTCTGCACTTGTCGGTGGGTTAGGGCTACTCCGGTCCTCGGAGAAGTGGTTGACCTAAACCAACAGCAGATATATCATGATGATACCCTTGTCCCGGACCATGAAGATGGCCACAAGGACACTCCACGTGTGTTAAAGCTTCCGACATGATGACATCGACGGAGGGAGTCACGGTACCAAGAGTCTGGTCAATTATGGTTCCGTGAACGTTGATCACGTTGGCAAATACCGGCTTGGTTGGGGTTGGGTGCTCGAGTTTTCTTCTCTTTGAAGGGCTATCCTGCGCAAACTCCATTGTGGAATGTGTTGTCAAGTCTTGCGGTATGTTGGAGGTTTGAAATGCTGCGTATAGGGTTAGGTGGCTATTTCAGTTCTTCTGCAGTCGAAACGGCGGGAAGTGTCTCAAGTGAGTATATCAGTATTTGCTCGGTCCTAACCAGGCAAGAAACCAACTCGAGGAACGCTTTAACTGAAATTAGTCTCTGGAGTAAACGGAGATGTAGGAAAGTTGTTTTTTCAAGCTGGTTTTATGGCGAAGGCTTGTGGGTATATGCAGGATGCCAGCGGCGTTCCCCGCCAAATAGTTCTAATTCTGGATAAGACTAGGATTGTGGAGTTCTGTGTTTACAAATACCATAGACACGGTAGCAACATGCACAGTTTAGAGGGAACGGGTTCCTATTAGGGCACATCTTTAAATAGTTCGAGATTGTGTTCGTTTTCAAACCTTATTGACAGGTCACTTTTTGAGGCCAATTACAACTGGGGGAACGCCAGCATAGAACAGACAAACAGCACGAAATATATTTCGGCACACCTATTAGGGAAAATAGGCTCGGGTCTTGGGCACACGAGGCGTAGAAGCAAAATCCCAAAATAGTAGCGAGGGTATAGTCCTAGAAAATGGCTCAACAAGGGAAATCGGGGGGCCAAGCCAAGCTCGAACACCAGTCCCCCACAATCGCGCTACACTTGTTGTCCTACCATTGCTGGAGCCAGTTACACGTGTGGGTGGAGATTTCGATGATCCAAATAGGTTATGATTATCAACACTGTATGACGTCATAGAATGCGAGCACCAACCCTCTAAGAAAATTGGCTGTTCCAGAAAACAGGCAATAGTGGCGCTACCAGGAGTGTCTGGCAGTATGCCTCCATATCATAGATTACTAAAGGGAAGGTTTGGCGTTCGAGCGACCTATTGATCTGGAGATAGGCTGGATCTTGCAGTGAGCAGGGCCCCAGACGGCTCCAAATTCCAAGAAAATTTCCCCACTATTGTAGGCACCTTCTGTTGCGTTGCGCCTGTCAATTGGATGATGTGCTGTAACAAGGTACTCATCACACAGGGGCTGTTTACTGACTCCCTGATCCGTATATAATATGGGCACACCCCATCCGTCAGGTCGTGCCAGATCAAGATTGCTGATAGTGCCCGCTTACGTAACCCAGGGCAGTATCGATAACGAATCCAGGTAATCACAACTTATCACTTGTATTTTCTACGTGTAACGATCTGTACAACGTCTTCCATTCTATTGCAACTGCTATTTCCAGTCTCCACGTTGTGTTAGTTCCGGGTGCACCATTCTCAGCCCCGATCCCCTATTCTTCAATATCCATTGTCACCATCAACCAATTTACACCAGCTCCAAGGCTGATTGACTCAACTGATCTCGAAGCAATTTGCAACGTCCCCGTTAGTTCTGAGTTTTGTGGGCTTTTTCGGTATAATTGTCTCGATTTTCGCTGTTTCCACTGATTCAACTGATTTTGGAATTTTTCACCTCTCTTGAATCCAGTCATCATGTCCCATGTCCAAGTCAAAGAATCGTGGCTTGTGGGCAAACCGCTCCTTATCTTCACCTCAGTGTTTGTTTCCCTTGGAGTATTTCTTTTCGGGTTTGAACAGGGTCTTATGAGTTCTCTCCTTACTAACAAATATTTCAAGTCCTACTATAATAACCCCACGCCGGCCGAGGTGGGTACCATGATTGCAATTCTTGAAATCGGGGCTCTTTTCTCCTCCTTTGTTGCCGGAAAGGTGGGTGACAAAGTGGGTCGAAGACGGACCATTCGAATCGGCTCTTTTATCTTTGTGGTGGGCGGTCTTATCCAGGCCACTTCGGTGAACATCTTAAATCTTGCTTTGGGCCGGTTTATAGGAGGTATCGCCATCGGGTTTTTGACCACAATTATTCCTCCATATCAATCAGAGATCAGTCCTGCTGACGATAGGGGTTTTTTCGCTTGTTTAGAATTTACTGGTAATATCATCGGATATTCTGCTAGTATTTGGGTGGATTACGGGTTTTCTTTTCTCCAAAACGACTGGTCGTGGAGGTCTCCTCTCTTTGTCCAGTGTGTGGTTGGATTCACCCTTTTTTTGGGGACGTTTGTCATTGTCGAGACCCCCAGATGGCTCCTTGATCACGACCACAACGCCGAGGGAATGATTGTCATTGCCGACCTCTATTCGGCTGGAGATGTGGAGGACGAAGGGGCCAAAGAAGAATATAGAAATATAAAGGAGTCGGTTCTTATCAACCGTATTGAGGGAGGCGAACGTTCATACCAATACTTGTTCACTAAATACTCCAAGAGACTTTCGGTGGCCTGTTTTTCCCAAATGTTTGCCCAAATGAACGGTATTAACATTATTTCCTATTATGCCCCAATGATTTTTGAATCAGCGGGCTGGATCGGCCGTGATGCCATTTTGATGACAGGTATTAATTCTATTGTCTATGTCATAAGTACCATTCCTCCATGGTATCTCGTGGATGGATGGGGCAGAAAGCCTTTGCTTCTTTCGGGAGCAGTTTTCATGGGTATTCCATTACTTTTGATTGCCTATTCGCTTTACTTGGATAATTACTACACTGCTAGAACCGTGGTGATATGTGTCATTATTACCAACGCTGCATTCGGGTACAGTTGGGGACCAATTCCTTGGTTGATGAGCGAAGTGTTTCCCAATTCTGTGCGGTCCAAAGGAGCGGCCATGGCCACAGCTACCAATTGGCTCTTTAATTTCATTGTTGGTGAAATGACTCCAATTTTATTGGACTCGATTAAGTGGAGAACATATTTGATTCCAGCCACTTCGTGTGCTATATCTTTCTTTGCAGTGGAATTTTTATTTCCTGAAACAAAGGGGTTGAATTTGGAAGATATGGGATCTGTGTTCGATGACAATTCGTCGATATTCTCATTCCATTCCAGCGGAAATATGGGATCCTCGGCCTCCATCACCGGCCATAGTGGCTATGGCTCTACTGAGAATGGAGATGGCCGCAGATCTTCGTTTTCGGAAAGTGCTAGCCATGTCAGTGGTGGCTTCAGTGGAGCCCGTGGCCCTCCATCCACCGCCGCTTCTATTGCGAGAAATCCAGCCTTAATGAGGCCAGAATACGATGGAATAATTACCGGAACTCCTCCACCACCTCCTCCTCCTGCCCAGGTGCCACCTTCGAACCTCAAACCAATTGTGTCCGATGTTTCCTCAATTTCTGAAGGTAACCAGTTTGATCCATCTGTGATTCCTCAAGAAATTCAACCTCCAACCTTGGAAGACATTTTGCAATATAAATTGGAAGAAATGAGGAAACCCAGTGTATTCTCTTTATTCTTGGCTACAGTGTTTGGTAGAAAATTGAAGACTGGTATCAGTGTCAAGGATCTGGATGAGGAAAGCCGATTATTACAAGGCACTGGTAGCCCTGGATCAAATTAGAAATTCATATAACTTATTAGAAAAAATCTTGTCCTTTTATAAACTGTAGTCCCTGATGAAGCTCAGCTATCATAGTAGTATGACATTTTGTATTTCGTTCTATTTACTGAGAATGTATCTTGCTGGTCCCATATTCTAAATGAAGGCTGCCCGACATCGCTATTGCTCTATCTGAAATGTTGTACAGGGATTGTTTTTGAGTTATCGCTGGAGGATAATCTCTATTTTGATTTTATCCAAAGCCCATTTTATATCAACTTTAAAGTATAATAAATTAAATATAACCATTTTTGACTACTTCTTCATATGAATGTCCATTTGAACAGGCCCTCTTTCTTTCAGTTCGGTACCCTCCTTAACATTTTCTTTCTCCTTGAATAATTTGCCCAACTCCCGTTCAATCTCACCAATGAGCTCGTCGTACCCACAACTTTTGCTTCTGACTCTCGACTCCCGCAACAATCGTTCTGCTTTATCATAGTCACCAAGATGAAGATTAACCACACCAAGTCCATATGTAGCCAACGCAACTGACTGGTTAATGGTGGCATTGCTATTGACTACATCCTGAGGTAATCCTTTGGCAAATTCAAGTACCGATTCATAGGACTTTGTGGCCAATTGAATACACTTTTCTTTCGACGAAATTACGTTGGCATAATGCAGTTTATCCTGAGGAGAAATAGAATTATCCAAAGTGGTCCGGAGCTCTTCACTTGAGTTCAACAAAGCTTCAGTTTTGACTTGTTCGTACTGGAGTCCCGACGACTCAGCGAATTTTCTTCTGAGTGCCACTTCTTCCGCCTCGAACTCGTCGGCCTGGAGATAGAGCAAAGATCCCAAATTGCATTGCGACATCAACACCTTATGAGGCTCACAATCAGCTAGCAACATTGCTTCTGTCATCGAGATTTTCACACTGGAAGCCATAGACAAATCACCAGTCGAAATACAAAGAGCCCCCAACAAGTCCATGGCATTGAAAAACTCATCGGCAAACGGTTCCCATACCTCAGGTGTCTTTTTGATTGTGGTGGATACGCCATTGTTGGTGATAATGATGGTGTCATCCTCTAGTACAGCCTTGTAATCGCCCGTTGCTTCGGCTCCATTATTGGGAGTCCCAGAACTGACGGCTCCGAGCAGCGTGAGCGGTCCTCCTTTCAACTGCTTGTTAACTTCGTCTTGTGCAATGATAAGATGGGTGATCAAGATGGCCTTGGACAATTGGGGGTCTCCTCGGTTTAATTCCACTAATTTGATCGCTAGACGAAGATCCTTCTGGATCAAATGACGGCGGTGTACACGGTCCTTGATTCTCTTGCGTTCGGGTGATCCCGGGGCACCTGTCAAGACCGTTAAGTACAATGTGGCGATCTCGTTGTACACAAATTCGGCATCCTCGATCATATTGAGGCGTTCATACATCTCCGCCACCTTCAATTGGATCCCTGTGTACTCGTCGGAGAGCCTGTCGACACCCACTCGACCTGCTTCCTCCAATGCTTCAAGGTAGTGTTTGAGAGCAAGCTGGTAGTCGTTTTCTCCCTTATCGCTTTCGGCCCAAAGCCCTTTTCTGAGGATTTTGGCTACTGGCGATGGGAAGGTGTGGCGTGGCCAATAGACGTAGTATGCAGCGGCGGCTAGCACGGTGGTTGCGGCGAGTACGATGGCGAATTTGGAGGCTCGAGACCTAGTGGGGGTGACGGGAGGATATTGGTGCTGATAATTGTACTGGGAATAGTGGCGAGTTTGGGGCCTGCTGTGGGTGGGAAGGCGTCTAGGGGTGGTCCATGGCGCACGTATGCGGGTAGTGGCTCGAGCGGCGGCTCTTCCTGCCCACAATGGCGCTGTCATGGCGGGTTTGCTGTAAATCATAATGGATCAGATCTCCAGCAATCGCAATTGGTGATGGAGGGTTTCATCACGTGCCTGGTTTCTAGTGCTGGTGCGACATTTGCGACATTCACCTCCAGCTCCAGGATCGCCCCATCACCCACAAGAGCTAAAACGGTGGAACCCGTCCCTTCCACTAGATCCAGTCCCATGTCGAACATTCTTTCTGTATTCAGCCCACCCGAGTCAAGGCCGCTTTCGGACGAAGAGGCCGGTGCCGGCTGCTTGCCGTGTACTGCTATACAATCGGCGATGGCCCTCGCTGGAGGAGCATACTTAGCTTCGGGATATGTGTTCAAGGACCTCGATACAGGCAAAATCGACGTCGCGAAAAATCCCATGTGGTGGCAGCGCAGTGTGAAGAGTGTGGGAGTTGCTGTGGTTGGATTTGGGCTCTTCCGTGGGTTTGAAGCAGCCAAATTGGCTCGTGACGGTCTTGCTGAGGCCAGATTCGGGTGAACCATCACTAAAAGATTAATAAAAATTGGAAATGTGGACAACATATGCTCTATGACTTACGAACTTCATGCCTATAATTATATAGTTAATACAATGGAGCCATATCTGGCTCTAGAAAACGGTAACAAAGATTGAAACGGATTACATCAATCATGAGGTCTGTAAAGGAACTACCGAGGGAAGATGGGATTAATTTTTGTTGCTGATTTTGAGTTAATTAGCCTTTAAAGTTTCCTTTTCGCCCTGTACCTACTGAACTGATTATCTGTGCAAGGTATTTTCTTCGGCTAGCATTTCCAGGAATTTATAAATTTTGATCCTGATTGTTAATAATTTCAGAAAATATTGAAAAAGCTGAAAATCTAACAAATAACAAAATAAAATCCAGGCTCCCCATATTTGCCAATATAAAACAATTTTAAACTGTCAGGATAGAGAAAATAGAAAGAGTAAAGGAATAAAGGCTTCAGTGCCTCTAATTATTCCAGGTCATTTGGCCTACTACTGGAAAAAATTCACCACCATCGGGATTCACCAACGACACAATTCGAGTACGAAGAACCTGACGAAACACCTTGCTGCTACAAATTTCGGCATTGTAAGATTCTTTCGCAGTGATATTTACTTTTAGGTAACGATTAAGGTTTTGTACCAGCATTTTAAGCGTTTCGTTTGACAAGTGTGAGGCCGAGAAGAAATAAACCCATTTCGTTTTCACGCAGACTCTTTCCCACACGCCGACTTTACCAACGAACTTGACGCTAGCGCCAACGAATTCTAGATGACAGAGCCATTACTATACTACTGGATCTGATAACCTATACATGACGTCATGTTAGATCGAGTTTTCGGATTAATTTGGGAACCAGGGCACAAACCGGAATAGAGAAAACCCATTTGGGCGGACCGGATATGCCAGCGTTTTATTGCATATACGCTAGTTTCGGAGTTTCCTAATGCGGATATGCTAGAGCATACAATCCCACCTAATAGCAAGAGTGTGCAATGGGTTACAGTTTCATGTTACACGTGTCAGTGGCTACATTTCAGAAATAAGAAAGAGAAGGAGCATTGCGGGATTTGCGGAACGACATTTTCTCCACCTGGGCAATGGCATATTCATTTACAGGAACTGCAAGATTGCAATGATTGCCCCTGGCCCTGATTATGCGGTTAGGGCTCCAGATAGAGAATCTTAACATTTTGTCATGTGCATGCAGCGTGCTTAGCGAATAATATGCTTGCATTACAGTAACACCCATGTAATTATGCAAGGTTTGCAAAGGAGCAATTGCCCCGAGATTTCAATTTCGTGTCCACCGATGTCCACAGAAATAGAAAAATTCACCAGGAGATGCCACTTATAGCAATATTGCGCACACAATACCCAATCGAGATTGCCTGTGCATTTGGAAATATGCGCGTATCCAGACAGTAGCTTAAACGATAGTACCGGCAGCGGCAGTTTCTTTTCCATGGTTTCTTTGGGTATAATTTGCTCACCATAACCACACTCGATTCCCTCGGAAAAATTCCACCAGATCTTAAGCCACGAACCACTGCCTCGCGTATTGTCAGTTGGTTACGATCTGCTATCAACCGACCCCATATCATTCCATACTATCTCCACTGTCGATCTTTAGGTACACAACCGGCGTTATCCAGACACATTTGAATCAGTATGGTCACGAGCACGTGCCCCGCGTCGCTTCGCGCCTTTAGGAAAAAAGCAGACCAACAGGATACCGCAGAACGTAGATGGGAAAGTAGCGCGGGGCACATGAAGACATCTGGGTACAGTTATGGAGCTCGCGGATGGTGATAATAGCGGTACGAAAGCGATAAGTGGTGACATTATTGACGTAATTGCCCGAAGCGAACGCCTCAATCGATTTTGACAATAACAAATTTCCACAAAAGTACGTAAGATGGACAAACGTCCGTCGAGCAACGCATCCGTGTGTTGCGGCGATTTTGAAATAGCGGAGTTGTACGCAAGCATTGACGTGGATGCACCATCTCTGGTGCATTATGCGCCCGGATGCTGACGCACTGTAGTATTGCACTGCCTCAGACACGTCAAATTTTGTATAGGGGCTCGTTTCGATCGGGCCGTCAAAGAAGACGGTTCACTTCGTCAGAATCAACTACAAAAACAAAATCAACCCAATAGTGACCTCGACGGAATCCGTCGGCTCTGTTAAGTAGAGCCTCAAACGCAACCTAATGCTTGTCTTACAGTAGACGCTGCACAAGCACCTAACGCTTCGCTCGCTTGCGAATATTTTGATGGTTATTTTGGTGGCGGTTATTTTACGGCATATTAAGGGCATAAGCCAGGGTTAAAGGCTAAAGCTGTATGACGGTGGAACTACAACGATCGCGTAACAATAGATTCGGTTCGGACAAGTGATCACAACGCCCTCATCAAACATACCCGCTTGTGAATTGTAGGAAATAATCAGATCTCAAGTGGTGAAGGGCTCGCATCATCAAATGGAATAAATCGTCTAAAGTTGCCCCTTTTACTGGCTACAGCGGAACACAGCATGCGCTTTGCAGGTTAGGAGCAGTATTTTCTGCACTCGTGTGACAAGCGTTAGTGGCCTGGTGGGCGTCCGTAAGGTACCGTTATGCCGAGGACGTTTTTGACATTTCGTAGTGGGGACCAGTGGAGCCAATGGCACGGGGTAAAGCCAGGGCAGTGGTCGCAGTATGAACCCGTCCAGGGGCAGACGAGGGCACTGAATATTGAATAGGCTGTGCGTAGAAAATAGAACCACAGCATCTGAAGTAACCATAGGCTCGGGCAGGAAGCACCCCCACTTGCTGGAATTACAAAATGTCGGGACAGCAAAAACGTCATCCTTTGCCATCCACTTGATGCAGTCAAAATTCATACAGAGAAGCCAGATGGGGGATCGAGGGAAAATATCTCATGTAGATTTCAGTACGGCTGGCGTCGGCACAAATGACATTGGTTGCCCGGGCTGGAGGAACAGCATGCACCTGTATGCATGGGGACTGCGGGCACAAAATGCACCTGAAACCCGGGCGCATAACGACACAGCCTACAGTGCCTCGGAAGCCTAGCACCTAGGACACCTATGGGTGACGAGAAAAATCCTTTCCTTCTAAGCAGAAACGAGAGGGTAGACTTGGAACTCGAGCAGTAGCCAAGACTGGCTTCTTTCTAGGGCTGCAAGACTTCCTACCGAATTGCAATTCAAATCCCAAGTGGTTACGTCATCCCGCACGTTAAATTTTGTCAAACTTAATCGTGGAAATATTATTTGACAGCCAGTTATGTCCGAGTTCATAAGAACATGTTGCACTTTAATCTTGCATGGAATACCAATATCAGTTTAAGTGCATTTGCATTGTATAGCCCAGCAGCGGCTAACACACCCCATGCAAGATGCACCGGCCCTGACGCCAAATGTCTAACGCCTTCTTGATTGATGCTTGTTGCGTTACGTCGATCAGTTTTAGACGCATCCTCGTTAGTCATGCCTGCCACATAATCAAGTACAATAGTGCCTTATTTTCTGATTCAGGGGGACCGCAGACTGTTCCAATGAACAAGGCTACATATTCGAGGAAATCAGCTAAGGCTAATCTGAGAGAATCGTAGATGATCATCGTTGGGTCCCCCGAGGCAATACAAACTCCTCGGAGAACAAAAGAGGAAAACTACCTAGTTCCCAAGCGGGGCAAACAACTTGGAATTTGTCTGGATCGATGGAGCAAAAGTTCACACGTCATAGTTGCTCGATCTGGTGCCAGATTTGCGTCCAGACACTTTTCCGGCATTGATGCATCACACAGTAGCCACCCACAAGTTTTAGGGTGCTGCCGCATAGTTGATATCGACGTATGCCGGACACGACTCTTTTACATCTGCGCGGCGCAACAACAACACTGCATCCCTATTGCTATTTGTGCATGACCTCGGGCTCATACACGGGAAACTCCAAACCTTCAGCAACCCCAAGATTTTGATCACTGCTACCACTAGCCACCTACCACTTCCTAGACATACCGCGCATCTTGGTTTGTCTCTGCACCTTACTGCTCGTGCGTCGACGGGCATGGCCTCAGACAGCGCCACCTTGTATATCACCGAGTTTTGTCGCCGGTTCACGTTACATCACCCTTGCTTTTGTGTTAGTCCGGCACCCTGCTGCACCTAAAAAATATTTTCTTTCTACCTATTGTGTTTGTTTGCTGCCTGACGCTTTGGACCCCCTGTTAGCCTGGAAATGCGGTTTTGCGCCATCTGACTAGTGCGAATTATATATATATTGATGATTTCCTGTCTCGCATCACCACGGCTTAACTGGGCTCTTGAATACATTCCTTAGTGCAAGATCTTCTTTCCAGTAATTACGTTTCCCGTGCTCCGTTCCCGTCATCTTCGTTTCGATCAGAATTCTTGTTTCCCGCGGATTCGCATGTCTAGATTTGCATAAGTTTTAATATCATAATATGGAACAACCGTTTTTGGGAGTCGAGACTCTGATGGAGCCTCAGCTCAACCCTTCTCCCCAACACCAACACGTCAACTCCAGCACCCAGCCCCGCGTCGCCCCCGGTGATCATACCTCAAAGACCGGAGAATTTGACCTTTCCAACCCCTCCAACCCGTCGATCGCCACTGCTCAAGCCCTTCTTCACACCGATTCCCGCTACCAGCAACAACAACAGCAGCAACAGCCTTACCAGCAACAGTATCCCCAGCTTCACCCGCAACAGGCCATGTCGATGCCAGGCACCTATCAAATCCACCACCATCTTCCCGGTGGGTCGCATCTCCAACAGATGCCAGGCAACGGCCAACAATATGGCAGCACTCTCCAGCAGCTTCCTCCTCCCCAGTTCTCCCATGCCCATGGCGGACCTGCTGGAGTACAGCGCTTCCCTGGAGACCAGCGGTACGACGAAAACACCGCCAACGGGGTCCAAGAGTCCCCCAACGGCTCGTTTGGCGAAAAGGGCTTGGTGGCACCCATTCCTCCCCTCCACGTCCAGCAGCAGATTGTGAATGGAAGTGGCGAGCCCACCAACCCCATCATCAAGCAGGACCCATCGCCCGCCAGCGAAAAGGCCACTTTGGAGTCTGGGGCCGATGTTCCTTCGGACCAGTTGTTCCGCTCCTCGTGTTCTCGTTGTAAAAAGGAGTTTGATCAGCCCATCATCATACCTCAGAGCGGTCGTGAGAGCGGCCAGCCAAAGTATCTTGCCGAGCCCAAGATTTTCAAGTTGTGCCAGCACTGTCGTGATCTTCAGCGCCAGAGATCTCGCCGTTGGCAAAAGAAGACCAAGGACAAGCTTGGAGCTTGTCGTCGTTGTGGATCAGACATTCCCCCCGAGGAACAGAGGTACGTGTTGTGTCCTTCATGCAGACTGAACTTGCGAAAGCGTAAGGCCAACCGTGCAGCGCAGGGTCGATGCGTCCACTGCTCGGGTCCGTTGAATGCGTCCATCATCACCGACGACAAGAAGAACTCCGAGTCTCCTCCTGGCAGCACAGCTATTGACAAGTCGAAAGACCGATCGAAGAACGGCAACTACAAAGTGTGCGAACGATGTCGTGAAAATGACAAGATCAGAAGAACCAACTTGGAAAAGTTGGGTAACTGTAACAGATGTGCCAAAGCCTTGGACGCAAAGGATGTGGGTAAACACAAGGTGTGTGCATCGTGCAGAACCAGAAAGAAGAAGCTTTCCCAGCATATCAATAACACCAGTAATAACGGCCTGCTCAGCAGATTACAAAGTATTACTACCACAAACTCCGGTGTCAATGGTGCAGCTGCAGGTACATTACCCATGCAATCGCTCAATGGCCAAGACCAGCACGGAGTTATTGCTGCGTTACCTCCTACAGCCAACGTGATTACCCAAGCCCCAGTGGGTATGATTCCTTCCGACATGGCCATGCTTTCCAACGGCAGTGGCACTGTGCCATTTGCATCGGTCCCCATGGCCCAACACTACACCACAGCTCAATACGTGCAGGCCCAAGCCCAGGTACAATACAACCAGGCGGTAGCCCAGCAGCAGGCCTTCAACCAGGCCATTGCCCAAGCACAACAACAGCAACAACAACAACAGCAGCAGCAGGCAGTGGCAGTGCATAATGTACGTCAACTTCAACAGCAGCAGCAGCAACTTCAACAGCAGCAATACGCGGCTTTAAACCAGCAAAAGCCCGATGATTTCACATCTTATGCTGTCAACCAACACCAATCATAGATTTGTATATTATTAGCGCACAGGTGTGCCCCCGAAAGCCAGAGGCCTTCAGTTGTACAATAAAGGATATTTTCGAGATTACATCAATCTGTAGATCGTTAGCCAATGTATTTTCATGGAGATTAGAACTAGATTAAGCGTGCTAATGCTACAAATAATCTACGGATAGATGCAGCATATGCATGCATAAAAATGTGCCATATCTTCGGCATTTCCCATCCGAAATCACCCCATTACAGATAAAAAATTAATTTCCCTAATCCGTATAAAGGAGCACCAAACTTCGGGAGTAATGGGGGAGCTGGGGTGAGAAATTACCTTTTAAGTATTTCACTATAGCGTAGGGCGCGGAGGCAGACGGGTGGGGGGCAACTTTTCACTTTGAGAGTGGCGTTAACAAGGCGACGCCCCAGTTTATTATTTGCAACGCACTGTGTTTATCAAGTTGCATTGGCATCGTGAAAATATTCCGCCTAATTTGTACGTAATACATCCATTTGGCATGTCAAAGGCAGTTATCACTACTGTATCGTCGTGATCGAATCGGTACCTTTTGATAGATGGCCGATATTTCCAGACGCGATCCCGCAGCCAATAAACGCTCATGACTAACGAGATTACTATACTAGGTACCCGCATGCCGGGGGTGGCTGTATCGTTCATCATTCTCGGGGATCCAGGAATGTGAATACCCGCGTCTACATACTTCTTGCAGGTGAGTCTGCATTCTTATTGGCCATTCCCACTCTGCTCTGTCGACAACGCCCATTAAGCCGAAGTGTCTCATGCGCCTTACCTTATTTCCCCGGAAACGTTTGACGGCGGCACACGCTCCTAATCGCATTTTACTGGTTTGGGACATCACCCTCTGGCATGATTGGGCACCCTTTGCAAACGTATTACTGTCATCTGGTTGGTCACCACTGGTCCCGCATACGCGGCTAAACCTCCACTGCCGAGCGCGCTCACAATGGCGCACTCTGTGCCAGAAAATCTGCCCGAAAATCTCGCTACAGGTGATCTGGCACGTGACACACCACCTCCAAAACACCATTCGTGGTGAGCAGTCAAGACCACACCCGGTAGTTCCTGACCCCCATCCCCCCACTCCTACCCCATATCACCCGGAGCCACACCACCGCCAGCGCTTCTCCAACACCGCTACCCCCATCTCGCATCTGCAAACACTTTACCCCCGTCCCGGCCGCTTGGACACATTTTCTCACCCTCAACCGTCCCACTCCAGCGGCTCCCCTTGACCATGATGCATCTCAATAACAACTCGCTGTCCTCGTTAGGATCCAATAAGGACAAGCGGCTCCCACCGATCCCCTCACCGGTACCGTCTTCGCCATTGCCGTCTTCGCCATTGACCAGTGCCCACCAAACGCGATCCTCCACAACAAATGGCCATCCCACAGACCCCGAGGTGGCCACGCCGGCGTCGCCAGTATCACCAGACTCGAGCATTCTTGAGGCCAAGAGTCTTCGCCGCAAAAACTTCAAGAAACTCTCGTTGGAAGCGTCGCCTGTGAAGGCCACCTGTGACCGATCCGCAGACAGACCTAGCGATCCCTGCCCTGGGGCGCCGCTTCTCAAGTTCGAGAGCACGTCACTACGGGAGAAACGCATGAAGATGAGGCCGGCGCCAGTGTTGCATCTCCACCCTGATCTGCTGGTCCCTACGGGGCCCCGAGTGGTGCCTCAGACCGTCCGCCGGGTGTCGGCTACCGCACCAGGCACGTTGAACATTAACAAGAGCAACAGAAACATCGATCCCGACTCCCAATCGGCCGGCGATCTCATCATCGACGAGTTCTCCAACTTGGACTTGTCGAAAAGTAATAAACCCTCCATCAGCAGAAAGAGACAGACCGTCATTTCCTCCATATCCCCCACCCGGCCCACGGCGCAATCTCCTCTAGAATCACAGCAGCAGGAACTAGGAGACAGCATGTCGCCCATCGCCACCACGTCGTCCCTCAAGCTCAACAACGCCGACATCGTTACCCTCAAGAGCTTGGGGTCAGGAAACTCTGGTACCGTCTCCAAAATCCTCCACGTACCCACGCAAAAAATCATGGCCAAAAAAATCATCCATATTGATCTGAAAACTGTGATCAAAACCCAGATTATTCGTGAGCTTCGGATCTTACACGAGTGCCAATCTCCATACATTATCGAGTTTTTCGGTGCATTTGTCAATAACAACAATACCATTGTCATTTGTATGGAATACTGCAATTGTGGGTCATTGGACAAGATAGCCAGTCTCTGCGACGGTGGTCAATTCCCCAACCTGGTGCTTAAAAAATTATCATACGCCATTTTGTCGGGATTGACATACCTTTATACCACCCATAAGATTATTCATCGTGATATCAAACCCAGCAACGTGTTGATGTCTCACAAAGGAGAATTTAAGTTGTGTGACTTTGGGGTGAGTCGAGAATTGACCAACTCCTTGGCCATGGCCGACACCTTTGTGGGAACCTCGATGTATATGTCGCCTGAGAGAATCCAAGGATTAAACTATGGAGTCAAATCCGACGTGTGGTCCATGGGATTGATGCTCATCGAATTGGCCAGTGGCAGTCCTGTTTGGAGCGATGATGACGAAGGGTCTTCCGCCGGCAATGGCGGCCCCGAAGGTATTTTGGACCTCTTGCAAAGAATAGTCAACGAGACCCCACCCACATTGTCCAACAAGACCAATAGTTTCACAAACAAACCCTATGATACTGGCCTCTGTGAATTCATCGACTCGTGCTTGATAAAGAATGACCAAGACAGAAAATCGCCGTGGGACCTTTTGCAAGATGAGAACGGATATTTGAAGGGAGTAGCTCTGGGAGATTACGATAGAGAAGTCAAGACGTGGGCCAAGAAAATCAGAAAATTGCATAAAGACAAGACAGAAGAGAAATGATCTCTTTCATAGCATAAATAGCATAAGCGAATACCGGTAGTGATTGTAGACCAAGCAAATTTACAAGAGAAATAGCATCATTCAAAAAACATTATATTACCTAATGGTTATACATTTTACATACCTGGAATCCCAAATAGGTCTGTAGCCACAGAAGCGGGCTACTTCAAGAAAGCTCCGCTGGTCAACTCGATCTCCAACTCGTAGTCACCCTGGAACTCTCCATACAACGACTCGCTGTCGCCCGTCATTTTGAGCGTATACTCGGCCACATCATGGGGAATAATTTGCTTCTTCTTGGGGGAAGCATCAGCCAACAACTGGCCGTGGCAGCAGCTCTCCATCAACAAGAAAAGGGCTGCGGCTTCGTCCACCGTCGACCCCACCGTGAGCAACCCATGGTTCTGTAAAATAGCTGCCACTCCGTTTGCACCCAAAGCTTCGGCAATCTCTTCGCCTTCCCGCTCGTCCACGGCTACCCCACCAAAGTTCTCAAATACACAGTGGCGGTTGTAGAAAATGCACACATCTTGGTTAATCATCTCGAGTTCTTTGCCAAATGAAGAGTAGGCCCGGCCGTAGACCAGATGGGCGTGGCACGCCGAAGCAATGTCGGGACGGGCCTTATGAATGGCCACATGGATGGAGAACCCTGCGGCGTTCACTGCCGCCTGATTCCCGTCGGGCAACACGTTACAGTGCTCATCGATATGGACCAAGTCGCTCTTCTTGATAAGCGAAAAGTGTTTGCCCAAAGGATTGATCCAGAAGGTTCCAGGCTGGGCCGGGTCCTTTATGGAAATATGGCCTGCAGTGCCCATGGAGAACCCAGCCCGGCCAAACACCCGGAACGCTCCTGCCATGTGTTCGAGCATCCACAGCCGTTTGGCATAAGCATCGGAGAACTGGGGGATGGGAAATGGAGGAGGAAACCCGCCCTTCACAAGGTTGTGGGCCCCTTCGGTGATGTTTTGGTCGTAGCCTTTGCTGGTAGCAGTTGGAGTCATGATATCGTACGATGAACCTTTCAATAACAAGTGCTAGTTGGTGGAAGTAGCTGACGGCTGCGAACTGGTGGCCTATTTGTAGTGGTGGCCGGTGGGTTAATGTCGCTTAACTGGATTGGGAAAGGCGCATCGGGGAGAGGCAATCTGGGGAAATCCGCACTGATAACAGCTGACCCCATTTCCGGTGTCATAGCCAACCAGGTTGAGAGCGTAGGTAACGTCGCTAAAAACCACCAGCGTGGTACCTAACCGCAGACCCATTCAGTAATACAGCCGCAACCGTAAGTTGACAGGATTCGCCCGTCACTACTAGTTCATCCTAATATATTAATTATACAGTGCCTGTAGTGGCATTTTCTATAGCATTCACGAGAGGTTCCCGTTGACAGATTTGGAAATCTCCACTCCCGACATCTTTTGGTTGTAGGAGGCGGTGGGCTGGAGTTTGCGAGTGGACCTGATCTCATCCATGGCGTACCCCGGAATCCGAATATTCCAATTTTTCTCGAGGTGAAGCTGGACGTCTTTGGCATCAATGGTATCGACCTTGCGGTGCTTGGCCAATCTGCATGCAAACCCGGTGACGGAATTGATGAATTCGTCGGCCAAATCTAGAAGAAGCTCCTCCACATTGCCGTCGATGTTAGTCTTGCCATCTCCTTCGTCGGCCCCCGTAGTATTGATCAACTCGCTGAGTTTTCTCTTTGAAAGCATGCGGTCGCCAGCATCGGGAAGGTTTCCTGAAGCTCCCCGGCTGGCAAGGTCGAACATGGGTAACTTGGTGATAGCAGGGGTGCTCAAGTACTCACCAAAACTGCTGGCAGCCCCTCCCGTAAGTGTGGGCCGGTTGTCTCCAATCACCTTGAGGGTGACCGACGTAGGAGGCTTGACATTGATGGTGCTGGGGATGGGGATCGACGGTACGCTGGGCTTGGTAATTCCCGACAAGTTTATAGGTGGTGGTTCGTTGGACCGACCGGGCATGGGACTCAGCGACTTCTGAGCAGAATCATCCTTGGCGGGCGACTCCGTAGTGGTGGCAGCAGTGGTGGCAGCTCCAGGCCCGGCGGCAGAAGGGGTCCCTGCCTTGTTGGTTTCAGCCGTGGCACCGCCAATACTGGACGACGGCCGTGTTTGCATCTGAGTAAGGCCCGCTAGGCTGCCGTTATTGGTGAATGCTGCTGGGGTCTGGCCCTGGCTGGGTGGACCCACGGCCGTCTGCTTCGCCTGTTGGGGCATACTCTGGGGCATACTCTGGGGTATGTTTGGGGACTGGTTCTGGGGAAGCGGTTGTGTTTGTGGCCTCTGCTGTTGCTGTTGCTGTTGTTGCTGTTGCTGTTGTTGAAGAATCCGCTGGGCCTGCTGTTGCACCTGTTGGATTTGGCTCACCTGGGGAGCGGTCTGGGGTTGTGGCTGGGCAGGCTGTGATGATGGCCGGGACTGGGGTGCCAATTGCTGGAGTGACGGAGACGCCATGCCATTCATAGTATGCGGCTGTTGTTGTGGTTGATGTTGGCCCATGAACTGCTGGCCCGGCGTGGGCACAGATGCTGGCACTTGGGTCTGTACTCCCTGAGGTGCCGGAGTAGGCGCCATGGCGTCGCTGCCACCCACACTGCCGTTGGTGTTGTTGGACTTGACCTGCTGCATCAACTGGTTTCTCATGATGATTCCTACCCGCTGGAACTGGGCGAACTTGGCCTTCCACTCGGTGATTTCCCGGTCAATTACTCCCATCTGCTCGGAGGTCACATTGCCCTTTTTGCTTTGCTGCAAAATCTGGATCTTACGGCCCACTTCCTGAAGTCTCTGTTTGACTTGGTTGAACCGTTCGACCGTCACTGCGTTGGCGGGAATCGATGCGTTGGTACCGTTGGGCTGTCCATTTCCTTGTCCTGTGGTGTTGAGCTGCTGCTGTTGTTGGTGGAACTGCTGTTGCGCTTGTTGTTGTGCCTGTTTCGCCTGCTGTTGCTGTTGCTGCTGTTGCTGTTGCTGTTGCTGTTGATGTTGCTGCTGCTGTTGATGTTGCTGCTGTGGAGACGACTGCTGCATCATAGGCGACTGTCTCATCTGCATCACAGGCAGCTGTCTCTGCATCACAGGAGATTGTCTCTGCATCGCGGGAGATTGCCTCATTTGGTCCATCTGGAGGGCTGGGGACCCCATGATTGGGGTTGCTTGAGTCGACTTTTGTCTGCCTTGTTGGGCCAAGTTATTGGACATAGGCGATTGTATTCCGGTACCTACTTGTTGTGATGCAAATGCTTGCTGGTTGGACATGGGTGTACCAGATGCCCCAGCGAGCTGGGTGTTCTGCACCGCTTGATTCTGCTGCTGCTGTTGTTGCGGCTGCAGTTGCAGTTGCTGCATTCTCGATCTCTGTTGGGCTTGATAATTCAACAAGATCTGCCTGATATTCTCGGCTTTGGAGTAATGCTGCTGCTGCTTGGCCGGATCGTCGGCCGAAGCCTTGGCCATGGCCACCTCGTTCTTAAGCGCCAGCACAAGATGCGGAACCTGGCTTGGATGCACATTGATTGGTCTTTGTTGGCCCAGTTGGGGTCGGCTGATGTTACCTGCACCATTGACGTTCTGCTGCATCAGCGACGTGTTGTTCGCAAGGCCGCCATGGCCACCCGACATGTTCTGATGGTTGGGAAGATTATTCATCACGGAGAACTCAGGAAGAACGGGCACACGGTGATGGATTGATCGTCTACAGGTAATGGATATCCTGCTACTGTTTGTTGAACGAGGTAGGGAGAGCACGTGATCGAGCCTCCAAGTCGCCAGGCACCCACTCGCGCGCACCACCTTACAAGATGCATACAGTCTATGCGAGGGCCGCAGTGGACCATGTATACCATGTATATATATGCATTAAAAATTAATTATTATGGAGAACCTATTAAACTTCATGGCCAACGGCCGCTTCCAGCTGTTCCTTCCTTTCGGCATCGACTGAGTCTCTACCCTCCTTCTCTTCACTAGTCGCCTGTGCTGCTCTAGCTTCCGCCTCCTTTTTCTGTTGTGCCAATTGCTTGAAATACGCAGCGTATCCAAAACGAGACCGAGCTCTGAATCCGGCTCCAAACCTCTCAAACACAAAGGGAACAGGAACCATAGCAAGTGCAATGAAGCCAAATAACGACGTGGCCCAGTCAATGTGCAACTTTTCATACATTTGTACTGTGAATAATGGGAACACCGACGCCATAATATACCGTAAGAGGTTATTCGCAGCAATTGCCGAGGCCACATTAACTGGAGGGAATGCCATAGAGAAGTATAACAACACCGAGAAGAAAATCAAAATTAATCCGAATCCAAAGGGGAATCCCGAGATTGTGGGGACGATCCAGTGAACACTATCGTTTCTTCCAGTCCACGCCAACCAGAAAAGAGAAATGGGCATACACACGGCACCGACTTTTCCAACTAACAATTTCTTCTCAGGTGGGTCCCAGATCAAGTTACCATTTTCATCACGATTACCTCTGGTTCCATCAGGGTTTTTCTTGAAAAAGTAGAACTTGTCCAAGACGATATAGAAAAGCACTCCGCAAACCAAACCGAGACCAACCCCAATAAAGGGAAGACCCGAAATGTCTTGGTTCATATGGTACACTCCTGAGAAAATGATGGGGAAGGCTTCGAAGAATCCGAATAACACTGCAAAAACAAAGGCAATATACACCGACATCACCATGACAATTGGTTCCACCACCAAAATCTCCAATGGACGGAGCAAAACATACTTGGCAGTAGCCTTCATCACTTCTTTAGTGACAGGTGGCAGGACCACCTTATAACCTCTGGCCTTTGCTCTTTTCTTCAAGATGGCCGGCTTGAAGGTTTCTGGCAGTATCACTAAGAATGGCAAAATTGCTCCAGAAAACATCAACGATACCCAAGCAGCAGACCATTTCCAGCCCTTGTGTTCAGCCGCAAAGCCACCCACAATTGGACCTACTACTGGACCCAAAAATGGGGCGCAACAGAAAAGCGCAATTGCCAATGACATTTCTTCAGGTTTATTCGCCCAAAGATCACCAATTGATCCACCGGCAATTGAAAGAGCAGGGCTACAGAAGTAGCCCGCAAAGAAACGGAGCACAAGTACCGTACGAATATTTGTAGCCAAACCCACACCCATGATGAAAAGCATTCCGAGTGGTAGCGACACAACATAAATTGGTCTCCGGCCCACCAATTCCGACAATGGTGCAGTCATGAGAGGTCCAAGAGCCAATCCCAAGAGATAGAAGGTCAATCCGGAAATCACCAATTCACGAGAGGCTCCGAATCTCATTGTCATTTGAGGAGCCCCACTAACGAAAAGCGACGACCCCAATGAACACACCAAACACACAAGCGCTGTGATGAAGGTGATGGCCCATTTTTTCCACTTGGGCCAGTTTTGAGGGTTACCTGGATCTTCGGGCCCGTCCCAGTCCAAGTCGGCCACATCGATCACCTTCTCTCCTGCCTCGTTGACACTGGTTCTCTTTGAATTTATCGATTTGCGACTTCCTTCAGCCGTATGGTCGCGGTCCACATCATCGCCGGAACCACCAACAGTGGTTTCGTGCTCATGACCAGGAGCAAAATCTTTCGGCTTGTCCAGGTCTTCCGATTGGCCGTCTTGGTATTTGGAATATGATCCTCCCCCGATGGTGGTATCATCACGGCCTGCGTCTCCCGACGATTCGGCACTGGGTGCTTCGGGTGTGTCTACCGCAGTATGGACAGGTTCGAAGTCGTGGTGGCTTTCATGTTCGTCTGCGGTTTCGTAAGCTGACAAATTGGCAGACGATTGACTCTGTCTACGGCCATCGGCCGGTTCTGTGTTTGATAAGGCAGCAGCACGGAGCTGTTGCTCTTCTTCTTTGGATGCTCCAAAGAATGCCATGATCGCTATTTCGTTATCACTGACACTAGAATTTAAATTTCAAGGGGACAACTACCATTATATACCGGAGGTTCCAAATGAAAAATGATGCTGCCGTCTGTATTGGGCAACGGCTTAGCTGCTGGGCGACCTCGGGATGCATGCATTATTATTGGGGACACATGTATGTTTTGTGTGCAATGATTACACAGCAGGTGAGTGCAACCGAAAATACCGTCGGTTCATGCATGTCTTGCCGAGTACCGAAAAGTAATTCCGAACGGGCTCCGCACCCGTCTTGTGTCTAAGCTCCCCCCGTTGTGCAATACGCCGTGATGTCACCAGCCATACTGTCATCAATCTCTATATTGCGGGGCTACAGTGTAATCCGGGGCATGATACTCCATATTAATCAGCCTGGTTCCCAATCATCTGATGCACGCTTTATTTTTCTGCACCGGGAACTATGCACCTTCTGCCGTTCATGTGCACCGGGTAGAGTTAATGATCGCATGTTTACCTATGGGTCCTCTATTTCCTATAGTGTGGTTTGGTCACAACACTCGTCGTCTAGACCCTATTCGTTACGTTGGCTACAACTCTCAAGAGATCCATCTTAAACCGGACCGCATACTATTTACTCAGTTTCTACTTGATATTTACCATTGTCGCACCCTCGGCTCTCAAGTATCACCTGCAGAATACTGCAGCTAGTCATCGCTCGCAAGCATCCATGTACCCCTCGTGCTGTCATATGACTCTCGCAGACCCTGTCAACTTGTAAATCTCATGACATTAGGGAGCCAATTTATCGACCACCTAGCAATCCCCCACTCCCCCATCAACTCCCCGTATCACCACCAACACTCTCAGTGTAGCATTATGAATTGCCAGCAAACTTTTTGGGTGCAGTTGCACATGTAAAATGTACCCCATGCCTAGAATAGCCAGATCTACAATAACACGGGTATTTCAGTTGATACGCGAACTGCTCTCGGTATTCAACCCGAATAATCATTAAAGGCTGGTTTGGCCTGTAACACCGAGATATCCTCGGCTTTTGACTAAGCCTCAGGTCGTGGGGGTGGGCCCCTATTCTTTTCGCTTGGCTTCCCCTCTAGTAAGACAGCAATATCACAAGAGTTTTAGCACACGGTCGCAAATATTAGCGGTCCAAATTCAGCGAGACTCAGTGCCCGACTTCCAGCCGTAGTAGGTTTTCGCCCGAATGTAGCCAAAAGTCACGTTGCACCCAAAAATCACCACAATAAATGCTGATGCAACTATGAAAAACTTGAACCCAAGAGGCTCGACCAACGAGTTGATCAAGATCCCAATGGTCTGAGCGCTGATGGAGGACGTGTTTCCTTTCCGGGCAGCATCCTGGCTCATACATTTGTACCAATAGGCACATTGGCGTTCGAGGGCAGGAACAATAGTGTCGGGCATGCAGTTATTATCGTAGTACGACCGACGACAGCTGTCGATTTCAACCAAAAGCTGCCTGGTTTGTTGGGAGACCTTGAACAGCACGTCTTGTCGTACCGACAGGACAACGGTGTATACAAGATACGCCGCATAAATTGAAGCTCCAGTATTAATGAGCACTTGAAGGTATGATGACAATATGTATGGCAAATGAAGAATGGGCCGGGAGGCCGTTGACCACGGATGAGGAAGTGTCACTGGATAATTATATGGTGGGACATGCACAAGCGGATTTGGATAGAAACTGGTCAATGATGAGTCGATTTGGGGGCCCGTTGAGGTCAACGACTGGTTGGCCTTGTGACGAGTTTCAAATGGTGTCTGCACTTCCTTAGACACAACATCTTGCTTTGCCATGCCGAAACTGTCAGACAGCTGGTTCCCACTAGAGTAATAATGGTGGTGGTGAACCACGGGAAATATTGGCTGGGGTGGGTGGTTATTGATCCCCATCGATTTGCGTAAATTGTAACTCTGGGTCATGGAGTTATCGTGAACATTATTGATTGGCTCATAGTCGTCACGGGCCAGATTGTACACGTACTCGTCTGGGTTCTTCTCCAACAAAGCTGTGATTTGCAGACCAGACGAAAACGAGCTCACGTTCCGGTTCCGATGTTTCAATTGGGGGGTTCCGAGGGTGTATTCGTGGTCAAAATGGTCTGGCTGTTGCTGGGATAATTTCGGCGAGTTTGATACCCGGTGTCCTGGCACAGAATCCGTATTCTTGTGCTCATTTGGTGCTCGGTATGGTCTTAACGCCAATTCAGCACCAATATTCGTAGGCGATAACATGCTCACCACTAAGCTCCGTTCTTTCACTTCGTCTGAGCTGTTCTCGTAGTAAGGTTCTTCGCGCCTGCTCAACATTCCGTCTATTTCCGCCTGATCTTCAACGTATATCTCCCTTTCATAGACGTGCTGTCCGTCTATCGTCAGATCGTGGACGTGTTCGTAGACTGCAAACTCGGCTGGATCATCAATATCCATCAAATCATCATCATTACTGTGCCACGCGTGCTGCACATGATCATCTTTTAGTGATAGTGACTTGAGGAAGCTGCCATCAAAGTCACTGGTGCCAAATGACATCTTGCTATCGGTACTGGTATCCACCGCAGGCTGCCTGAATCGGGTTATATATTCAAAGGTATCTCAGATAGTGCGACATTTGGCGACATATCCACGACATTTCCGAGAAGACCTTAAGATGAGCACAAACCTGCTGTAAGATAATCTTCACCAAATCAGAAAGAATCACTGCTGAACCGCTGTCACAATGGGATCCAAAAAGAAGAAGGCTGAGAAGAGAAAGGACTTCGTGAAGCCAAAGCTTAGAGTGGGAAAAACTGCCGCAAAACCTGACAATCATACCGATACCTCGTTTGTAGCTAAATCGATCCATTTACCTAACCAGTCATTGGCCAAAAAGCCCACCAGTTCGGTGGAAAGCAGAGACGTCGACTTGACTCACCATTTATCCTTAACCAAGCATCACTCCAATACCACCAGAAAGGAGGTCCTTATCTTTATTCAACAACATCTTCCCTCCAATCCTTCGGTATATAAAAATATACTCACTGCCGTTATACCGTTGATCCATGACCAGTCTAGTGGCGTGCGTACTGCATTAGTTTCTTTACTCTTGGCATGTTCCGAAAAGCAACCTGGGCTTTTGGACCTTCACCTTCGAAACATTGTTTTATTCATATTTTCAGCCATGACCCACATTCAGCCAGATATTCGGAACGATTCCACCAAGTTCCTTCAAATTTTGGTAGATAACGCCGGTCAATCGTTAGCCAGAGCATATTTTGTCAAGACCATGAAGAATTTTTTTGGATTATTGGCCTGGACTCTAACTGATGATAAAAAAGCCCAGTCTTTAGCCATCACCACCAGTCTGTCCCTTGGAGGCTCCACCAAAAAGGCCAGAATTTTCCACGTCCTTGTTCTCCGTAAATTTCTCGAAGTTTCGTTGTTTGAACCTGAAAATTCAGGGGCGGAATCGGAACAGACTGGTTCCATACATCCTCAATCGTACAAGTACCAGATCCTGCAAATACCGCAGCCCTACACTCCATTGAATCTTTTTGTACGTACGTTACCGAAATCAAGAGTGGCAGAGGTTGGAACTGCCAGCGGTAATACTGATGACGGAACATTTTCTCTCAAAGACTTGGATTCTATCTCTTCTGAAGACTTGGACACTAGGAAGAAAATCGTAAACGATGTATTCTTGAAACCTAGTATGAAGAATTTGATTGGGTTGGTCAAGGAAGGAGGAGAAGTGGGAAGAGAAGCAAATTCGTGTATTGCGGTGTTGCACAAGTTGTCTGGAAAAAAGGATGAACCAGTTCAGTCAGTATAGTATTCAATATGCATTATATAATAGAAAACTTCGTTCCTTTAACTTGAAAATTCTGTAGTACCATAGACAAGAGTTTTGATCCAACTTTTAATTCTTGTTAGCGGGAATAATATATGTAGTATTTTCACAAAAATAAAAGAATATCCCAAATGGAAATTATGACACTGAAAACACAAATTTTGGTGCAAACTATTATGAATAATTGAGGGTTTATCATACTGTTAGAAACTTCTAAGAAGTCACATCTTGAGACAAGTGAAAAGTCGTTCAATCGTTCATGATGTGCTATGGTCAAAGATACAAAGAAATAATAGGTCACTTGCGCAATTGGTCAATAATTCAGTGGCACTTAGTGCAACGGGATTAACTACTGTCGCTGGTATCAAGCCACTAGAAGAGAATTATCCCCAAAGTTTAAATTCGAACATCCATACCCATTGTTGTACAAAATCAATTGAATTGACTTCGCCAGACTACTACGAGAATTTATCTTGACATCAAAAGCCTGCGTAGCGTAATGGTTAACGCGTTTGACTTCTAATCAAAAGATTCCGGGTTCGACTCCCGGCGTGGGTTCTTGATGCGGTTTTAGCTCAGTTGGGAGAGCGTCAGACTGAAGAGATTCAGTCACAGTTAATCTGAAGGTCCTGTGTTCGATCCACAGAAATCGCATTCTTTTTTATACTCTTACCACTCCAGGCTGGTCCTGCAGATAGTCCGACGCCAATGTTGCAAGAGAGTTAACCTAGTTGGTCAATATCAGTAATGATTTCTTGTATTAGACACACCGTCACCAGAACCGTTGTCGGGATTCCAAAGACAGCCGCATTTAGACCCATCTACAGATCCTCAATTCGAGGCTTTTCTGCAGCACCGATTCTCTTGAAAAAGAAGCCCAAGAAATCTGCTCCAGTTGCTGAAGAAGTCCTTGAAGATGATTCTCCCTTGATTGATTTCGAGGATGTTACCACCAAATTCAAACTGGTGGTGGAAAAGTTCCAGAAGATTGCTGCTGAGAGCAAATTGGGCAAGACTAACCCCCGAATTTTTGACAAGTTGACCGTCAACATCAACAACGAGGAGCTTCCATTCACATCGGTAGCACAGACTTCGGTCAAGGGAAGAAACTTCATAGTAACGTTATTTGACCCTTCTAGCTCCAAGCACGTCATCAACACCATTTTGGGCTCGGGCTTAAATATGAATGCTCAGGTGGATCCTGCCAACAAGTACACCTTGAGAGTTCCTTTACCTCCAATCAACACCGAAACCAAGAAGGAAACCGTCAAAGAGTTGAAGGAGACTTACGAGAAAATGAAAAACGGCTCAGGAAAGCACAGCTTGGCTGCGATCAGATCCGATGTCAAGCACAAAGTCGCCAAGAGTGTCAAGAAACAAAAGAGTGACGCCGAAAACAAGGTGCTTCAAGACTTTGAAAAACTACACAAGACATACACTGAAAAGTTGACCGAGGTGTTCAAGGCAGCCGAGACGGCCATCCTCAAGTAAACTTCAGAAGTTTATTCCCTTACCTATAAAAAGTCGTTTGTAGTGTTTTTCACACCATTTAATTACCTTCAAGCTGTGACTGATTAAATCCTTGGAACCCACACCCTCTGTGCATAAACAATAAAATTCAAAAGTTTCATCTGAGAGCATGAACCCAGTGACGTTATTCCATTTCATGTAGGTGAGCTTCTTATTGCCTGAGCTGAGCACAGACGACGTCGGTAGCCGAATGACTTTCGTCACTTTTGTGTGCTTGAGCATCGAGTAAAAATATACCAATTGTATACAGCTATTGATGTTCCGTTGATGATTGAAGTGAATAATGTCGCTCATGATGTACTGATTGGGTTTGATCAACTTGTAGATGAAATGCCGGATTACAGGGACTTGGATATCGTGCAATATCGACAACCTTGTCGACGAGATCAATTCTCTCACAAGTTTACTCTTGAACGATTCATGCTTGATTAGCTTTCTTATTATGTAGTTGGAAAGCTGTTGCATCTCAAAAAATGAGTTTTTGTTCCCACTGATGAGAATAATCGTTATAGGGGGACAGGCTCCATTAAAATCAGTTTCCATATAGTCCGCCAATTGGATCTTCTTCACGAAAATGTAGAGAAACCCATTCTGATTAAAATGGGGCATGCAAAGGGGCATCCATAGGTCACCATCTCCTCCTTCGGGGTCGTGAGACTCTGTAGATTCAATTAATGAAAATAGAAGCGTGATATCTTCATTAGACAAGTTATGGTTTCTTGGCTTCAAATAGCTCAATATTTTATTTGAAACAGTAAGGAAGGCGAACAACAAGTCATCGCCAATATTGTTTTCTTCTGGATCTCTTTTGATGCCAAAGAAGTTAGAGACAGACTCACTATCTGGCTTGTCAACTTTTAATCTCTTAGAAGAAAGTAGAATATTATTCAACTGGGTTCTAGTGGTATTTGTCACCTTTATATTCTGTAAGGACGAATCCAATAAATGGCTGACAAAGAAATCAAATCCCACGGGATCCGGCCCGTGTGGTTGTAGTCCGTACGTCATCTTCATGCACAAATTATCAAGGTTATGGAAGTCCAACGGAGTTAGTACTTTTCTTAAGTCATAATTCATTCTGTTGTGGAAATTCTTTTCTAGAGTGGGCTTTGATAGTATAGATAGCAAGTAGCTGTAGAGTGTGTCAAGTTGATTTTTTAAAATGGAGTCATCATCATGATCACTTGTTGAAGACATGGATTCGTATCCGATTTTTGTTATCGCCACAAGTATAAGTTCCCCTTTGTTTTGGGCAACAATCTTGAGGTCGTCTCCCACAGAGATCGACCTGATCTCTTCCTTTAAATTTTCTTGAAATGTAGAAATAACAGTGGTGATAATTCCCATATATCCAATAATCAAATCGTCCGAGCCATTGGTTGAATAAATAGGCTTACCTGCAGAAGAGAGAATGAAAAACTGCTTAAGATTATCGTGGAATCTCTCCTCACTTCCACCCTTGTTGATCCGGATATATCTGTTATAGAAAGAATCAATTGCAGTTTGTTTTTCCCTATTTAATTGTGTTGGTGATCTTGGCAGCTCATCAGTTTCTTCATTAAGCTCATCACTATAGCTGTAATCGTCGTTGTCTAGTTTGAATACATTCAAGTCCAAAAAGCTTACGGGCCACTTATTGGTATCGGAATTCTCGTGCCTGATTAAGTCATTCAAAAGATGTTGCAAATCTTCCTCCTCAGGAGCAATGCTGTCATTACTCTCGTCCACATTGTCGTCGTCGCTCGTATCGCCATTTGTTAGAAAGCTATGGTTATTCAGGGTACTGGCAAGAAGTTCATTGGCTGACTCCACTTGACCATTACCAACTGTTTCTAAGTTGACAGCAGTGGTTGGCTCGCTAATACGGGGGCCAGGGATACAGGGACGTGCTAACATGGAAGCAGAGGGGCTGGGTGATCTAGGAAGGAGGTGCCTGAAGTCTGACAGGAGACGTTGCATTGGGGCTCTTTGATGTTGAACCATTGGGGGTGTCAATTCATCTCCTGGGGTTAGGGTTTGGCCAATCGGGACATCTGAAGTTCGAGAGAGACCTAGAGGACCCTTTATACTTGTAGAATCGCCGTTCGGAGGCGTTTCTGGCTCCTCTGGCGTCATCACTTGTGAGGTTTAACTACCATCATTGTGAAATCTGGGACAGCCTGCAGGAAGATGATTACATAATCGTGATATCAAGACTAGTCCTCAAATTCTACTAGCCCCATGCTACGGCCAATCGGCAAATAAGACCCCATTTCGTAATTACATTTATTAGAAAGTTCATAAGAACTTGTACCAGATAATAAACACAAAGATCAACCCTGCGCCCACAATTGGCACGTATTGTCTGATCAAAGCCTCCAAGTTGATTCTTTGGGCTCTTTTCCGATACTTGAGGGAATCACTCTTCAAGCTCGAAGACAAGTCACTCATCTTATCCAACGAGTCGCCTCTATATAATAAATCTTCAATGTTTTTGGTCATGACTTTCTTGACATCAGCCAAGTCGTTGTTCAATTTGTCCAAATTGGACTGGGCCCTTTGGTCCTGGTAGATTTTCTTGGTTTTACTGAGGAAGTTATCGAACGAGCTGAATCCAAACGGCCTGGCAGTGCTACTCAACGCATCTTGTCCATGTGAATTATAAAATTCCGTAGAAATCTCTTCTAAGTATGAGAACGCTAACTTTCTGGGGTATGATTTTTCACAGATGGTGAGGTAGATGATGGAGTTTTGAATCAAGTAGTGGATATTGTAGGCGCCAGACTCAACAGTGGCCTGGGGTTCGGAGTTTGGAGTGATTCTACTGATAAGAATCTTACATTTCTTCTTTTGCTCTAACAACGCCTGGTCATTACTGTCGTCTACCGATCCACACAAAGGAAGGGCTGGATGTTAGTACTGATTAGAGGAACGTAGAGCTCACCAAGTGAGTCTGTACTATCAAGCGCGTTGAGTATTGCGGGGAGAAACCGTCACCAAGGCTTAGGTAAGTGGTCCATTTGGAGCCATGGTTAACCCAGCAGATACTTATACCAATGACAAGCCAATTGCAATTGTACTGCAACTCGTCTTTGGAAGCGATATTGTCGTTGTGTAGGTTGCGGCCTGTTTCGACTTGCGACCAAAACCGGACCGCTTTGCATCTCCAAAGCCGCTATAGCCAAGGTTCTATTTCTCTCATATTCATAAGACCTATACTTACCATCGTACCTGTAGATCAAAGTCGATTGCACCATCGTAGTAGGGATCTATGGCTACGTGTAAAAACACTCGACTAGCTGAGGTGGAGGAAGCCTCATCACGTGCTGCATCACCAAGTGCGACTGACATGCAAATCAGCCTAAAATTTTTAGCTATACAAGTAAACTATCAATAGTACCAACCCCCCTGTCAAATTACGTATAGCACGACCATCATCCACAAACACCAGCGACACCGTAGCACCATGGACTTGTCAAATTTATCATTTGATCTTCCCCCCACGAAGCCGGTGAACCAGGCGGCAATTGATGACCTCAGCCGAGATCTCACCACCGAATTCAAGAATGCCGCCAAATCCGTGGCAAAACTTTACAACTCAGCAGCAGCAGGCAATACGTCAGGAGCATCACAGAAGACTGAGTTCGCCAACGCTGCCAAATCTGTGGCAGCCCTCTACAAAACTACCCACAATGCCACCCTGTTGCTCCAGTACAACGGATATTTGAATTGTTTAGACGACTTGTTGGCGATCATTGCCAACGACGGAGATGTCGAGAATTGGGCATTAACCAAGCGAGCCGAAATAACCAACATGAACCGTGAAGAAACCAAACCCGAAGCCGAAAAGAGCCCGGTGACGTCGGAACTGTTTCTGTTTCCCCACGAATTCAAGTTTTCCTTCAACCACGAACTACAACCCAAGCGGCCGTTTGTAGGGGGAATGGCGCCATTATCGGTAGATCACGGCCACCGCAGGTCCCACGGCCGCAGAGATTATACCTTGGCAGAAGTGCTGTCGCCGATCAAATCGAGCAGTAGTTCCGATGAAGACTTGGACGACCAGGTGATCCTTAAGAGGCGAAAGCACGAAGGAAGCACCAAGAAGAAGTGGAAGAAGACCCTTGGTGAGAAGGAAAGAGGTGGAGAACATAAGGATGCCTAAGGGAAATATGGATTACACTCCAGCTGTGCTGGATTTGCATTTAGTAAGGAATATTGCATAGATTTATAGGTTAGGATAATATGGGAAATTACGATCACATGTAGCTAAGGCCCAGGTATGCGGTTTATAAGAAGTGTGCTGTATACGGTATACACTGATGACCAGAAACTAAGTCGGGGCAAAAAGTCTGTCTAATAAGCAAACAACCCGTCGTCGTTGTTGCCATACTCATCGTCATAGTCTTGGTCATCTTCAGAATCTTCATCTGAGTCTTCATCCAGAGACCCATCGGTGGAAGAACCTTCTCCTTCCACCAATCCTTCCAACGTAAAGCATAGTAACGTATCGTTCTTGGCGGTGGTGGCAGCTTCCACCTCATGACTGGATTCCACGTTGGTGTTGACGAGCTTAGATTTGGCTCTCAAAATTACTCCGTTACCTATTATACAGTTTTCTAATTGCACATCGTCCTCGATAGTGACATTGTTGAAAATGAGCGACCCCGTCAACTTAACCCGCTTCCCGATGGTACAGTTTTTACCCACCACGGTTCTCTTGACGTTTGTCCTTTCTCCCAACACAGTTTTCTCGCCAATGAGAGAGTCAATACCCACATTAGCCGCTTGCTTGTCCTTAGGAGCACCGCCACTCGCTTGCTGGCCCTTAGCTGCTGCTTGCAATTTCATGAAATGACGGTTGGCCTCCATTAATACAGGAACATTATTGGCTCTGAAAAAGGTGGCTTGGTGTGGTATCACCATGAACCCCACGGTTTCCTTAGGTTGGGCGTGTTTCCAGGATCTCCTGGCCAAGTCCCGGATCACCTTGGTTATGGGTCTATTCTGAAAGTATGCTTCGTTGAATTTTTCAGGAGATTCATCGAAAATGTCAAAGATCTTTTTTGATCCAAAGAAAATGGAACTGTTGAGGATTTTCATACTGAAGGTGACGGCCGGGTACCTCCAGCTCATCTGTGATCTCACGGGCAATGATTGATGGAAATCGATGTCTTCCTTGGAGTAAATATCGAGAAGATACAGCCTTCCGTCGGGCATGTCCGCATGGGCGATATAATTCTTGGGGAAAATCCTCGACTTCTTGTCCTCTATATCCAATTGGTTTTTGTAGTGCACCAACAACCCCAAGTCGTTGTCGTCTTTACTTCTGTAGGCCTCAATCAACACCTGAGGAGGCAAATTAGTGATGAAGTCACATGGTAAGAGCACAAAGTGTGGATGCAGTTTCAACATCGATTTCTTGTGCAACGCATAAAGAATGTCACCGCCATTCTCACTATCGATCCCGAAGGTGGTGATGTCTGCGGTCCGCTCAATGGGGTCGGCCACCCCCTGGTCCACGTTATTGTCTAATGCGGTCTTCGCACGCGCCTTGTATGCCGTCACCACTTCATCTATGGCATCTTTGGTGTCGGTATCGGTGACAATTGTGATCTTCGGGAAAAACGCTTTTTCACACCATTCCAACACATACTCGATCATGGGCCGGTTGGCAATGGGCAACAATGCCTTGGGCATACCTGAGGACCGCGTCTGCGAAAACGGCGACAACGTCCGGCCCTTGCCACATAGTAATACGGCGTGAAATTCCATGGTAGATGCTGATGGCCAGTAGAAATTTTTGTATGAGATATGGCAGCCAAACGGAGACTGCGCACGTGACCAGTGTCCTTCATATAGTCCCACCGCACCGCCAGAGGTGCCGACACTTTTGCCACTTCTAGATTACAACACCAGACACCATTAGCTTGCCATCGAACATGAGTGCCGAAGAAGATCCCCTTTTGGCCGCGTTGAACTCCGAAGAGCCTGCGGCTCCCTCGCAACCCGTCGATGCCGAAAGAGAAAGAGCATTGACCAAATTCAAAGAGAAATTAATCGAGCATAGAAAATGGGATTCCCGATTGAAAGAACTTCGACTTAGTATACGAGACTTAGACAATGACTACGACAAGACCGAGAACGACATCAAAGCACTCCAATCGGTGGGGCAGATCATTGGCGAAGTATTGAAGCAATTGGACGAGGAAAGATTTATAGTGAAGGCGTCCAGTGGCCCACGTTACATTGTGGGGTGTAGAAACACTATCAAGAAGGAAAGCTTGAAGAACGGGGTCAGAGTGTCGTTGGATATGACCACGTTGACCATCATGAGAATACTCCCTCGAGAAGTGGACCCATTGGTCTACAATATGACCACATTTGAACCAGGTGAGATATCGTTCACAGGAATTGGTGGATTAACCGAACAGATCAGAGAGTTACGAGAGGTCATAGAGTTGCCTTTGAAGAATCCGGAATTGTTCACCAGAGTGGGGATCAAGCCTCCCAAGGGTGTATTACTTTATGGCCCTCCTGGTACAGGTAAGACATTACTTGCGAAGGCAGTTGCCGCCACCATTGGAGCCAACTTTATCTTTTCTCCTGCTTCGGCAATTGTCGACAAGTACATTGGTGAATCGGCCAGATTGATCAGAGAAATGTTTGCATACGCCAAAGAACATGCTCCATGTATCATTTTCATGGATGAAGTCGATGCTATAGGTGGTCGTAGATTCAGTGAAGGTACTTCCGCCGACAGAGAAATCCAAAGAACCTTAATGGAATTATTGAATCAAATGGACGGTTTTGATACCTTGGGACAAACCAAGGTCATCATGGCAACCAACAGACCTGATACTTTGGATCCTGCGTTATTGAGAGCCGGTAGATTGGACAGAAAGATTGAGATTGGGTTACCCAACGAAGCGGGAAGATTAGAAATCTTCAAGATTCACACCTCCAAGGTGGCCAAGCAGGGTGAGTTTGACTTTGAAGCTGCAGTCAAGATGAGTGATGGGTTCAATGGTGCCGATATCAGAAACGTGATTACCGAAGCCGGGTTCTTTGCCATTAGAGATGAAAGAGATTACATTCTTCAAAACGATATAATGAAAGCCGTGAGAAAGGTTGCCGATGTCAAGAAGTTGGAAGGTAAATTGGACTACGAAAAGTTATAGATCTAATTAATCCAGTAAACGTATATACATGACTCTCTACTAAATACACAACGCAGCTTGATAGCGTGACCATGAACAAAGTAGGAGCTATTGAGGGGCAGCCTTGGATGATTCTTCGATGTTGTTCAACGTCTTCTTGAAATCTGGAATCACCGACTTTGACAATGCTTCTAAGTGAGTAAGCATGGCAGGATTGTCAATTTTGGCGATATGTTCAGCCATCTTCTCACCAATAAATTGTTCAACTTCAGGAGACAACTTGGTGTAGGTCTTCTTGGGTTTGTTAGCGTTTCTAGCCAAGTAGATCTTCTGTTCAGTGGATAAAGGCATCTCAGGAGCCTTGAGTCTTCTGGCTTGTAATTCACTAAGGATTCTCTTTTTGTGCTTGGAGTGAGGATTTCTTAATTGAGACAATGCTTCGGCTGGGACGGGGGGACGGGCGATGCTCTGCAACTCGTAGGTCTTTTCAAACACCGTGTCTCCGTCGGTGGACAACTCGCCATCCTCCAACTTGCCCGGAGGATTGGGCCATGGGATCTCAATTGATTCGTGATGTTTCACAAATCTTCTAGGTAACCATTTCTTGTATCTATCATCGTAGTATTTGTCCTTCAACAAAAGGGATTCTGCTACCAAGTAGTTGGTTTTGCCGGACTCATCCTTCTCCTTACCGGCCAACCGTATATGCTTTCTAGGAATAAACTCAGGGAAGTCTATAACATGACTATTCTGACCGTCGACCCAGTTGGACTTTTGGAATAATCTCTTGGAGGTGGAATTAGCCACCACAAAACAGTCGTAGTTCTCGAGGTACTTGGTAACGGTGGTTACAGTACCCTTCTTTTCTCCTTCGGTGATATACACAGAGTCTCCTTCAGTTATACCGATTTCGTGCAGTGATTTGATGTCCTTCTTATTTATGGTGGGAGGAGTCATGACATCGAAGGTGGGCAATGCGTACTTGATGGCCTCTCTTTGAAAGTGGTCACGGAGACGCCCGGGAAGGCTCTCTATATCTCTAGTGAGTCTCTTTTTGGCCGTGCTCCAGGACATGGTGGTAGGTGGAGTTATGGTGGTTGGTGAAAATAATGAAAAAGTGATAAATTTTATTGGGGAGCACACGACCAAACATGAACGGTCCCATTTCGCCTAAGTACCTAAGTGGAAGAGTATAGAGCTGGGATTAAGTCTAAATTTGTGAATTGGAACTACAAAGTACTCGGTCATCTATTGACCGTGAAAATGAATTAAACTGGCCGCCAAATTAGTAAAATATTTTGTATTTGACATAGATCTCAAACCAACCCCACGACCTGGTCCCCTACACTGTTATGCCTACACTAGGTCACAATTATAGTACATTCCTTTCAAGGATAAAAATATTAGTCAAACGGACAGCAATTAGTCCATCTGGAGCAACACCCAGTGTTAGTCCAGGTTTTGTTTGAAACTCCTGCTACCCAAGCCAGTAAGTAGAACTAACCAGACTAGTAAGTAGAGGTCAGAAGTCAGGAGAGCTGGATCACGACCATCGACCGTTCTATTCGGTACAGATGTTGATGAATTCCTGTTCATTGATCTCTCCATCCTCGTCCAAATCAAACTCGTCAATCATGGCCCGCAACTCATCATCAGTCAAGTTCTCTCCCAACTCTTTGGACACTCGTCTCAAGTTCCTCAAGCTTATTTTGCCGGTGTTGTCGTCATCAAACAACTTGAACGCTCTGCGGATCTCGTCCAACGGGTCTCTATTCACAATCCTCTCGCCCACTAGATGTTAGTAATAGTTCGTTTTGATACATTCGCCCAATCCAGATGGCCTGAACCAGTGTTGTGGCGGTGTAACTCCTGATCCGCCTCCGATAGACTCCCGATCCACCCCACTAGGCCCCATCATTCGCGATGTTTCCACTACATACCTGCTTGGAAAAAGTTCTCGTATGTTATCAAGTTGCGGTCGTCGGTGTCGTACTCGTGTATCACGTCCAACACCTCACGTTTTGTCAAATCAAACCCAAGCGCCCGGAACGCCACTTTCAATTCATGGTAATCCAAACATCCATCGTTATTCATGTCGAAAAGCGAGAATGCCTCCCGGATTTCCTGTTTCTGTTCGTTGAGCAATTCGAGCTTGAGATTACCCAATGCACGCTTGTTGGCCGCGCCACCGCTGCTGGAACCAGCAGAATTGTTCTGGTGTGACATGTGTTGATGGTCTCGATGTTTCACGGTTGTTGATATAGAAGCGGTCACGTGTGCTCGCCTGAAGTCTCCATCTCTTCATTTGAGGTACAGTTGGTGTCGGCAACCAGCATCTTAAACGGCCCAAAATAAGCACATCTCGTCCACCAATATCTCGTAGACATTGAAGGCCCATTTCGGAGCCTCTTGGAACTATTTTCAACTGTTTATAGTCGAGTTTCCTTATTACCTTCGTGACCGGAAGTCTCCTCGGCACGTGCTGCAGTCTCGAAACGCGTATAATCCGAACCTTCCTACCACCAACTCATCATTACCACCTCCATCCGATGCTAGGGCAACGGGTGACAGTTCGGGACGTTCCAGGCACGATCAGATTCATCGGTGAAACTCAATTCTCTCCTGGAACTTGGTACGGTGTCGAACTAGACTCCCCGACAGGCAAAAATGATGGATCTGTCGACGGTATCAGATACTTTGATTCTTCCCGGCCGGGCAATTATGGGGTGTTTGTGCGACAGACTTTGATCAAACCAGCTAATGGCGCCTCTCAGGGATCCAGACCACCTTCGCGATCCACTTCGGAAGTATCTGACTCCAGAGAGCCCCAGTTATCTACCACTGTTCATTCGCCGAACCCAGAGTCCCATGATCCGTCTCCATCCACGCTTCACAAAATCATAGACAAGCTCCAGTCGAAGCTTCAGGGGGCCACCAATGACATTAAACAGTATAAGGAACGAATTCGGACCGAATTGGCCCAGTCCAACGAGTATAGAGACCAGATTGAAATGATGACAATTGATAAAGAGTTTCTAGAGACGTCCCAAAGAGAGATAATTCAGAAATTACATGATTTGCAACAGAAATACGATGAACTCAAAACGGATTACCAGATCATGCTTGAAGAAACAGAACTTAATAAACAGATCGAAAATGAAATCAAGAACCAATTGGGCGACCACCTGTCGAACAAAGATGTACAAGTGATTCTTCTGAGAAATAAGCAGTTGGAATCAGCTCTCATGAACCTTCAGAAATTAACCGAGGAGTCGGAATTGACCTTGAAACAAGAAATAGCCGACCTAAAAAGTCAATTGGCAGAGAAAACCTCCACAGTTTCTGATTATTCGGAAATATCGAACAAATTAACCATGGCCGAACAGACAATTCTGTCACTACAATCACAACTAGACTCGGCATTGTCACTGGAAAAAATTATAGAACATCTAAATTTGGAGAACGAACAGCTCGCCAGCAAAATAAAATACCTTCAAAAGTCGGTGGATGAGCTCAATGAATTGCACGAGTTGGACAAAAGCTTGGAGGAAAACCAGAAGATGGTGGAGTCTGATTTGAAGAAGGATTTGAAGAACTTACTGGACGTGATACGGCAAGACCAAGTCATCATTAAAGAACTAGAAAAGAAAAATAGTTATTTGTCGACCAGAATCAAAGCAGGGACTCCTCAGTTAACGGAAGGTACCGAAATTGCAGATAGAGATATATCCAGCTTGATCAAGGAGATGGAAGCGTATCAGCTACAAATCAAGGTCTTAAAGTCGTCCAACTTTTCTGAATCTGTTACATCTAAATGGACAGAATTGAAATTGGGTCTTTACAAACAAAAACTAGAATGGTTAACTTCAGACAATACTGTGCCGTTGAAAGACCAAATGGATGTGCTATTTCTAATCAAGTGCAATTTGATCAACTGCTTCATAATCAAAGAAGCTCATATCCTCTCCAATGATCTAACTAATACTGGCAGGGATTTGCAGAAGTCGGTCAACGCATACAATCTCGAACTTCTTTCGGGGTTTCTAAACGAATTACTTCGAATATGGGAGTATAATTACCAACTGAACAACATCAATGCAATTTTGGAAGTTCTCAAGGAGCTTGACATGTCACTAGCTGAGGCAATTGTTTCATTTAAAGAACTCAACGGAAACACTGAACTAGAAGTCATGCCATTTATTCGTTCTGTAATTGAACTATTTCCCCTTCCTTTCAACAACGACCTTTATTACGGCAATATTTGCCTTTACAGATTCATCATTAATACAATCACTTTGTCAACTGGAGCATATGGAGATATCGTATCGAAGATCAGGCGTAATCTCCAAGATGCTGGAAGCACAATTGTGGAAACGTTGTCAAGTTTGGCAAGCAAAATCTCCTTTTGTGAAAGCAAGGCAATAGCTATAAATTCTCGCATTAGTTCTGAAACCGTGAATATCTCCATCGAAGATCCCAATGTGGATATTTCCACAGCCATCGAAGGTTTTCTAAACTTGGTCATTCAACTAAGGAAAATTCTTGAAGATTCTACCGAAACAGTGCCCGATATACCCAACCTCGTGACTATTTATGAAGAAGTTGATCGTAATTTCCGTAAGTTGGTATTGGCCAATATTGAGAAACTTGATTTACAACCTAAGAAAACAATTTACGAGGCATTTAAGTCTAATTATGAACCAAAGGCAAATGAAGCCAATTACTATAAAGAATTGGAGAACAGTAGGGTTAAATATGCCCAGGTAAGTAAAACTTTACTTGAGAAAGACCGGATGTTGGATGATTTACGACTTAACGTGCAGTTGTTGGAAGGAAATATGAGGTCGCTCGACCAATCTAATACTGAACAGTTGACCCAGATTAGACAGGAATTGGAGCGAACCACCCATGAACATCAGCAGAGTAAGAAGCGAGTGGAGGAATTAATGCTGCAGAATCTTGATTTGGAAGCCGAAATTCGGAACCTCATACAGTCTAATCAGATTTTCCAAAATGGAGACCTTTTAGGAAATTTTAATAACCTACAATCAGAGAACGAGGCCTCCAACAAGTTAGCTATGGTAGAGGAAATTATATTATTAAGACGTATTATCGAGCAGAGTGGAGAGACGCTAGCAGATTTGGAAGATTATTCCTGGTTAGATGTACCGCTTCTGCACAATCGGCCACTGCTAACAAGTTCGGGTTCGGTTGAGAGCGGTGCTTTGTTAAGGAACTTAGCTTTAATTTCCAAACCGGTGAAGGTGGACCTATCAAATGAGTGGTTACCTAAAGCCAAAAGACAACGACTCGTTGCATTAAATCTTTGGGAAATGGCATTGGAGTATAATTCCAACAGGGATGAGGTTTGGAAAGACTGATGGAACCATTAATACATAGCAGGTAATTAATTATATAGACAAGGTAAACCATGCTAGGCATTATTATGTAACAAATCAATCTCAACTATTGATAAGTTCATTAGAAGAAAGACTTCTTTTCTTCTTTTTGGGCCATTTGGTAGCCAAGTCGATATGATCAGCAGGATAGAGCCAATCCAAGAGCTTCAAAAGAAAGATATCCACAATCACATTCAATACAAAGAATTTGCCCGCGACCAAACCACAACAGTAGTATTTTTGGAGACGGATGAGTAGAGATTCATCTGGTCTGTCGGAGTACAACGAATTGTACACATTCTCGGTTCGAATAGCCACATTTTCCCAACTGTACATCTTAGCTACCTCATTGTGGAAATTAGAAGTGTCAATTTGACCCGATTCCATTAGCTTTATCGCCCTGTTGGCTGCTTCAACCAAGGAATCTTCTTCTGGCTCAGCAAAAGATGTCATATGTCCAGGAAGCACCTCGGGAATTCCCCCAACCCGAGTGGTGACCACATATAAACCACACGAGGCAGCTTCCACAATGACGGTTCCAAATGCTTCAGTGACAGAAGGGTGCAAATAAATATCACCTTTTACCATGACACTCCTTACGTCTTCGTGTTTTACGGAGCCCATCAAAGTTACTCGTTCTTGTAAGAAGTACTTTTCTCTCATTTGTTCCAAGTCAAGAAACTTAGGGCCATCGCCAGCAATGAGGAAATTGACATTGGGGTTCAGCATACAAATTCGAGGAATCACGGCTGTGAGGAGGTCTGCTCCTTTGTTTGGAAACAACCTTGATATGACGACGATAGTGATGTTGTTACGAGATAAATCACGAGGCTTCTCTAGTGGGTAGAAATCTTTAGAGATAACAGCATTGGGGATTACCAGCACATTAAGTGGGTCTATTGTTGCTCTCAATACGGTGTTTTCTTTGCAGGTATGAGACACACAAATGATGTGATTGGTGTCGCTTAGGGTGAACTTCAAGATTTTGTTACCAATAATAGTCAATAACCCAGCAAAGCCGAAGAGCGAATGATCGGTAAACACAGTCTTGAGCCCCATGGTACGAGCGTGAAGAATGGCTTCATGACAAATGTTGGAATAGGAACCGTGGCCATGGACAATATTGATCTGTTCTCTAATATAGATATTTCTGAGGATAGGAAGGGCCAGAAAAAGTGACGGGAAAGTCGAGCTTCGGAAAACTGCCACGAATGGAATGTAGTATACTTTGAGTCCATTGGTAAGGGTCCTAACACCACTTCTGGAACCATAATCATGTGTGATGATGATGACATTGTGACCAAGATCTATGAGTTTCTGTGAAAGGTGGTGCACGTGAAACTCCACCCCACCGGTCTGGGGGTAGAAGAAGTCCGTGACCATGGCGATGTTGTATCCCATTGTGTCTGTTGGAGACCAGGGTGGTTTTGTCTGTTGGAGACGTGTTGTACATGGAGATCACCAAGCGGCGAAATCTGATGGAGTTCTGGTTGTATGCAGGCCACCAACTTCGGTAGCTCTTTCAACGTTACCAGTCCATTATCAGTAGTTAATGAGGCCAGCAACAGACCTATCGTTGGTGTGTGATCTACAGTTCAATAATAACACATAATATGGTGGGTGGCGGTCTAAACCGGCCGAGGTTAACAATTTTATTTGTCTGATATATACTCTATAATTCATTATTCTTACACATATGCCTCTCTTGGAAGGGTAGCCACCGAGTTCTTGAAGTTGATCAAGCATTGTTGGTAGTCCCAGCTGCTCTGCTCACAAAGCATGATTCCGTATTGTAAGTTTAACTTTGTTTCCAAAAGAATCTTGACCAAAAGTTCCTGCTGGGTTTGATTGAAGCTGGACTTTACTTCCGGAGGAAGATCGGCTGTGGTGGGGGTAGGACCACCTACTCCGGGAGCAGGAGTTCCCCCTTGTGGAGTCTGGACTGTGGTGGGAGTCTCACTAGTTCTGGTGGATGGGACATTCCATGCGTCAGCACCAGAATAGTTTCTTATGGACAACAAGTCACTGGCAACAATCATGCCGCCATTTGGACCAGGAAGAACCACAAAAGTTCTATCGAACGACTTTTTGGAAAGGGCAATTTTCTTTTTAGTGTTGTTGTTGAATCTTCCTCTTGGACCGGAAGATGTGTTGATGGCTTCCAAGTTATCTGGCTGCCCCATTTCCTCGAATGAGCCATGGATGGTGATCATTATACCGCCCAATTGAGGGTATCTATAACATTCCATGCTGAATAATTGGGGTTTTGTCAATAAGTCATGACGAGTTTTTGGTAATTGGCTAAATAACTTGAAAATGGCTTGCTGACCCATACCAACTCTGGATGTTCTTGCCTTTGCAGCACTGACTCGGGTCAAATTTCTGGATTGAGGTATGTAGTATCCAAAGTCTGTTCCACCAGTGTACGAAGTGTTGGATGCTTCTATTAAATGAGGATGTGCTGAGTCCACTTGCATGGAGAATTGGGATTGTTCTTGGTAAAGGATCATCAATTCGGACCTATTCGAGTCCCATAATTTGAAGTAATTAGTGATGAAATTGGTTGCCATATTCTGGATTTCTTCATCCTGGAAAAACATAGATGCAGGGGTCCCGAAAGGAAACGTCAAGTTGGTTTTCAACGCTTGCTCATTTCTCACCACTTCTCCATTAAACACCACCAATCGAGGGAAAATCTTCATCAATTCGAACTTGACATTGGCATCTCCGGTGTTGAGAATGGGGTTACCTATCAAGACTATTTCACGGAGATAATTGAGTTTGTTTTTCCAGATTTCAAAGCTCTTGACTCGTGAGAATTTATTATTCACCAATGAAAGGTTCTGCAAAGTTGGGAATGTTTGGGCCAAAGTGGATACGGTGGACAAGTCCTGAAGCTCATTTCCCGACAAGTCCACACTGACGACGTCCAACTTAAGATCAGTGGCTACTTTCATCAACGCAGGGAAGAATTTGGACGAGGTGGAGTTGGAGTTGAAGAATCCTCCGGCGTTCACCGTGGGGTCCTGTCTCACAGCGCTGAGATTCAACATTTTGACCTCGGGCTGGTACCGGTTTTTTAAGAACTGGGATAACGCCTCGATGGCATTGCCGGTATTGGCATTGTTTACTCCCATCTTGTTGGAAAACGAGTCGGCGGACGCTGCCTTGGTGATTCTTAACGGTTGACCCGCAAACTTGACTCCTGACCAATTCAAAAGCTCATTGGCCTGGTTCATGTTCTTGACGTACCCCTTGAGCACGCCTGTTTGTGGATCCACATTGTAATTACTGACCACGATTTTGCATTTCCTGGAGATGAAGTTGATACATTCTTCAGCACTGGCGCCGTTCCAGCCGAGAATCTCCACCCCAACGGAGTTCTGCGTGACATAGTCATTCACCGCTTGCTGGCTGAAGTTGTTGCGGTTGTTGTATTGGTTGTGGAAACCTCCTCTGCCTCTACCTCTGTAACTCATGTTGATGGAAGAGTTTTATGGAAACCGAAAAATTGAGGTGCGGTAGTGCGACCGACATCACCAATGAAGAAGTTGGTGTCGGAGTGGACGAGGTCAACCAACACGTGGAGTAACAAGGCCAAGACTGTAGAGGCTAGATATATGGCGGGCTCTGAATTTTGACATTCAACTCTGTTGGAGCTAGCAGTGCTGTATAGCGGGATTGTGGTAAAATTGTGGGGAATTGGTGTTTCACCATTCAATGAGGACCAAGCATAACATAATTGAGAGTTTAATTTGGCTCTACAGGTATCATTCTAAGGCTAATCATGGAACTAGCGGAAAACAATAATATGGCCATCGTGTTTGAGGTCCCTAAAACCCAATATAGCTGGTGTACTACAATTCAAATGATCAAAATCAGCCCCTGCAGTGAATATCGAATTTCACGTACCAGACATCAGTGCTGGCCATCCTACAACTCCCTGTAGTAATGACGGGAGGAATTTGAGCCTGAGAGAAATTGATTTTAAGGACAACTGCCCTTAGTGTTTAGTGGGCCACCACCATAACTGAAGCATCCACTTTCATAGCCAAGCACCGCCAGTTGCCCAGTTGTTCTGGTATTCGGTTCAATTTCCCGTAAGTTTTGTGCTAGGATGTTTCCATGACTTCTGTCTCGGATTTGAGGATTGGTTCTGCTCCCTATTTTCCGGCTAACAGGTTCTGCTAGGAGCCTTCCCCTAATATTTCCAGGTTTACGAGCTGGATTTACGACATGACAATTGGCTCACATTTAAATTGTAGTTCTTAGCTCTCCATAACATATCATGGCCATTCCACTAGTCTCTGACCTTGTTCCTCTTTGATTACATCTTCGACGCCGGTGGTTGGCTGTGCACCTCAGCCCACACCAGGCCCACAGTATCCATCAAACCCGCTCAATTACTACATCGAGAAGAGATTTACAGTGTTGGACCCACCAAACCCCAGCGAAATTCAAGGATCTTCTCACAGCGCCCACACTCCTCTACGCAAGCCATACCGTACGTTTATTGGTCTTCTACTGTTCCGTTTTCGTGCAAAGTTCCCACAACAGGGTACTTGTTTTCAAAATGCTCCTCCCAGCCATCCAAGGACTCGAGATCTAACTTTGTCAAATCTTCGAGCTTGTCAATTGGTTCGTCAATGGGAGTCAAAAGGCCAAGTTCGAACGAGTTCAAGGCGAGACCCCGAGAGGCATCTCTTCCTCCAAAGTTCGCGTAAGGGCCGCCAGGACCGTAGAATGAAGCTCCTTGAGTGACATTATACACTTTTCCTCTCACTGCAATAAAAATCTTGGGATCATCGACTCCGTTATATTTCTTCAATGTTAATGGAGTGAACTTGCCCGCCACAATAGGCTCTTCTTTGGACTCGGGCTCGGCGAATGGGTTGAAAACCGCCACATCCGATAATGTGTTTCGGAATAGGAACACTATAACAAGAACTACTAAAATGGTAGCTATCATTGGTGGCGTATTGATGAGTTCGTAGTGTGGATCTATTCATATTCACAGGCGAGAATGTTACCCCATGTAGGTCGTGCCTCAACGGCATTGACAGGTCCGAACCCCAGGACGGCCACAATCACATGGTGTGCAAGCAAACCTTACGAAAGCAATCAGACTGTACGTTGTGTGGTGGCAACTGGCCTAACTGACACTGATTGTTTTCGGTGCTGGTTATTGTGCCAACCGTGCGGGCTGTAGGACCGTTGATGTTGCTGCTGGCGTGATTTCGCAACCACCATTAGAGCTCGAATGAATATAACAAGAATTCCTCCACCAAATGGACAGCAAAATTTAAAACGTCAGCCTAATGGGTTCAGCGGGCTCGAACTATGTCGGTCTTTCAGACTGTTCGGCCACAATTTTGGGTATCTGTAACCTCTCATATCATCCTGGTTACTTTTCTCTTGGGCCGTTCGTAGCTTATCAGTTTCACCTGGGCCTCTAAAGCAGCATTCTCCTTATCATCTCATAATTGATACACCTCCTGTATCCCTTCTGGTATTAATTGACACTTGTCACTTCTGGTGCTTGCTCCACATGGAATTTTCATTAGGTTCAAACGTGTTGATGAGAATTGTGCACAATACTACCCTTCCGGAACCACCACAGTCATCAAGCCCTGTACAGTCAATGCCATCTCTCTAAAATATCTGTGATCACTTTGTGCCAGCTTACCATATCCTGAAATATCTGGAGCTAGGTGTCGCTGATGTCGTGCGACATTAGATTTTTCAATAGCTTCACCAACAGTACACAATCCAAGTGCATCCACAATGGGAAGAGATATCATATCATTGGACGACGTCACTGTTAACAACATCGGGGTGTTCCGCAAAATTAACGACGTCACCTTGCCCACTTCTTATTCCGAACAATGGTACAAGGCTGCCCTTGAATCAGACCAGATTGTCAAACTTGCATACTACTCCGAACTCCCAGTAGGGGCCATTCGGGCCAAGTCGTTCAACACCGCCAACGTGGCCAGCAGCTATGAAACAAACCAGCAGTCACGGATCAAGGACCAAATCCCCAATGCCGTATATATAGAGAGTTTTGCTGTGTTGGAAAAGTATCGAGGTTTGGGCATTGGGTCCCAACTCTTGGATTATTTGGTGGAAGAAACGAAGAAACGGTTTGTACATGAAATTATCCTCCACGCCCATGCTGCTCGCCCTGAGATCATCGCCTGGTACGAGAAAAAAGGGTTCGTCAAGGGACCAGTGGTGCCAGACTACTACAAGGCTCAAGAATTGGAATCCCCCGATGCCGTGGTGTTGACCCTAGCAGTTTAGTTGCCATAGCATACAACATATATTGGTGATTTCTCATATCTCCTATTTTTGAACCCTAAAATATACTACACTTCATTAATTCTGCCATTATATTATTACGATATAAATCTAGTTTTCCCCTTCGTCCTCAGTATCTGTATTAATATCGGTGAAGACACTTTCACTGTCACTGACTTCTTCTTCCTCTATCTTTGCAGGTTGGGTCTGTTGGCCCCTCAATGCAGCCAAGGCCCCGGCCAATGTATCTTCTTCTGGGTCTGAAATATCACTTTCGTCGTCATCCGAGTCAATCACCTTCTTCTTGATATCCATCTTGCGTGGGGCCGATTTGACCACCAAATCAAGTGGAATATCCACGTCACAGCCAAAGTAGGCATTGTTCTTCAAAATCAATCTGAATGGATATGTGCCTTCGCTTGGAGGAGTGGGGATACTTAAAATTATTTTGAATGAGCTTATAACCACATCCTTGCCTTCCTTCCAGGTGGCTTGGTCCAATGACAAGTTACTCAAATCGATATTTTCCAATTTATAAGAACCGGTACCTTCGGTCAATTTTCCATCTTTCTGGGATAAAACAAAAGCAGTCCACTTGTTACGGAAGTATCCAGGCATGTATGGGGCATAACTGTACGGAAGTGTTGGTTGTTGTTCGTTGGTGATAGCAGGGTTTCTCATGTAATCCAAAGTTTCTTCGTCTTTCAATCTGTCATCTTCAATATCCGGGGATGATTTGAGCCTAGGTGACTTCACCAAAAATTTCAAAGAAATATGAGCATTGGAACTTGGAGTAACAGTTTCTTCTCCTGGCACCTTGAACTCGGCTTCGATGATTCTTAACGAACCAATCTTGGATGCAACACCGAGGGCAATGTCCAACTTTGCCTCGTCTTCAATACCCAATGCCTTACCTGCCTCTTCTTTGGATATAGCGAAAAGCTTGCCCATTTTTCTGATACCTGATTTTTCAATTGCCTTTTTGTCGACATAGGGTAATTGTAATAATTCTTGAATTTTTCCTTCTGGGGCCACAGCTTGGGCGATACATTTCTGCAAGTCAGAAGCAACCAATACAATATCCGTCTGTCTGAAAACTACCGCCATTTCGATCAATCCTTCAATTAAAAATGGCAACATTGCCACAAGCTTAATCTTGTCGGCCTCGAGCTTGGGGTTGGTACTGGCGAATTCAAAGTTCCTATCCAAGTGTCTTGAAATCAAGTCACGGACTTGATTATAGTCCAAATGCTTGAACGCAGTTCTGATTTCTTTACTCATGCAGACCCAATCTAAAATGTCATAGATGGTGTAGAGCTTGGTAGGGTCCTTGTTCGTCATTTGTCTGGCAAGGTACCCGGCTGTTTCGACGTGCAAGCCCTTTTTGGTATAAGCCTTAACATTACTCCACCATGAACCGACAATAGCTGGCAACAAAACACCGATCAATACGAAGTAAAGAACCACCATCAATGCTGAGTACTTACCTTCCACCAAGAACTTGGGCAAGGCAATACCATGCGACACATCTTGGGGTCCATCGGGGTGGCCGTATTTCAAGAAATTGTTTCTGGTGACTTCATCGGTCAACGACTTATAGGCCTGGTTGATCCTGATAAATGCGGCTTCCATTTCTTCCTTGGCCTCGGTAGTCAAGTCCTTAGGGAGCTTATCGGGGTGGAATTTAAGGGATAACTTTCTGTAGCGACTCTTCACTTCTCTTTCGCTAGCGAACTGAGAAATGTCCAAAATGGTGTATGGATCAAACGTGCCTTGTAGGTCTGCTTCCTTAAGCAAATAGAGGGCCACATAGGCAAAGGCAGCCCAGCCTACCACAATGATGACAAGAGAAAAGTTGAAAATCTTGGACTTCTTGCTCTTGGAAACATGTGCTTTGATATAACGGTCGTTTTCCACCGTAATGGTCTCGGATATGGCACCTTTCGTACGGAGGTTTTCTGATTGGGCATCGGACCTGTTGACCAAACGATAAACGTACTTGATGGTGACAGGAACCAACACAAATGCTAGCACTGCTAACAAGAAGAATGGCCAGGTCTCGCCCTCTTCATCATAGGTATATTCAGAACCCATGGAGAATTATGGGTGTGGATATAGAGCAAACTGGACGGAAACGTGTCGTCACGGCAGTATGGGGGATCTGTAAGCGGCTATTAGTTACAGCAGGGTCCACGAGGAGCGGCAATGAGTTCCACAGTTAAATTCCGATCAACCAATTCGATCAATCCACCGTACTAACTAGTGCAAGCGTTGAAATTTGGTATTGACGTGTTTGTTACAAAGTCACACAAAAAGAATTTGTCGGCCCCGAGGTTTTGGTGTGGGACGAACAACATCAGTAGAAAAAAAGGTAAGATTGACAAAATGAAGGTTTGGAGTTACAGAAACCGAACTGGGTTTATATTGTGCTGACTCTAGTCTTTTTTAGGTATTTTTCTTGTCGATTTCTGGTTCTTTTTGCATTTTTCATCCCGTATAATTTCTCTAGTCGGTTCATAGCTGACCATCTCTTTGGCCACGACTCTTAAAAGAACACTTAGAGTGCATGCTTTCATACTCAGTCCATTGGGTGGTTTGCTGAACCAAATCTGTATATATAGAGTGAGGTGGTGGTATGCGTAGTTTCAGGCAGGACCGCACTAAAGGCTAAAATACGGGCCATTCATCGGGTGATCTCCACATCCTTACGGTCACTTGAGAGGCAGTATATAGCCTACCGTAGCCGCCTTGTTCAGAAATTACGGCTGCAATTGATTAAGGGCTAAATGTACCAACCCAAGCGCACTACTATTTTTCTAATGTTATCGATTAATGAAGAGTCTAGACTCAAGAATTAAAGTATACTAGTGGTGGAACAAACGGATAGGATTTTCAACATAAACCACGTCGAAAGAGTCGGCAGCACCAAACACAGCCTTATCCATAACCGATCCAGATGGAGCAGCAATGAACTTAACACCTGATCTCACTGCTCTGTACACATTGTCTGGGAATGGGAAAAAAGCGTCGGAAGACAAGGCGACGTTGTTCAATTTGCTGGACCACTCTTCTCTTTCCTTTTGAGTCAATGGTTCAGGAAGGACCTCGAACTTGGATTCGTATTCGGTCTTTTCTGGCTCTGTGGTTGGGATTTGGCCTGTTACATACAAGTCAATGGCATTGGACTTTTCTGGTCTCTTCACCCCCTTAGCCCACTTGAATCCCAATACCTTAGGATGTTGTCTAAACCACCAGTTATCAGCCTTGTCTCCAGCTAATCTGGTACAGTGGATACGGGACTGTTGTCCAGCTCCCAAACCGATAACCATACCGTTTCTGGCGTAACACACAGAGTTGGATTGGGTGTATTTCAATGCAATGGTGGCCACAGTCAAATCAATGGTACCTTGTTCGGTCAATTGCTTGTTCTTGGACACGATTTCCTTGAAAGAGGATCCCTTGACAATGGCATCGTTACGCTTTTGTTGCAAGGTGATACCATAGACTTGTCTTGATTCTAATTGGTCTGGAGTGAAGTTAGGGTCAATCTGCAACACACAGTACTTACCACCCTTCTTCTTCTTCAAGATTTCCAAAGCTTCCTTGGAGTATCCTGGAGCAATTACACCATCAGAAACTTCTTTGGAAATGATTTGAGCAGTGGGCAAATCAACAATGTTGGACAAGGCAATGAAATCACCGAAAGAGGACATTCTGTCAGCACCTCTGGCTCTAGCGTAGGCATTGGCCAAAGGCGATAAGTTCTCAATGTCTTCAACAAAGTAGATCTTCTTTTCCACATCAGATAAAGGCAATCCCACGGCAGCACCGGCAGGAGAAACGTGCTTGAAAGAAGCAGCAGCAGGCAAGTTCAAGGAAGCGGACAATTCCTTGACCAATGGCCACGAGTTCAAAGCATCCAACAAGTTGATGTAACCGGGAGAACCGTTCAACACCTTGAAAGGCAATTCACCTTGCGAAACGAATGCTTGAGCAGGCTTTTGGTGAGGATTGGCACCGTATCTCAAAGGCAATTGGGAGACATTCTCAGAGTATTGCTTTCTGAAAAAGTCAGAGATGGCCACATCGTAGTCAGCGGTGTGCTCGAACGCCTTGAGAGCGTATCTGTTTCTAGCCTCGGTGGTGATTTCGCCCTTCTTCAACTGTTCCAAGAAGCCAGCGTAGTCCTTAGGATCAGACAAGATCACCACTCTGGCGTGATTCTTGGCGGCAGCTCTCAACAAGGTGACACCACCAATGTCAATTTCTTCCACGGCTTCGTCGACGGTGACAGCAACCTTGGAAATGGTCTCCTTGAATGGGTACAAGTTACACACCACATAGTCGACTTTTTCAATGCCTTGAGCCTCCAAGTCCTTTTCATCGCTATCCAAGTTTCTGGCCAAAATACCACCATGCACCGCTGGGTGCAAAGTCTTGACTCTGCCACCCAACATCTCTGGTGCCTTGGTGATGGTGGAAACGTCCTCCACTGGGAAACCAGCTTCACGAACCAACTTGGCGGTACCTCCCGAAGCCAAGATACGGACATTGGCAGCTACCAATCCCTTGGCCAAGTCCAATAATCCAGTCTTGTCGTACACCGACAAGATTGCAGTTTTAGAGTAGGTAGTCATTGAATGTGATTGATGAGTGATATACCTAGTAATCAACGAGTGGGATCGAGCTCCTTAACAATGGTATCGATTTAAGGTCGTGCGCGCGGCTGACGAAAATTTTGGCCGTAATATTAGGTGAGAGTCAAAACTGACTCGGTAGATAACGTCAGGTGACAGACTTCTGGGGGAGACGGTGGGGCAGTGACGCCGCCGGGCCGGGGTCGTCTGGCAGCGAAGTCCCACGAGATTCCTGGTACTTTTCACATCTAACTATTTAGGTAGGGCCATTCCGGGCCATCGCACCTACCACTCTACATCATGTGATCTCAAATATTCATTTACACAAATATACACTCCACCACTAACCTAAAAGAAGACGCCTGGGCACCGCCAAAACAGACCCAAGTGACTCCAAAACTGCCGTGGCACAGCCGAGATAGCACTTAATCCAAAGAAAAATGCCATCACGCTTAAGATCTGTATCTCCACAAAGACAAGGTGTTTTGTCTCTTCCAGGTGTGACGACGACCAGCCTTGGTGTTGTTGTATCTGTGACCCTTGTTGATACCTCTGGACTTCTTACCGGTGGCAGTAAGACCTCTGGCTTCTCTTCTCTTGTGGACTGGGTTGACGATCCAGTTGTATCTGGCATCACGTCTAATAGCCTTGTGAGATGGGTCGAGCAAGATGACTTCGAAGTACTTGTAGGTGGAGTCTTGGTTAACCCAGTAGGAGTTCAAGACTCTCAAGTTGGAAGCACGACGAGCAACTCTTTCTTCGGCAGTGGCCTTGGAAGATCTTTGGTACTTCAACTTGTTGACACCCTGGTTGGTTGGCTTACCATAAGTAGCACCCTTTGGCACAGGTCTCTTTCTACCACCTCTTCTGACTCTGACTCTGAAGATAACGAAACCTTGCTTGGCCTTGTATCCCAATCTTCTGGCCTTGTCTGGTCTGGATGGTCTAGAAGCTCTGTGGATAACAGTCTTTTGTCTGTATTCCCAACATCTGACACGGTAAAGGAAACGCATCACATCGGATTGCTTCTTTCTTTGCAATTCTTCTAAATACTTGTAGGCACCCATCTTAACTAACTTATGTTTGTAAACGAAGAAGAAAAATCTTTGCTAGGTCTGGTGAAAAATTTTTATGCCTGGTGAGACTGGTGGAAAATGACACAAAATCCCATGGCCGGGTAACTACGGGCGATGCGGTCCCAGGGTTTCGGGGATGAAATGTACGCAGAAGGAACCTCTGGTCTCGTGACACAATTTCCTAGTCTCAGCTTGCCCACCACTCCAAAGCGGCATGGGCGTAGTTGAATGGGGATTTGAGGACCGTCAGCACATTTCCACCGTACCGAGCTGCCATTTTCTCCTTCCCCTGCTATATATGTCAACACCTGTCCACTTTTCGTTCTTCTCTTGCCCAACCTGACTCTACTGGTCACCTGACCTCACTACTAGTGATGAGCATCGCGTGCAGATCTGTGCCATTATCAACATGACTGAATATATGACAGCTGATGGATCCGTTGGGGCCTCCGACCCTGAGAAGATACCTGTTGCTGCTGAAGTGGAACCTGTGGTTCCCGAGAGTATCGAAAAGGACTCGAAAAGCCTCGAAATTCCTGCCACAGAAGACTCTGTCCAGCCACAACAACAACAGACACACCAACCACAAGATCTGACTGAAGATGTGCAACAATTGCCAGTCGAGGAGTCTCAAGCTATTTTTGATAGCGATGAAACCAATCCTAAACCACTGCATGAGGATCCAAATCCAATTGATAAGAATACCGAGGTAACCGAGCCTGTCCAAGCGAACGAGCCTATCCAAGCGAACGAGTCTGCCGAGTCAGAACCTAGTAAGCCTGAACCTGAGTCACAAGACCAGGAGCTCGAGTTCAAGGACCTTGACAAGAACAATTCCAATGATCCCACACCAAACAAAGACGTGCCGCTCCAGTCCCAAAACTCCGACCCGGTGAAAGATTTCATTACCCAGAAGCCGACGGAAGATATTGCACAATTTTCTGATGATGACATAATTATTGACGGAATGAGTTCGGATTCGGACTCTAGCTCGGACTCTAGCTCGGACTCCAGCTCGAGTTCTGACTCAGACTCCGAGGACGAAGACGAAGGTGAAGCCGGTACTGCCCAAACAGGAGCTGATTCTGACGACGAAGGCGAAACTATTAGCGGGCCCATTTTGTCTAAGAATGAAGTGCTGGATGAAAAGGCTCCTTCATTGCCCGAAGACTATGTAATCCCAGATAATGCTCCGATTGAACCCATCGGTAAGGTTACTGCGTTGGTAGAGAATAGTGTGATTATTAAAGCCAACATTTCAGGTGAGTTCAGAATATTAAAGGACCAATCCGTGTTGTGTTTTGAGGACCGTACAGTGGTAGGCCCATTATTTGAAACGTTTGGAAAATTGCAAAACCCTGTTTATCGGGTAAAGTTTAACAGTACCGAAGAGTTCGAAAAATTCAAAGAATCCAAAGGAAAGACGGTTTATTATGTGGTTCCCGATTCTACTTTTGTCTATACTGATACTATCAAGAGTATTAAGGGTACCGATGCATCCAACTGCCATGATGAGGAATTGCCAGAAGAAGAACAGGAGTTTTCTGATGACGAAAAGGAAGCTGAGCGGAAGTCTAAAAAGAAGAAGAAAAATAAAAAGAAGAACGACGAGAGAGAAGTCAACAAAAGGGTCAGTGAGGCTGGAGTACCGGATCCAAAGAGATTTCAACCTTACGGATACGCTCAGCCCCAGCAAGATTCTCAGTTACGTCATCCAAAACAGCACCAGCAGCACCAACAACAAAACATTCACCACCACCATCAGCAACAGCTACAACAACACCATCAATACAACTATCCACAACAAAATATGCATTTCCAATCCCCCCAGAATGTCCAGGCTTCGGTTAACTCTCCCTATGGCTATCCCCAGCAATTTTCTGCCCCAGTGAATTACATGAACCATGGAGCGCAACCATTTCAAGCAGCTTCTCCATATGGTGTTCCTTTTAACCAGGCACAATTTGCACAACAGCAGGTATATAATCAAGCACAGTCTCTATATCCTGGCCAAAACATACCTGGTCAATATCCCAACCAGATGGGTTTTGCACCCAATCAATGGCAACAGCCAGTTCCAGCTCCAGCTCCTCCAGCGCAATATCCTCCACAGCAGTCGGTAGACCTCCAACAGGCACAATTGCAACAGCTCCAGCAGCTTGTATCCAATCAGCTCCAGCAAAACCAGCAAACCCAAGGACAGGAGCCACCTAAATAGGCCATTTAGTTATATAATGTGTGAGCATATGGCTGCGAAATATGAATTTTTATGAATTCGTGTAATTCTCACCAAAATTTTAAAAAATCAGCTTTCAATACACTGATCACTACATTCAATTAATATGACATATTTTTTAATATTAGCCGTATTGAACAACATTTTAAGCTCTATTTCAAATCCAAAGCTGCCAATGCCTTTCGTGCATTATCTAAAGCCTGCTTAGGGAATCCGGCCATCTGAGCCACTTCCAATGCGTAAGATCTATCACTTATCCCAGGTTCCAAAGAATGGTCAATCACGAAGTCGACCTCCTTTCCATTTATATTATCCTTTTTCGAGTCAACATACATCACTCGGGTTCTATAATACTTTATTTTTTTTTGATCAATATTGTTCTCGGTGAGTAGCAGCAGTAATTCCGCCCCGAAATGAGTAGCAAATAACGTTCTGCACTTGTTCACTTGTAACAAATTCAAGAGCGTCGAATAGGCGATGGCAAGCCCTTCCTTTCCACTGGTCCCTCTTCCAATTTCGTCCACAATAGCTAACGATCTAGAGGTGGCATTTTGGAGAATATTACTAGTTTCGACCATCTCTACCATAAATGTACTCAAATCGTTGAAAAGATCATCAGATGCCCCAATTCGTGTAAAGATCTTATCTACCACCCCAATACTAGCCTTTTCAGCAGGAACGAACGATCCCATTTGCGCCATGATTACTATCAAGGCATTTTGTCTTAAGAATGTACTTTTCCCACCCATATTTGGACCCGATATAACCCATAGGTTATTACTATTGGCATTTATCTTTGCGGTATTAGGGGTGAACATAGAGCCCATTTCCTTCAAACTGGATTCAACCACTATGTGTCTTCCATTGGTGATATTCAATTGAGGCGTCTTAACAAATTTAGGACAAACCAAATTCTTCTCTTGTGCTAAGACAGCAAAAGATGCAGTGATATCCAAGAAATCCACCAATTTACTTACTCTTCTAATTTGTGGGACCGAGTCCAATACTTTCTCTCTCAATTTATCTATGACTTCTCGCTCATACTCTCTAATTTGGTCTTTTTTCTCGTCAATCGTTATCTGTAACCGGCGCCAATCTTCGGGTTTATAAACCAACGAAGCCTTTCTTTTGTCTCTGACGTCATGCTCCAACAATTTGTACAATTCATCAATCAGTTTCTGTTTTCCTGAGACATAAATCACATTAAAATACCTACTGTGCTGGGATTTCTTAATCGCTTTTAGCTTAGGATCTATGTCTTGCAACCTTAGTTCGAACTGGTTCAAGAATTCTGTTTCCTTCTCTCGAAGAGAATCTATTTCTTCATGACATTCCCGTAATTTCTCGTTATAGTCTCGCCTCACACTGAAAGTAAATTCATCTTCAGGCTTAGGCTTGTCAACAACCTTGTATTTTTCCAAAGATTGATTATTGTATGTGCCCTTATAGTCCATAATATCCGCGTCCAGGCTAGTTTCTGACATTTCTGATATTTCTGACAACGAATCAACATCAGCTAAATCATTGTCCTCCACATATTCCACATGCAAAGTATCGTCGATTTCTCTAGAGATTTCCCACGGCACTTTAAAATCACCGAGAAGCGATCCTAATATGCCACATGTTTTCGAGTTTTGTTTATACACTTCGAGCAAGAAAAGTTCTAGTGCGTACAACTTCTCAATCCCATCTGAAATAGATAACAAATGAACAACCGTATCTCCTGCATTAAGAGATAGTCTTTGAAGCGATCTAACAAAATCTCCCAAAAGAGACAATTTTGCTCTCAAGGATAGCTTCAAATATTCATTTTCCACAAATAAGTTAACGAAACTTTGCCGATATTTAATTTCGTCGATATCCAAAATTGGTGACTTTAGCCACTGCGTTAACAAACGTGTTCCCGATGGAGTCACTGTTCTTTTGACGGTATTGAGGAGGGTTCCCACAGTCAAATTCTTACCATTACTCGAACGTTCGGTCAACTCCAACGCTTCACGGCTTCTGGAGTCAATTTGTAAGTATTTTTTGTTCCAATATTGTATAGGGAGCTCCAATGAAAGATTACGGTCGGGCAAATTTACATCAATATATGACAACACTAAATTCATTGCCGCCTCTTCTCTCATGGAAAAATTTTCAATAGTTTTCCGGGTTGTAGGGACCTTTGTCTTGAATATATCTTTCAAGTCCGAATATTTAGTTTTATGGTATCTCAAGAAATATTTCCGCAAATCTTGCAATGGATTATACCAATTTCCCGTAGTGATATTTTCGTTTTGGAAATCTTTAGATATTAATACTTCACTGGGGTTTATCCGAGAAATATCTGTCATTAAGTCGTTCAATGTGGTTTGTTGGACGTAGAATTCTCCCACCGAAACATCAATCCATGAGAGTCCGATTATTAGATCAGGATCGGCTGGATGCTTGGTACAATTGGGAGGGAATGATATGGCCACAAGATAATTATTTTGAGAGTAATTGAGGAAAGTTTCGTCGACCAACGTTCCTGGGGATACAATTCTGGAAATTTTGCGATGGATAATGGTCTCTTTCCGCTGACCTATCGTAGGATATTGGTCAACGATCGCAACGTTGACTTGGTAATCTTGTACCAATATTTTCACGAATTTCTGCAATTGAAAGACCGGGAATCCTGCCATCGGTATGCTGTAGAGACTCGTCTTACGCGTGGCCACTTTGAGCCCTAACTTGGGGCCAAACACCGAAGCTTGCTCGAAGTAAAGCTCATAGAATGAACCCACTTGGATCAAACACACACATCCTGGATTCATCTCAATGAGTTTCTTCATGGAAGCGTAGAGAGGGGTCAAGCTGTTCTTGGTTGTTCGGCCACCTCTATCCCAATCCGGTAGTGGGGTGTCATGAAGACTGTTAGATGGAGATGACGAGAGGGAGGATAAAGGGGAAGGATCTACTTGATCCTGCACCGATCGGAGTGGCGTAAAACGGGAGCAAGAGGAAGAGAGCTGCCGGATCAGCCCAAGCGATCCACGGGCCAGAATCATGCGCAGAGACCGCATGCTAATGGACAACAACTGGTTAGTGATCTAAAACGATCTGAAAAATTCTGGACGCGTGCGTATAACGATACAGGTACCATATTACAAGAAGTGAAAAATTTAAAATCAACAGTTTTGATGTAGGCTCAGATGGGCTGGGGAGACATTTGGTTAGGACGTGTTCCCACTTTGAATTTTGTACTCGAATCATATCATTTTGATCCTTCGAAAATATATTACAGTTATTTAGTGTACATAGATGCAAATTGGGGTTGAATACCGATGGGTTCTTAGGGGAAGGTGTACTCATTTCTTCCTGGTACTTCTCCGTATAGGTCCCTTTGGTGCTGCTGACCGGGTGCTTCTCCTAGCAGCAGGCTTAGTCTTTTCTTCCTCATGCTTTTCGGTGTCGTCTTCGTCTCCCAGCTCATCTGGGTTCTGTACTGCTTCTGACCGAGTCCGCCTTTTCTTTGTGGCAGGCGGAGTAGCCGCTTTGGAGTTTTTGCGTTTCGAGGGGGCCGGGCTTGACTCCACCACATCGATCTTTGCCGCAGAACGGGTCCGTTTCTTGACCGGAACAATCTTTTCAGCAGTGGCACGGCGGGAGCCACCTCTTGTACGCCTCTTCTTTCCACTTTCTTCTTCATCTTCGTTTTCTCCTTCCTCCTCCTGATTCAGTTCTTCGTCACTGTTGTTGATTTCGTCAGTGGCCGCTCTCGATGATTTGGAAGGCTTCTCTTCTGCCGAAGATTCAGATCCAAGATCACTTAATTCAGAAAGGTCTTCATTTTCTGGTTCCTTTGTCTCCTCCTTCACTGGTTCCGAAGACTCTTGTTTGACTTCGTCCTTTACCACTTGCTTGTTCCCGCTGTCTCTTTCGTCCACCTTAGAATTCTCCTCTCCATCGCTATCACCGTATTCCGCAAGTGATTCCAATTTGGATAGGTCGTAGAGCGTTTCAAGTTTGGCCCATACTTCTGGGGCGGAAAACAGTCTTGGCGACTCTTTGTTGATTTCGGCGACAATCGTCACCATATTACTTTCCTTGACGGCACCGACGGGCTTGTGATCACACACAAGATCAAGGAGCCGGATCTCATCATCAAGACTCCAATCGGTGGCCATTGCGAGCTTATAGTCCAGTGTGGGGTGGGTAACTCAAGCAGGTGCTGGTGGCAGCCAAAAATCTGGTTGGTTGTATTGGGTCACGTGAGAAGAATATTTTCCCATTTCGTCCAGGTTCAAAAATTTCACATCGCTAACTTCGAGGACAACCCCAACTGAAATGCCCAGAAAGACCCAGAACCTCAACTCCCTCAGCAGAGGGAAGGTCCGGGCGTCCATGAACAAGTATAACTTGTTCAACTTGTACAAAAAGGACAGGGTATCGTTCGACAGACTCACGCTCTTCCAACAGAAGTGGAAAGCCAAATCAGAAACCAGAGCCTACCATGGAGAGCACTTGACAGAGTCCAGATGGAAGACTCTTTTCAACCCTTCACTTGAATCGGTGGCCCAGCTTGATGCGTCATTGAAAGGATCCAAAGTCCAGCCCACTCCAATGGTGTTACAGACATATGCTGCACTTGAAAAACGGTTGGAATTGGCAGTATTCAGAGCCATGTTCTCGTCGTCGGTCAGACAAGCTAGACAATTCATTTTGGGCGGACATGTGTCCGTTAATGGGGTGGTAATCAAGCATCCTTCGTTCCCATTGCAATCAGGCGATATTTTCAACGTGAAACCCCAAAAAGTATTATTGGCCATGGGAAGGGTCAAGCCTGGGTTGGAAGAAGCAATCAAAGTGGACAACAAGCAGATTTCCGTGTGGAACAAGTATGTCAAGGCCGCCAAGGAGAATCCCAAAGACATGTGGGAGTTGAAACAGGCCAAACCTGCCTCGTTGGATACCTCCAGAACCCAAGACAGTATTCAGTCCATCAAGAGTTTCAACGATAATTTGGACAAGGATATGATCAAGAACCAGAAACAAACCACCCGCGAACTGATTTTGAACAGGATATTGACCCTCGCCTCAAAGCATGAACAAGTAGACCCTTCGGTATTCCAGGAGTTTGGAACCCAAGCACAGAAATGCCACGATGTGTACAATCTATTGGTGGATTCCAAACATGATTTGGTAGAAAACTTTTCTTTGGAGGCTGCCAGCCAGTTTGTTCACAAGAAGAAACCAGAATTGGAAGCTGCCGAAAAACACTTGACATCCACCGTCAAACAATTGTTAGGAGAAATCCAAAAGGTCAGAGTGGAAACCATCCGTGTGGAAGCACAGGAAAGCAAGTTGCCGGAAGATGCCAAGACCATTCCATTCACATCGCAATTTGCCTCGAATTTGAAGGGACACAGCAAATTAAACAAAGAAGAAATCATGGAGAACGAGGCATCGGCTCAAGTATCGCTCCCATGGCAGAAGGGCTTGTTTGGCCGTCAGGATCCATCCAAGCCGTACTTCACCCCATGGACGCCAAGACCGTTCTTGGGATGCTTTGCCATTTTGCCCGCTCACATTGAAGTTTCTTTCAGTACTTGTCATGCGATCTACTTGAGAGATCCAATTGCCAGACCGGGCCATTCTGAGGTGATCACTCCATTTGCCGAAGATGTCCATGAAAGAGCTTATATGTATTATGTGAGAAAGGGATTGTAATCGTTGTATATAGTCAGCATACCAATGTAATTAGAGAAACAATGGAGTGTAGAAAATCAACTAAAATGATTATACCAAGATTATAATGTTCCAATCCTAGTCGTTCTCTAGAAGAATCTTACCAGAGTTTACTACTGAAGCTACTATGGTATATTCGCAGCTGGGCTCATCGCACCATATTTGAGAAGCGATCTGATTGTATCAGTTCTTATCACATTTGGCAGATGCCCCGAATATCTCCAAGGCTCATTAAGGAGGCTCTTCATCATTCTACGTTTCTTCCCCCACTTCTCCAAGCCAACCGTGACATCACAATAGCCAAGCAGGAGCTTCAATGGATCCAGAATGAGCTCCCCAAGAACAAATGGAAGGATGCTGTCATACGTAGGGCCCGCCTAGAACCACTTCAGTACATCCTAAAATCACAGCCTTTTGGCCCGCTAGATATCGAGTGCCGGCCAGGGGTTCTTATACCGAGATGGGAGACAGAAGAATGGGTCAAAAGACTAGCGGATCTCGTCAAAGAGAATTACCCCAAACAAGACTTGACAATCGTGGATGCTTGTACTGGAACTGGATGTATTCCATTGCTTCTAAATCACGAACTATCAGGGCTACCGGGTCAGACTCAGTTGGTAGGATTTGATATCTCATCTCCAGCATACCATCTTGCGATGAAGAACTTAGAAACCTCGTTCCCAAATGCAGAAAATGTCCAATTCAGGCAATTGGACTTGTTCAGCGAGACTCTAGTTGAGCTGCTACAGATTGGGAAAATTGATATTCTAGTTAGTAACCCTCCATACATTCCTATTGACGATTACAAGTCGTCTATGGCATTGAATGGAGTTGAAAAATCAGTGAGGCAATACGAGCCGGCCCTAGCATTGATAGGGGAAAACGAATTCTACAAGGGCCTTATAGAGCAGTTGATTATCCCAAAAAATATCAGTGCATTTGTGTTCGAATTGGGGTACCTTCTGCAAGCAGAATTCGTAAGGAATTTAATTGAAAAAAAAGGCTGGATAATACGAACTATGAACGATGGAAACGGAAAAATAAGATGTGTACTAGGATGGAGAGAGGACGCCAATTGGATGAGTAAATTGGCCGAGTAATTAGAACCAATCGCTAATGAATAACATTAATATTTAACGGCTTATTGAACCATGCTGTGAATTAAATTAAAATGTACACTATCTAAACTTGAGGCAGTTCCAAAGTTTGGTCCTTCAATTCAACCTCTTCAGTTCCTTCTTTACTCTCAGAAGTGTCTTTCTTCTTTCTTCCAACCCCTCTACCTACAGCAGTAATATTTTCGTTTGGTAACACTCTCGTTCCCCACAAAACATAACCACCGAAACCTCTCATCGTCATGACAGGGTGAATTCTTCCTATAATAGTCTGGTATGGTCTCACTCTAGTCTCGAATATTGATGGGGCCAACACTCTTTTATCGTTGGTCAATGCATGTTGTGTCTCTAACAAATGTTCCTTGTACTGACTGTATAAGACAATTGGCCTCGATCCCCCAATAGAGTGGAGGACTTCAGGAACAAGGGTAGGTAAGTGGAGAGTACTGACACAAATGAACGCATCGAAATTTCCTTGTTGCACTGATTCTATGACTGAGTTAATTTCCTGTGACCTCTTGAGCCTCTTTTCATATTGCACTTGCTTGGTTGACTTCATGGCTTCCACTTCTTCAGCACTCAATATTTCCAAGTCTATCTTTTCATTTTCAGGCTCCAAAAATTGTAACCAGCTGATAGGCTTTACCATTTGGTTTATTAATTCTTCAGGATAATCTGAATATCTCAATGCAATATGGTTAGGATGCTCGTTTTCATGGGCCAACACAATCGTTCCCTTACCTTGCATTCTTTCCATCATGGCATATAATATGACTCCTCCAGTCTCGTCTGCTAATAAATACCTTCCTCCGGGCCTAACATTTCCGTAGTTTAATATCAACCCAAGGGTTTCTTCACTGATATCAAGAACCCTAGGTGCATCTTTTTCTATATAGTATTGGAGCAACTGGGAAGAACCAATGTACTCAACGGTGAATCTTCTTAAGAATTTCTGTTGCTTTCTTCTAAGATACTTTTGTTGGGAAAACAATGTCTTCTTGTCAAACCCGCCGTGGCCAGCAATGACCTTCTCAATAATTTGTTGACCAATGTTTGACGAGGCTCCTGATTGTTTGAGTTCATCGATTTCCTCATTGGAAAGACTTTGGATCTTGGACCCGATATCTATAATTTTCTGATTATTTTCCGAGCTGGCAGCGAATAGGGTTGTAAGATCTGCTTTGGATATTTCTCCTTCCGGTTCGTCTCCATTAGTCTCGGTTTCTCCTTCGACTTCGCTCTCACCTAACCCAGGTGTAAGAAGACTTTTGATTGGTTTGACGTTGTTGTTATCCACAATCTCAAAACTTTGTCCGAAATGATAGCCCAAGACACCATCCACACCAAAAGAACCGAATTTACCCAAGCTGATGGTTCCTCCGGGTCTTAAGAGTACAATCTTCATACCTTCTGAGGGTAATTTGATGAGAGCATGTTGGTTTGCTGTGATAATTGTGGTAGACTTCGTCATTGCAGAAACAAAAATTCAATGATAACCACCCAATGATATTGTCCAGACTTAGAGGAACCTTGAAATGGCAACCCAATCTATCTATGAGTGTTATGGAGTGGTAGATTTCTCCAGTGTATGGAGATGAGTCGTGCGAGGAGGCAATTTTTTTTTTCAGTCTCATCTTAGGCCCATCACATACATCTTTGATAGATCTCATACACACTAGCGACATGGGTAGAAGAGCCAAGAACAAACAGGGTGTTCCACCATCCTTTGAGGAGTTTAACGCCAAGAAGGAAAAGAAGCAGGCCAAAGAAAGTAAGAGAAAACGGGCTGATGCCGAGGAAAAGCCCGAAAAATCCGTAAAGAAGCACAAGAACAAGTCCAAGAAGCAAGAAGAAGAGAAATTTGAGGAACCTGCTGACTTGCCCGAAGTTGATTACGAAGAACTCTCTAATGCTAAGAAGTCTTTGTTCGACGATTCTGACAACGAACTCGATGAAGAGGACTTGGAAGATGAATTTGATGTTGAAGGTGAAGGCGAATTTGATTCAGATGAGGAAGCTCGTGCTAACCCTATGTTCTCTGATGATGATGATGATATGGAGGAGTTGAATGCTGCCAATATGGAAGCATTATCGCAAAAGTTGGACGAGGAAGAAGAATTCGAAGCAGAAGAAGCCGAAAAAGAATTGTTAGAAGCGGGCATTGCTCAACCCAGAGCCAAAGTTTTGCCAACTGAAGAAGAGGAAGAAGAAATGGCCGGGGCTCCAAAGGATGTGACCATGATTAGAACCAGAATGATTGAAGTTGTTAAGGTTTTGGAGAACTTCAAGGAATTAGCGGAGGAAGGAAAGTCTAGAGCCGATTACACCAACAGGTTATTGAAAGATATTTGTGAGTATTTCGGATACACTGAGTTCTTAGCAGAAAAATTATTCAATTTGTTCTCTCCATCCGAAGCTATGGAATTTTTCGAAGCCAACGAAATTTCCAGACCAATTACCATCAGAACAAACACCTTGAAAACCAGACGTCGTGACTTGGCCCAGCATTTAGTTAACCGTGGGGTAAATTTGCAACCAATTGGAGCTTGGACCAAGGTCGGTTTACAAGTTTTTGATTCTCAAGTGCCTATTGGTGCCACTCCAGAATACTTGGCTGGTCACTACATCTTACAAGCAGCATCGTCCTTTTTACCAGTCATGGCATTAGACCCTCAAGAAAATGAAAGAATCTTGGATATGGCCGCGGCTCCGGGTGGTAAGACTACCTATATCTCTGCATTAATGAAAAACACCGGATGTGTGTTTGCCAACGATGCCAATAAGGCAAGAACAAAATCATTGATTGCTAATATCCACAGATTAGGATGTAAGAACACCATTGTGTGTAATTACGATGCCAGAGAGTTCCCTAAAGTCATAGGAGGATTTGATAGAATTTTATTGGATGCTCCATGTTCCGGAACTGGTGTTATTGCCAAGGATGAATCGGTCAAGGTTAACAGAACGGAAAAGGACTTTATCCAAATTCCTCACTTGCAGAAGCAATTGCTCTTGTCAGCTATCGACTCTGTTGATGCTAATTCTGCAACCGGTGGTGTCATTGTATATTCTACCTGTTCAGTTATGGTTGAAGAAAACGAGGCTGTGGTGGATTATGCTTTGAGAAAACGTCCAAACGTCAAATTGGTGGAAACTGGCTTGCAAATCGGTAAGGAAGGTTTTACTTCTTTCCGTGGAAAGCATTTCAATCCTAAAATCTCTATGACCAGAAGATATTACCCTCACACCTATAATGTCGATGGTTTCTATGTGGCCAAGTTCAAGAAGATCGCCCCATCTCCTCACGATATTTCAAAGGCTGGTGCCAAGGAGAAGGAATCCTTAGCCAGAGCTGAAGCCGAAGAAGAAGGTATCATTCATGGTGATTTCGCCGAATTCGATGAAGGCGAAGATAAGGAGATTATGGATCAAAGTGTCAAGAGAAGTATGAAGAGAAAGGGTATTAACCCTAACGCTAAGCGTTCTAGTAACTAGTGCATTGTATAGTATTAATCAATAGAGAATTATCATGTAACTATAGAGCAACGCTACGTCTAATGTTTCGTATTATACATCCTTTATTATACATCTATTTCAAGCACACATTTCCCAAGCCATGCTCCTTAATATACTCGGGTCCATATTCCTCGTATTCGGCTTTAGAAATGTAGCTATTCTTGCTTTCTTCAGATTGGGACCATTTTTGCATTCCCTTCCAAGCATCGGTAATTGGATTTTGAGCTGCACGGACCTTCAATGGTGCTCCTACAGGCAAAACACTAGTGAGTTCATTGGTTACCCTGGTGCTGAAATTTTTCAACTTGGCCAATCCTCCGGTAATCACAATATTCTGTATGATGCTGTGAGCTTGTCCTCCAGGTGAAAAATTCCCATCTAATCTTTTCCAAAGAAGATCACTCAGCAATTCCACAATACCTGCTTGGTCCAATCCAGCCATTTGTGGTTGAAACAAAACTTCAGGAACACGGATTCGTTCAACATTCAAATGTATTTGATGATTTTTCAATATGATTTCAGGATGGTTGGCTATGTCTTCCGCCAGTACCCCTTCATTTTGCAAGGCCAACGTCAAGTTCGGCCTTGGTCCATGAACAAACTTATGTAACACCAGGTTCTTCCAATCAAATGTTTGAGATGCCGAGTAAGTATCCTCATGGTGGAATGAAGGATCATATTTCAATAAGTCTTCTTCAACAGCCAAAATCTGCTTATTGAGTTGTTCGAGGTCTTCTTCCAAGCTGGTGTTAGAAATTTCTCTATAAATACCCCAGTCATCATCGTTTGCACCAAAGGTATCCGTTGGGTCATTATCTATGGTTGCCACATTTCTCCGTCTTTTTCTGTTGGATGCATTTCCTGAAGCTCCAACGGATTGATCGTTTGCCAAGTCGGTAATGTTTTTCATTCTTTGTTGAGCTGCCATTGACTTTCTATCTTTGAAAGAGTTCAAAAGTTTACCTTTTTCAACATGTCTACTAATCAACTCGGCCAACTTCAACCTCTTCGAGTCAGACCAACCTTCCAAGTCTCTCTCACGCCACTCAATCTCTTCCTTCTCACGCTGAAGCTTTGCTTCCTCTTCTTGTCTTTGTATTTCCTTGTTTCTCTCACGGGCTTCATAGTTTCCCTTGAGAAGTTTTTGCTTCCTCTTCTCCTTAATTTGCTCATCATTCAATTGATCGTCAGGTATATCGACCAATGGCCAAGCGGTGGCCGGGTCTGTGGGTCCTTCGTCATCTTCTTCATCCTTTGACTTTAAGGATTTCTCTAAGTTCTTGACATATTTGTTAAATTCACCCAAATCTTCGAATCCTTCATCTACTATCCTATTCAATTGATCTTGCTTATTAAAGTCAGCGATCTCATCTCTAACCTGAGTATAGTAATCCAATTCTTCTTGTTTCTGGATTCTTTTTTCCATTCTCTTCTGTTGCTGTTGTTCTTGTAATCTTTTTCCTTGTTCTCTCTTTCTCTGTAATTGCTTGGCTATTTCTTCTTCCGACTTTTTCTTTACAGTGTGTTGACTTAAATCCACCGGTGCTTGGACGACAACGTCATTGACCTCCAAGTTATCCATGTCCAAGTAATGTTTTATGTCATCGTTGTAGTTTTCCAGAATGTAACAGAAATCTTTAAACAAGTTTGACGTATGATCAGCAGTAAGCCTTGTAGGGAAATAAGGATATTTCATTCCTAATAAACTTGCTAAAAACTGCTGTGACTGGCTACCTCCCCAGTCTATTCTTTTGGTCTGCAGAAGAATTCCCTTACCACCAATCACGGGAATTATGTGAGTCAGCTCATGACCAGTGCCGATGACCAACCCATTGGAATTTGGTTTGGAGTTGGCATGATAGGCAAACAACGAGTCTATCCCAAAAGTCACTTTCGGAGCCTGATATGCCTCAAAGAGTAGCTCATACATGTTACTTCTTTGGCTCAATGGAGTGCCCGCAGGCTCGGTCATGATAATGGGGTTATTTAATTTGCCGTTATTGCTGGAAACTCCGAGATGCTCTAACGAGTAATCCAACATCGACTCCACATAGTCCCAATTTGTTAATAAGGGCCCATCAAATGGCGACTTTATCGATGTCTTGAGTAATGGATCACGGTACACGTCATTTCCAACAATCGTCACGGTCACAGGCTTCTTCCGGTACCGGTACCGTGCCATTACTGATGGGAACACATTGTTAGGCTCTGTGGAGTTTGTCAACCCGATTTTGAACGACGACGCTCCAATATCTAACGCAATGGGAACACCCTGATGATAATTGGAATAGAATGGTTCGGGAACCAAAGGAGGAGCGATTTCCTTAAGGTAGTGTACTTCCTGTGGCGGGTACTGGGGCTCTTCGGGCTTAGCCTTTGTGGGAGCCATGGTTGAAAATTCTGCCCTATAATCAAACAGTGATGGTGTCTAAGGCCCTTGGTCAATATGCTTTCAAACTTGTGTCGGCGGTCGTGGACGGTGAACCGCTTGGTGCCGCTTACGTAAGTGCGATCCACCACTGTTGTCCCAGCCAACTTCCTAACACTGTCATTACGCGACAGCTCGACCTCCTTTTGATCCTCTACTAGTTAAGCACCAGTGCCAACCGCCATGTCCACCGAAGAAAGCAATCAATTCAACGTCCAAGGCTACAATATCGTGACTATTCTCAAGAGATTGGAAGCGGCCACATCCAGATTGGAAGACATCACCATTTTCCAACAGGAAACCACGAAGGACTTGCACCGCGACGCTGATTTCAGACAACTTGAAAAGGGGACCGGTCCTCAAGCTGCCATTGCTGCCAATCCCTCGCCGCCACAATCTTCCAAAGAAGCTACTGTCGAAACATCCAAATCGGTAGTTCAATTCCAACAACTCTTGAAGGACCACGTTCAACCATTTGTAGCCAAGTCCAGGGCCATTGATCCGGTTGTGGCAGAAGCGGCCGAGTTGTTAAGCGCTGCGTTCAATTCCCAGGTCAACTTCTTGAGGGTGGTGTCCCAAGCCCAAAAACCCGACTTGAACGATCCAGCCTTCTTGGAAGTGTTGAACCCTATCAATGAAAAGATCAGTCAAATCATCACCGTCAAGGATAACAACAGAAGATCTCAATACTTCAATCATTTGAGCACTATAAGTGAAGGGTCTCCGGTGTTGGGATGGATTGTTACTGAGACCCCTGTGTCATTGATTCCAGAATTCAGAGATAGCGCCAAGTTCTGGTCCGACAGAGTTTTAAAGGAATATAAAGACAAGGATCCCCAACACATTGAGTGGGTCAAACAATTTTTGAATATCTTTGACGAACTCAAAAACTACGTCAAAGAGTTCCATGCTACTGGTCCTTCTTGGAAAACAGCAGGTGGTAAGCCAATTGCTGATGTGCTTGCGCAAACCAACGCTAATTCTAAGGCTACTGCACCTCTGGCTCCTGCAGCAGCTGCCGGAGGGGCTCCCCCTCCACCACCTCCTCCACCACCTCCACCTTCAAACCTTTTCGATGAACCAGCGAAGACTGAAGGTGGAATGAACGCTGTGTTTGCCGATTTGAACCAAGGTGAGAACATTACATCTGGACTCAAGAAGGTCAACAAGTCGGAAATGACCCACAAGAATCCAGAATTAAGAAAGCAAGCCAGTGCTGTTCCTAAAAAGCCATTGCCTCCTAAAAAGCCTTCGAGCTTGTCATCCAACCCTCCTGCTCCAAAGAAGCCAGCTAAGACATCTTTGATCGATGGAACAAAGTGGGTTGTGGAAAACTACACCGAGAACGATATCGTTAACGGGCAACCAATCGTGCTCGAGACTGAAATGCACCAATCGGTATACATTGGTAAGTGTAGTGGTATCACTGTGCAAATCAAGGGCAAGGCAAATGCCATTTCTATTTCGGAAACCAAGAGCACTGGGGTTGTTGTGGACAATTTAATTTCGGGTGTGGACATCATTAAATCTTTCAAGTTCGGATTACAGGTCACTGGAGTGGTTCCTATGGTCAGTGTGGACAAGTCAGACGAAGGGTCTATCTACCTTTCCAAGGAGTGTATTGCTGCCGACACCCAAATCTTCACCAGCAGTACTACGGCATTGAATATCAATGTTCCTGAAGAAGATGACTACAGCGAATTGGCGGTCCCCGAACAGTTCATACACACGATCAAGAACGGAAAGTTGGTCAGCGCAGTGGTTGAGCACGTCGGTTGAAATCTAGACCGCCGACCCCCTTCCTAGTGGCAACAGGTCACCCCTATAGTCTAAATAGGACAATATGATGATAAGTACTGTAAAGCAATCCCACGCCGATGGCGCGTCACATGAAGCGCGATCATGTGCGCTGGAAGGTTGAAGAATTTTAGCGAAGGTTTGTGAAAAAATCCGGTTATAAATCAACTGCTCCTAGCGCTGAAAAACATAATTGATTCTTATCGCCAAGTTGCATAATGGTTAAAGAGACCAAATTCTACGATTTGTTGGGCGTGTCCCCAAGCGCGGGAGATAATGAGATGAAAAAGGCCTACAGAAAGGCTGCGTTGAAATACCACCCTGATAAGAACCCATCGCCTGAAGCAGCCGAGAAATTCAAGGAGATCTCCCATGCTTATGAAGTGTTGTCTGATGAGCAGAAGAGAGAGGCCTACGACCAGTTTGGTGAAGAAGGGTTGTCGGGACAAGGTGGTATGGGCGGCATGGGTGCCGAGGATATCTTTTCCCAATTCTTCGGAGGAGGCTTTGGAGGCATGGGTGGCGGTGGTCCCCAGCGTCCTACCAGAGGTAAGGATATCAAGCATTCCATCTCGTGTACGTTGGAGGAGTTGTACAAGGGCCGTGTTGCCAAGTTGGCGCTCAACAAGACCATCTTGTGTAAAGGATGTAATGGTTTAGGTGGTAAAGAAGGCAAGGTGAAGAAGTGTACCTCGTGTCAAGGTACCGGTATGAAGTTTGTCACCAGACAAATGGGTCCAATGATTCAAAGATTCCAAACCGTATGTGAGACCTGTCAAGGTACCGGTGACATCATCGATCCAAAAGATAGATGTACTGTCTGTAAGGGTAAGAAGACTCAGACCGAACGTAAGATTTTGCAAGTGCACATCGATCCAGGTATGAAGGATGGCCAAAGAATTGTCTTCAGCGGTGAAGGTGACCAGGAACCTGGCATCACCCCTGGTGATGTTGTGTTCGTTGTGGATGAAAAGCCTCATGATCAATTTAGCAGAAAGGGTAACGATTTATTCTACGAAGCCGAAGTTGACTTGTTGACTGCCCTTGCTGGTGGACACGTTGCTTTCAAGCACGTTTCTGGTGACTACATCAAGATCGATATTACTGCTGGTGAAGTGATTGCTCCAGGTGTCACCAAGGTGGTTGAAAACCAAGGTATGCCAGTCTACAGACAAGGTGGCAGAGGTAACCTCTTCGTGAAATTCACCGTCAAGTTCCCAGAAAACAACTTTGCTGACGAAGACAAATTGAAATTGTTGGAGACTATCTTGCCAGCAAGAAAGCAGGTTGACATTCCTAAGGGTGCCGAAGTCGACGAAGTCGAACTTGTTGATATCGATCCTTACAAGCATCAAGCTTCTGGTAGACGTGGTGATGCTTATGACTCGGATGATGAAGAGGGCCAAGGTGGTCCAGGCGTCCAATGTGCTTCTCAATAGATTTATGTATATTCACCTCGTTCAGTGTGATTCGTTTATCGATAAATTATTTTGGGTGTTGTATAGTTCTTATATTATTATTTATATACGCAACGAATAGAGTAAGAACCAATGATAATCGGGCCAGCCAATTATTTGGACGGTATCTCCACTTCAGATTTATCTCTGTGAGATGCTCGGGCGATATAAACCAAGATTAATCCACTCAAAAGACACAATCCTGACATGAGGGTGAAACTTCCTCCGATACCTATGGCATCAGACATCCTTTGGAGTACACCAACCCCTATGGCAGCGATCCAACATCTCAGCAAATTCATGCAGCTGGCAGCGACGGATCCTTGACCGGGGAACATATCAAGTAATAAGGTAGTAGAAGCACTTAAAAACGACACTGCACAACACGAAATCACAAACATTGATATCAAGATCGGAGCAATGTTCGTATGCTTCTCTAAGCACCATCCAAAGACAATAGAAAACATGATTATCAACACCGTGGGTATGGCTGCGAAATCTAGTCTTGCTCGTAAAATATCGAATTTGGGTCTTTGGTCTTGGGGCAAATGGGTATAGGTATAGTCATACTGGCTTTTTCTAAGGCGGTAGAGCCAGTCGATGGCTCTTCCTGTGAGAATGGCTCCCACCAAGGTTCCCACTCCTGGTGCCATGTAACACCATCCCACTTGCAAGGTGGTATAGTCGTATTGATTTTTAAGAGTGGTAGATAGGGCAGTCAATGACATCGTCCAGGTTGCAAACATCAAGCTTCCAGGTAAGAGAGAGAAAAACACCTCTTTCTTAATAAGAATTTTCCATGAACCGAAAGGCGATATTGGAGTGTTGGACTCTTTAGTTTCTAAATCGTTGGTGAGTCTGCTATGGTAACGAGGAATCATAAGTAAGGGCAGTTTGTTCCACCAATTATTAGGTAGAATCGAAAGATTTCCTACTAAGGACCGGTTGGTTTCGGGAAGTAGCACGAATGCACAAATGGCCACCGTTCCACTTCCAATTGCTAAAAATATGAAGATGCCTCTCCATCCCCAATTAGAAACAATATCGGCTCCCAAAAGTCCTCCAAAGCCTTGGCCTAGAAGTTGAAACCCCGAGACTAACCCGATGAACTTTCCACGTTGGGAGGTCTCCACCATGTCACCAATTACACCCAATGATATTGACACTAGTGACGCAATGGTACCTGCTTGGACACATCTCAAGCATGCTAAGAGCCAATACACATCACATCGAGATATAGCAATGCACACCCCACAGTAGGAAACAAGGCACATCACCACACATGGTCGTCTGCCAAAATGATCTGAAAGCGAGCCAATTAAGGTGGGACTGATTCCTTGGAAAAGGAAGTAGGCCACCACCGAAAGATTCACCACATTTGTGGTAATTTCAAACTTGAGAGCAATTTCTGGTAAGGCTGGGAAGTACATGGAGGTGGATAAAGTGGACCAGATCCCACTCATGCTTAAAAGTGCCACCATGAAATATTTTTCATTTTGTTTAAGAATGCTATATGGAATACTATGTTTGGAAGTGGATGAAGTACTAATGATACGGACCACGGTTTGCTCGTTGGCTTTTTCAAACTTGAGCAGAGATGGGGACCCATGATAAGTACTGACTATGTTAGGACTATTTGGATTTGGGGTGGCTATCATTTCCTGGCTGTATCTAGGTACCTGGCCCAGTTCCATGGTGGAGGACCTGGACATGCTGACTTGGTCTGACATAAACTTTCAACACAAGATACCAGTAGATACAAAGATATATATAGGAGGGTACAGGATAAGGAAACAGACTACATGGGAAGGAAATTTTGAGATCACTTATTTTACGGGTGGGTCGAGTAACAGGTTTAGTTGATCCCTTCGGTTGCATTGTTCGCAGCCACTGGATGTACCAAACGGGCAAAATTAGTAGATGCAGTGCGTGGATATTATTAAAGTCTATTTATGAGAATGCTGATGTCCACGCGAGCTCCATGTATATGCTGCGTAGTATGAATAGTAATATTATGTTGGGAATGATGGAGGCGAACGGCAATTTCTGGCGATAAAGCCATGTCATAAAATATGATGCCTCGCTGTGGATATATGTATGTTGTTGACTGAAACTTGGCGTTGTAGACTGAAAATGCGAGATTCGAGAAATAATATTGAACTCGCCAGATTAAGTGGGCTAATTGGGGCTGTCGATGGCCCATGGTGGCCAGGTGGACCTTTCAAAGGATCTGCTCGCTCAAAACACAATTCTCTTTCCTAGAGAGGGCGGAGGGGAGCCGTACATGTGTTATCTCCTGAGCCCAGGCTTCACAATGCTACTATTTTCCGCTTGGTGCATTGCTGAAAAATAGCACGAATTACTCATTTGGGTATCTCATTTGTCGTGCTTCTCTTCTTCGTTGGCACTGTCGATACCCTGACCTTGGTCCTCGCTTGAATGCATGTACTGAGGACGGAAAATTAACACCAAAAAAAGCAAGTCTCCAATAATGCAAAAAGCAGCGACCACGGTATAGGTCCAACCGAGATCCATCGCTTTGACCATACTATCGAGAACACCGGCCCCTAATGCGGCCAACCAGCACCTCACGAAGTTCATGCAACTGATAGACGCATTGCTACGGCCTGGAAATAAATCGACCAACATTGTAGTGGCACACGATACGACAGACACGGCAGAGAATGAAATTAGACACGACGAAATAATAATTGAGATGGCCAGTTGTCTGAATTTCAAGCACCATCCAAATATTATAAGGCCGCATACCATCAACACCAGAGGTACCACGCATATATCCAACCTTGATCGAATAATATTAAATTGCGGCCTTTCATGTGGGGCCATTTCGCCGTATGCAGCGTTGTATGAATTACGACGGTATTGGTAGTAGTAGTTGAGTATTCTTCCGGTTACAATTGATGCCACGATACATGAAATACCCTGGGGCAAATAGATTAAGCCCACATGCATCACTGAATATTTGTATTTTGTTTCCAAGACGCTGGATAGGGAAGTCAAAACCATGGTCCAAGCTGTAAAACTAAGACCGGCGGGGATCAAGGTAAAAATAACCACTGGTTGAATCAAAATCTTGAACGGTGAAAGGATGTCAAATTTTGTACGTTTTCTCAAGGTGGAGTAGTCGTTGGTGAGTTGTTTCTTGAAATGAGGAAATGCCGAGAACAACAGCATATACATGGGGTTTTTAGAAACAATCGAGCCGTTACCCACGATCAGACGTGATGTTTCAGGTAGCACCAAAGCAGAGATGACAAACGCTGCCCCTCCCATGATTGTCAAGAATATAAAAATGGATCTCCAAGTATGGAACCCCAGGATTAATGCTGCACCGATTACCCCACCAAGACCGTTTCCGACCAACTGCATCCCTGCTACCACCCCGACAAACCCTCCCCGGTCTCGGGCAGTGCAAACGTCTCCCGATACACCAGAGCTAATAGCAATCACCGGAGCAATACCTGCGGCTTGGATACACCTTAACACCGCCAAAAGCCAATAGACATTTGTCTGGGAGATGGCGATACACGATGCGGTATACACGAGTGTTGATAACACCAAAACCGGTCTCATGCCCATGACGTCGGCGATGTTTCCCACAAAGGTGGGAGCAAGTCCTTGGAACAATAAGTATGCAACCACGGAGATATTCATCACCGACTCCGACACTCTGAAGTATGCGGTGAGTGTGGGTAAGGCTGGAAAATATATGGGGCTCGACACAGTACTGCAGAACCCCACCAACGATAGTATGGCCATAAGAATGAATTTTTCTGTTTCATTGAAGATGGTAAACGGTGCTCCCGTTGAAGGTTGCGGAGGCATCACGGGCGATGCCACAGGCGATGCCACTGACGCTATGCGAGAGTTTACCGGCCCACCGTCATCTGGCGGCTCGGTATGAACACTGTCGGAACCCGCTTCCATGAAGAAAACTGGTACACACTTCTATAACTGTTGTTCGGCAGGTGTGACTGACTTTTGATATTCGCAAGGTTAACCGCTTATGTCCGTGAAGCCATCACCGAGCGCGAGTCCCCGAACTCAAGTTAATGCCACACCAGGATATGCCGGACGGACGATATTTCGCGGGGACTGTTTGAGCAGAGCAAGCGTTGGCTGCCGTCGTCTACATCGCTCCGAGCTACGAGTTTCCCTGGTCCCCAAAGCCCCATCTATGGAATCATCGATGGGGGCATTCTGCAACGGAAAATGACACAAAGGCCAAGCAATTTCCGCAAATATTTTCAATCCATCAGTCGAGCCGTTGAGTTATGTAATTGGAACATAACCAGCGGTACTGTCCAACGGGTTTCCCTCAACTCCACCGAGTGGTACCTGTACTCCAGTTGTATCCAGCTGATGGGCTCTAAGGGCCCTGAGCTGCTGGTGTCTGGTAGCATTATCAAGGCGTGGATGTGCGCCAATGACACCTAGCGATCGTCTCGGTTAGACGCACAATGTCGTGTGCGTTATGTTGAAGAGAACATCAACAAATAATATGTCAAGAATCATGATGTGTGTTAACGACCTAGCCAACCTATATAGGGATGATTCACACAATGCGATAGCACTATGTTCTCTCTCACATTATGGATTTGATATCAAGTTTCTTATGAAGTTCGCCTCGGCGATGAAAACTTTAAAATCGTTTGTATGCTCCTGCGATACAGTGCGTAATAATCATCTTATTATAAATTGATCAGAAAAAGAAGTTCACTAGGCGTTATTAGTAGCGTGAGCTCCTGAGCCCCTACAGTAGTAATCATATTTCCTAGAATAGTCCCAATAGTGACGTGGCCACTAATTAGTTGCGGAAATCTAGACTTTCTTCAATAATTGTAAAAATATACAAAAAACATCAAATGCCACATTCATTCGAAAGCTGACCCGAGATACATAATAATGATGAATCGATCACTGAATAATTTAACATATACGACCTAATATGCCCCATATTATTTACGTTGTAATAACTCTTTGCCTATGTAGGAAACCGCCGGAAGTCAGGCTATGGATATTCCACCCGATAGCTTACAAATTTAACTGGAAAAGGTGATTCTTAATAAAATCACATGTCATACTACCAAGTGTATGCTCTTTATCTTATTTCACATTCATCATTTGGCAATGCCTAAGGACGTTGTCCAATGGATGATCGCCTCTAGGCTGGGATTGCGCAAATTATTGCCTGTGATATTTTGGAATTTGGAATACTCGGCAATCTCACAGCTGCAGAGGCGACTGCCACGTGCAGAATGGGAGAGAATGAAGTTTGGCATCTCATCTGTCTATTGTACTTTGAATGGTGCCGGTGCAGGACGGATCATTTCATTTCCAATTTAGGAAAAGTTCCCTGCATCCTTGACTAATTAGGAAATATAAGAGTTATTTTGCAGCAATCGCTACAGCTGTGGCATAAGCACTTTCGTAGACGTAGCTCACAGCCCCAAACGGTGAATCTTGAACCCCTGATTGTATTTTGTGGTGCATAACGCTGATGATTACATACGGGAAAAGTTGCCACCCAAATGCCGTGGAAATGCAAAGGTTTTCATTCATGTACTGGCAACATTTACCGATCATCACTTTCTACGACAAGCTCTATAATCTTCATTGCTATTATACACAAATTGTAATATTTACTTCTCCTTATTGGGGTTGTTATACTTCCGAGCAGGAGGGTTTTTAGGCGTGGTAATCATAAAATTAATGCTGTTGGACTTTGAATTCGACTTCTGCTTCTTGTTGGGACTGGGGTCATCCGGAAGAGATTGGCGTGCTACCGATTCAGATGCAAATTGATGAGGAGGCACCTGTGTATGCGTAGGCACCATCCCTATGGGCTGAGGAACTTGGACCATGTATTGAGTAGGCACTCCTCCCGAAGATGCGACGTAGTATGGGTATTGTGGTTGTGCTCCATAACCAGGGCCTCCAGGACCAAACTGTCCGCCAGGACCAGGATGAGGTCCCTCATACATCACCTGGTTCTGGTTATATTTGTGAGAATATGGTGACCCCAAGGACTTGCCCTGTTCACGAGGACTAATCAGTGGAGGATACGCTTGAGGGGCATTACCAGGTGCTGGAACTGGAGGCACTGCGGGAGGAGCTCCAGGAGCCCCCTGGGCGGGGGGTTGATTAGGACCAGGACTGTAGTAAGCGGGATATACCGCTGGCTGTGGCCGCTGGGACAACTGCGGCAGGTGTTGCAACAGGCGATACTGTGGGGGTTGTGCCTGTGGTTGTGCCTGTGGTTGTGCCTGTGGTTGTGGTTGTGGTTGGTGGGGCTGTCCCGAAGGAGGTAACGGAAGTTGGTACGAAGGAGGAGTAGTGGTGGTACTGCCTCTGTTGGTAACATCACTACTATCAGATACCACTCTTCTATGGCTGGAGTTTGAGACAGGCAGCTTATTAGGAGATCTTAATGGAGAGCCAATGGGTTTGAGTTTCTCTGCCGTTTCAGAAAATGAAGGCAATTGGGTATCGGAGAACTTTCTCTTTATGGAGGACGCAGGAGGAGTAGCCTTGGGAATTTCCGATGGGGCTTCCCGGTTTTTGTTCAATATATCATTAATAATTTCGTCAGGGTCGTTTCTAAGTCTGGTGATGGTATCCTTGAGGTCGTTAATGGTGAAGGAGGGCGAGACAAACAAGAGAGGAACCAAGTCTCCGTTAATGCTCATGGACTTGGCCACTTTTAAGAGCTCTATCATGGTGGATCCGAATTCATTCTTGATCGACTCTTGTCTGGTTTTTTCTTGCTCCACCTTGTATTTAAGTATTTCATTCAACGTCTCAACATTGTAAGGCCAAAACTCTTCCTCGTCAACAACCTGATGGGGGAGCCCGAGAATTTCTGATATCTTCTCATCTATGATTAGTCTATTACTACTGGGAGGAGTGGTGGATTTGTTATTATTAGCTTCGATCTCAATCTTCTCTAATTGGTGTGAAGTCATCAGTGAGTGGTATCCATAATGCTTGTATCTTGATTTATCTATGTTGAATGTTTTGAGAGTATCAAGAAACTCATTATTGGAGGGAGAAGGTTTGCTCGATTTCTTGTTGTCTTCTTCCTTTTGATCCACAGCAGGAGACCGGGGCTTCTCAGGCGAAGATTCCTCTTTGCACAAGAACTCCAGAGCTGCATACAGTTTAGGTTGAGCCGACGATGAGGATGATGACAAGGCCGGATCGGCGGCTTTGTTCTCGTTCATTAGATCAATTACAGACAACACACTGGACACCTTAGACATGGAACGAGGGCAGTGGACAAGTACCGTAGTTAGTTCCTCATACATAAACGAAAGTCAGCTAGGAGTAAATCAATGTGTTCTCCTAAGGTTGAGTGATGCTGTTGTGTCAGATCACTGGCGTTGTTTTGATCCTCTGAGAAAAATAGACAGAAATTAGTTTCGAATCGAAACTTTTGGATAAGTATTATATATTTATAGGATACACAGGAAAATCAGGTGTATTTAGGTTCCGACCGCCGTTCTTAGTGCCGACAGCACAGTGCAATGCAAGTCATTATACTCCGGCCCACCACCTATCCACTTCCTAATGCGGTAATGTTAGGCTATGCAGGCATGCACCTGTAACATTACTGTTTTAGGCATAGATGCGAGTGACCGCATTGGGAAGTAGACTCGCCCTGAGTAGTGTTATCTAGGATTCGTACTTGGTGTGGCAATTATGGTTACCCTTTAGCGGTTGACCATAATCCTAGACAATATTTGCTGAATATGGCACCAAGATGTTGTATCAGGTTGGTCTCATTTTGTTGTGAATCAAGAATGTACCTACATTTATTCTGCAGATGCCGATGCGTACCTTAACGCTGTCTCGCCTTCTTCAGTAGGAGCCCCATACCCCCTTTCTGACAACATAATCGCCGATTGCGTTCATCTTGCATACCGAATTACTGCAAAAGGAATAGTGATATCATGCACAACCCTAGATGTTGGGCATATTATTTTTTTTTTTTTTTGTTTTGCCTGCGGCATTGCAGAATGTACAACATATGTGCACTAACCTCCGGATACGCTTACACCTACCCCGAAACTCCGCAACTACATCGGACAGAGATCCAATGACTGCAGCTAGGACTTGGCGTGATCTTCATCTGATGCCTACGTGTAAACTTGTACATCAACTGTAAACATCCGCTAGCCCTAAGGTGGGTCCGGGTGCAAATTCATTGTCTAACTGTGTGAAAGAAAACTGTCCCCACACTCTGTAATTCGTTTGTGCAAACTTCCACATCCAGTACTGTTCCACCGTACTATATTGCTTGCCATCTCGTTATCTCGTATACAATGCATAATTGACTCCTCCTATTGTGATGGGGCTCAAGGCACGACTGGTCACAAGGGCCACCGATTACATAAGCGAGACCACACCGCTTCTACGAATGATATCACAAACCTATTTGCTCGTACTTGTTGTCCGTTCTGGAAATTCTAGTGCGTTACCCCATGGCTTCCCTCACATTGATTGCCTTTGGGGGTCCTTCCTCCTCCGGTAAAACTACTGCGGCGAATGGCTTGCGTCTGATCATCCCTGACTGCTCAATTGTTCATTTGGATGATTTTTACTTCCCTGATAACAACATCCCAGTTGATCCCACCACCAAACATCTCAACTGGGACTGTCCCGAGGCAATTGATTTTGACAAATTTGTTCAGCACATAAGGAGCCTCAAAAGTGGTGACGTCACCCCACCAATAGAATCTATTCAACCACCAACTACCTGGAATCTTGATTCGCAGGATATCGTCCAGTTGAAAGAAAAAGCAAATAAAATCAGCCATCACCGAATAGTATTGGTGGATGGGTTTATGCTTTTTCATGATCCTAAAATTATAGACCTCTTTGACGTAAAACTTTTTTTCCATGCTCCATTTACTACGTTGAAACAAAGAAGAGAGGCGAGAGAAGGTTATAACACAGTTGAGGGGTTTTGGGTGGATCCTCCCAACTATTTTGCTGACATAGTATGGCCAGCATATGTAGAATCGCATAAATATTTGTTTGAGAATAATGACCCCAATGGAAATATCGATGCGGAGAAACAGAGAGAATTGGGTATTTCGGATTTTGATAATACCGACGGAACATCATTAATAGATCTAGTGGACTGGTCCTTACAAAAAGTCATAGAATATTTTGAATTATGATTTGCTTTATACATTTTTACTAATATATTATTTTGCCTGTGCATGGTATGCCAAATAATTCTCCTTCAGCTTTCTCGACTAAGCCTTCGAAAAAAATAATCCATTGAAACTACCGTTTGGATTTCCCTTTTGATTTTTTAGACTTCTTCAGCGCATCCTTCATTTCCTCCTGATAGATATCTTCGGCACTCTCGGTGGCCTTTCTCTTCGAATTTTTGTTCTTGACACTAACTACCCCACTCTTGCCCGCCGCCTTCTTGACAGAATCCTCTGCATCATTCCAGTCGGCATCATCTGCAATGGTGTATTTGTCCAAGTTAATGGCATTAATTAATTCTCTTTGTTTCAATCTCAACTCCTTGATGGCTTCATCACCAGCTTCATCCAAATCTTCGTTCAATTCCTTTTCAAGGCGTTCGTAGTCAACATGCTCTATTTCTTCCCCGTCCATTTCTCTAATGTTGTCCTCCTTTAATTCCGGCATGGTATCTTCAATTGCTTTACTTAACACTTTTCTGAAGAAACCAGAGAACTTTCTCACAATCTTTGCGAACATGGCCATGGCCTGATTCGATGGGATGGCAAATTCTCTAGCAATCTTATCCATATCCTTATGTTGTAATCCGATAGCTAACAAAATAGCTGATTGGACACTGGATAAACTGATTTCATCACCAGTCTTCTTGGAAAAGTACAATTGAGCAATCAAAGGCAACATATCAACAATGACATGGTAATCAAGCAAGTTGTTTGCGTATGAGTCCAATCTCTTCAAGTCAAATGGGGATAAAATTTCGTCCAATTCCTTCTTTGAAACAAGTCTTGGTGTTGGGTTACCCTCGCCACTTTCAATGGCTTCAATTACACTCATACATTGACGAGATTCAAACTTTTTGAATTCGTAAGACATGAGTTGCAAGAATCTTTTATGGAAATCTTTGGAAAATTCTTTTAACCAATTGCTTTCACGTCCTTCCAATACATTCAACATTACCATGGTGTGTTCGCCGGTCAAATCATTGGCTGTTTGTCTAAGATAGACAGGCACATATCCGGCTCTTTTCCAGAATTTATGTAATGGGGCAGTCAATCCGTAGGAAACACCCAAATAATGCAAATAGTATGGTGACCTTTCATCAAGTCTTATGAACAAGTTAGGTAAAGATTTGGAATCTCTCAATTTAATTTCGTCTTTAAGGGAAGCATTCTGAAGTTCTTCATCAGTAACTCTGGTAATAGTATGATCATTCAAATCATTAGATTCGTTGATGTTGGTGAACTTACCTTGGAAGTAATCCTGCAAAAGTTCCAAAGCTCTGGAACCATAACCCATAGAGGCATACTCTGGATTGGTAGCAATTCTTACAACTCTTCCTCCTGACAAAGAAGCAAATTCCTCGTCTTGAAACTGCTGAGAAATAAGCCATGGAATCAAGTCACCACTAGATCTTTGACCTCTTGAAAGAGAATTTCTAACTGATTCCTTCGAAATTTGACCTTCCAAAGCTAATTGAATGACACATAATGGATCGGGAAGTCTCTTGTCATCCTTATCCACTGGAGGTAACAACACGTACAATTCATGAGCAGGGGCATCACTCATCAATTGAAGATCGTTGGGGGAGTTCTTGTAATGAGATGAAACATACAATGCCATCATTTTTTGAAGAAATTTTTCTGTCACTTTGTGGTAGGAGAATAAGGTATCTCTATTAAGATAAACCAATTCACACTTTGAGGGATGTGGCAATCCCTTGGTGAAGTACTTGGAGTTTTTCAAGGATCCGGCGTCCAAACATAATACTTCATTCAACCATCTTTCCACAGGGTCTCCAGGAGCATATCTGATTGGCTCATCCAATACAATTTCTTTAAGAGTTCTCGAGGTAGAAACTGTATCGGGAGCTTTGTTATCACGAGAAACAATCTCAGTATCTTTTCTTCCACTCAGATTTGACTGATTACGCAAGTCTTGGATCAACTTCAACGATAATGATCTACCGGTACCTTCGTAACCGTTGATAGTGGACGACATAAATACCAAATATGGACCCAACAAGTTCTTCACAATTGGTAATGGAATGGCTGCAGCTTCATCGATAATCACCAATTCCGCTTGACCCAACACATGGTTATCAGTAGGTGAAATATATTGGATGGTTTGACGATGTTCTCTCTTAATATCTACTCTGACAATAGCTTTGTTGAACGAAGGGTTAGTAGATTGAACGATATCATAATCCATATGTTCAGTGTAGCCCAAAGCATCAAAACCTTTGAAAATAAATTCAAATAGGGTCTTCAAGTTTTCTGGCGATGGAGAGGTCACGAAAATATTCGAGTAACCATGGGAAATTGCCGCAGCTATGGCTATACCCAAAGCAGCAGACTTACCACGACCTCTACCTGCAGTCAAAGCAACGGTAGAGTTCAACATTTTTTCAGAAATAACGTCCACGAAGGTTAAAATTGCTTGCGCTTGATTCACAGTTTTGGCTAAATTCACCAAAGATCCCACTGGCTGAATATCGCTCAAGGACTCTTTCAATTCCTTTAATTCTTGAGCTTTTGGAGACAATTCATCATCATCTTTTGGTGCTAACGCCTTAACATGCTTACCTCCCGAAACAGGCAAGACATTAAGTTCGTCATCCACTACCAAACAATTTTCATTGGAACCTAAAGACAACAAAAATCTTTCGTTAAATCTGGATACCACGTCGTTATGGGCTTCGGTTCTGTATCTAGCATGAATGTCCATGGACATGGTGTACAATTGCTTCAAAGAAGTCATGGATTTCAATAAGACGACAACCATACCACCACCTTCGACAGTTTCGATGGTTCTGGCAAGTAAATTAGGGGTCAAACCTTCAAAATCTTGCAACACCAACATACCGTAGGTGTTACCCAAAATCTTCTCGGTTTCTTTATAGTAAACATATCTGATATTTTGGTTGGAAATAAATGCTTCGAAGGGATCCTGATCGTTCACTTCTCTGATCCCTCTTTTAACATCCTTTTTGATCTTGGCTTCCCGTTTCTGTCTATGAGAAGTAAACCCTAACAACTTCTTCTTGTATGCCCACAACACAGATTTATTCATCTTGAGATTAGCTGACATCATTAAGTAGTGCAAGTTTGGTAATTGGTTTTTGGCTTTGTCACCAACAATGAAGATAAGACTTCTTTGTCTTTCCTGGACCCCATTACGAATGAGGGCCGGGATACGAGAGTCTATCTCCTTCTTAACCATAGTGACAGTAGTGAAGATTGATGGAGTGAAGATGTGAATTTTTTTGGTGATGAGTAGTGCGCTGTCCGATATTTGCACCCATTGCAAAGGTATCTAGATAAAGAGGAACCATGATCCCTATAGAACGCGTGACTCTCTAATAGTAGCAATGACAATGTTCATAGACTCTTGAGAAACAGGATACAGCCATCATTTTTTAAAAAATGAAGTTACTTTGATTACAATTCAGTAAGGTTCGTGAAGTTGAAAAAGTGATGGAACCGAATTAACAAACTCGTGTAAACCCAAACGAATACATATGAGAATCTTAAGATCACTAACTCCTAACTAATTAATGTCACTCAAAAATTCTATAGAGCTATTTCTTGTGCACAATTTAATTTAATGAGCTCGCATTTACAATTGCAATATGCTCAGCGTTAGGTATAATGATAAACAAGAAAAATAGCTCGTTGTTAAAACTCAATAAACAAGGCCACAAAAGCCCTTTAGATGACAGTATATTTGCTAATGATAGGCGCAAAAAAATGGAATCAAAAATAGTCAATAATTCCAAGGTGGCACCGAGATCAGGAAACCAATTTAAAGTGGGTCCCCCTTTTGGACCCACCACCACTTTGAGACCGGTATTTCTAAGTTCCAGAAATTGCCAAGCAGTTCCATGTATCTCTGCTAGAATTGACCGGGGATTCGAATATATAGATGATAATTGGATTGGATATAAGCGCAATTACTTCACACTAGTTGCATCATTTCTATTCGACAAAATGGGATTAGATATTGTCAAACGAGAAAAGTTTCATTGTTTGGATAACAGTGGCAATCCAGTCAATATTGAATATTTTGCACTAGAATTGTCTGCTGGGTGCTCTGAAGAAAATGCTGATATCAGCTTGGTTCAGCATACTGCAAAACGAGACAAGGGTCCCAAGACTCTGCCTCCAGTCTATTATGCCATCCCCGGGGTGCTTCCAGATCACAACACCATTCGAGAGTGCACCAATATTCGAAACGAAAGCAAAATCAGCCTGTTCAACGAGAAGCTATATCAGGATTTGTCAACGGTCAATATCTCCCCTTGTTGTATCCTACATACCTATCCTAAAAACGGTCCTGCGGCCATGGTTGCGAAATACGAAAGAATACAGTTTTCCAATTTTGTCACCAACAAGAAGCCCGTGGCAACTAAATGCCGATTCTCATTGCAAGTAGTCTTGCTTGGGATCATCCGGGAAGGTGAGGCTTTGCGGCTAGCCTTTACAGAAACCAACCGGTTGGTAATTAGAGGCAGATCGCCCTCTACCTATTCAAAAGAAGACACTAAATCTGGAAAGGAAAACGAAGAATTGAACGCACCAGAAAAGCATGTAAGAAAGGAACCTGAAATGCCTGCTCAAGACAAGGCGAGTATCCCAGAAGAGACCCTGATCGAATATTCGGTGGAAGTTGTTCACCCACACCTAGTCAAAATTTGCACCAATAGACTAAAGGAGCAACTATCTACAAGAAACCCATCTACAAGAAATCCACCAATGCTACAGGACTCCACTCCAGTTACAAAACAAACCCTTCTTCAAAACTCTCTCACCATGGAAATAGGAAGTTCGAAAGCAATTTTTCTGCCTAAACCACCAGCATCCGATAAATTTGAACGGGTCGCAATAAAAGACCTATTAAATAGTAGAGAGTCATCTGATAGTTCAATTCCGAGCTACATCTACCGTGACAGTTTTCTTGCTAGTGATAAAAGTGATGAAATGAACTTTTCCGACAAGAAAGGGTCGTTCAGTAGTGGAGTGTTCGCTGCGCCTCGTGTGTGCTATGATATCCTTGAGAGGTTGCAGAATTATCAACTTCATATGGGGACCGTTTCTGAAGCATTTATTGAGCCCGATTTGATTTTTGACCACGCGGAACAGGATACTACGCAATACGGACTACCGTATAATAATCACAGCAGGAATGAAGTTGAATTAAGTTTCGATTGTGAAGACGATTCATTCTCTAAGTTCAAAGAAACACTAAATTTAATTAAAAATAATGTTGTTCCTAGTCGAGGGTAACTATGGAAGTCAACTTGAATTTCGGGGGTGTTGTCTAAATTTCTTTATCCTATTCTTGTCCTCTTTTCTTGCCAAATGGTTTTCGCACTTTTGTGGCACTTCTCCAGTGCACTTCAAAAATGAAAACTACTTCCAACTAACAACATCAGCCTACGACATGCTATTCTTCAGTTTCTTCAAGACCCTTGTGGACCAAGAGGTGACGGTTGAGTTGAAAAACGACATAGAGATAAAAGGTATTTTGAAATCTGTCGATCAATATTTGAACTTGAAGTTGGACAACATATCATGTGTGAACGAAAGTAAATATCCCCACTTGCAATCAGTGAAGAACTTGTTCATCAGAGGCTCCACTGTCCGTTATGTGCACATGAGTCCCAACTCAGTGGATTGCACCTTATTGCAGGATGCATCTAGAAGAGGTATGTATGGAAAGTTTGTCCAGAAGTGAAAAGACCGAGGATACGAAAACGACTGAGAAGGAACGAGCGAGGAGTACAACAAGTCAACTAGTCAAAGAAGAGGAGGAGAGAATGAAAGGGAATCGCAAATTCGAAAGAGATGTTCAATTCTTCTCATTATGGACCAAGCACATTCAAAGAATTAGTACTAACTTACAGAGGCATTAGCTCAATCAAGCAAATAATGTATTTAATATGTAATATAAATCGTTTCATCGTTCTAGTGGAGAGTTGGATACAGGCGTCAGGAGTCGTATAAGGCACTTGGCCCTGGAATGCCCCGGTTTCTTACAGTAGGAGCAAATTTTTTTTGATTTGGTGTAGTGCTTGGGTGGGATTCTGGTTTGATGGGAATCCACAGGTTTTGACTCGGCCGAGATACTTGGGTTAAGGTTAAGTCTTGCGAGTTTTTCAATGACCGGTTCTGGCTCCAGATTTAATAGTCTCAACTTGTGTTTCGGTATAAGAATGAATTCGGAGCTCTTCGGGTTCTCATACACAGCAGTATGGCACTTGGGGCAGCATATACTACTGGAGATAGACTCAACAAATGCCTTGTCTCCAATTTCAGTATTCTGGTCTGTATCCTTGTCAATCACAGCATTGTGAAACTCTTCCAAATAAGTATTAATGGTGCGCAACTTCGTGTTGTATTGTAATTTAAGGCTTTCAAGTTCTTGAGAACGTTCGTGGATGAGTTTGGCAAGCGAATCCACCGACTTCAGAAGCTCTACCACTGACATTGGTGTTGGTAGCTCATCCTGATGGAATGGGCCTGCATAGATCCAAGCCTGCTCCTGTATACAATCTAGAGTGTATATATACACCATTTGTGTGCACTAGTACCATAAAAATTGAAACTTTTTTGGCTGTGATGGCCTGTGGCAGAAGCGCACCGAGCGTTGAATTTCATCGCATGAACTGATCGAGGTCCGTTTCGATCCTCGCGGTATGCCTTACGTCGGTTCGAGTAATCAACCTCGCGGAGGCAGGCAATGAGTAACAATATCACTGGAGGGAAGCAATTCAGCACAGTCTGTTACCCGTGAGTAGGCGAATACGGATGGCCTCGTCTTAGGTCTGTTTGGAGTTCACTGGTGTGACGACCCAAGTTTTTTACATCTGGTCACAACAGTAATACCTACGTGGTTCATCCCCATCCCCTTGTACTACCTGGCATCTACGATCGTGGCTATAGTGATGGGAATAATTTCTGATGGGAATATTTTGTTCTATAAACTGGTATATTTCTATTGTGTGATATTAACTTGACCTAGCAGTTGCTAGCTTCTCTTTTTCTTGAACTTCTGAGCCACTCCACTCAATTGTCCCAAGAGAAGTTTCCGTTCGATGAAGCACAAACTTGCGAGGCACGCCAAGCATATGACAAAGCTCTGAAGGAACTGCTTAAGGTTCGTAGTGTAATAACCCCCGGTGGTGACAAAGTATATCACCTCGAAAGCCACACCGATAGCAATTGGCCTCACAGCATAAGTGACGAGGTTTAGCGGTGATATATACACTTTATGGGAATCAAAAAAGTTTCGAATAGACACCCCGGAATAAATTATGCGAAGAACCATATTGATGGAGTTGGATAGGATTAACCCATTCAATCCTAATCCGTAGTACTCAATGAAAAGGTACAGACTTACGAGCACAACTATACTCAGAAATGTCATAAATACCGAAAACGCTTGAATGTTCTTGCTGGTGGCGATACTGGTGAAAAACGCCTCGAATACTCCGTTGAATGCTAGTAATGGCAAGTACGTCACATAACGGGGAAAAATTTCAAAGATACCGGTACTTTCCCATTTTGATGATCTTGACCCAAGCAATATCCTTAATATGAACGAAGCATTGGTAACCCCTGCTAAAAGAATCAAAATCGATAAATTAAGGTAAAACAAACTTAACTGTTTGACCACAGTGTATGAATCTTGGATACTTTTTTGGGAAGGTGTAGATGACGAAAGTAGTCTAGTAAAAAGTAACCTCACAGACTCTTCGATTGGTTGAAATATCAACCTGGCTGCCATCGACCCATAATTCGTCACAACGGAATATACTCCTTGCTCTTCCACTGAGCACATATAATTAATCAATAATTTATCCCCTTCAGTGAGGAACTGTTTAAACACCATCTGGATAAACAAGTTTTTCCAGATGCTAACAATTTTGCTGTTAAAATAATAGTACGATTCCCCAGAGTATATCCTTTGAACAGAGAACTTCAATTCTTTTTGAGATAGGAAATTAACATAGTAAGAAATGGCAAGAATCACTGAATAGGAAAATTGACCCAAAGCAAATGCCATGACAGCAATGCCTTCAAAATTTGAATTCGACCGGGTTGACACCAATACTGCCCCAACAGTAACAAGACATCTGACCATTACGGCGTAGCCTTCGAATTTTGATCTTCTCTTGAAATTCAATTGGAATTGGTTGAGCACATAAAACGGCTCTGCACTCAATTCTACTAATATCAGTAGCCATATCAATAGTAGCGTAAGATCATGATATGGCAAGTTTAGAATAGACTGCTGAAACAAATCGGTGTGATACTGCCAATATAGAAGTGCTAAGGATAAGGGAAGTCCCACGATTAGCGGAATAAACCCAAAATTCACGATACTTTGGTGAACACCTACCAAGGTGGAAGCATGGTACTTCTCGTTTGACTTTTCCTCTGGTTCTGTATCGATTGTTTCGGTACGCTGAACAGATAGGCGCGCCCCTTCACGACTGAAGAAAAGTACTGTGGATACTAAGAACTCCAAATAGGTGGAGATGCCAAAGATCTTGGGGGAAATGAACCGAATAAGCACTTGATTCAAGGAAAATGTGAGGAATTTGGTGAAAAATTGAACCAAAATTAAGAATGATGCACCGCCTGAATTGCTAAGGACCGATCGGGTCTCATCGGTCGCATCAATCTCCTCTTTCTTGGGTCCTGATACCTTTGCCATGGCCTGTGGGGTACTACCTATAGCACGTAGAATTTGCTGTAACCTGTAACTAACCGTATTCTTGATCCAACATGCAAAACGTTGTACGTTACAGTTTAGATCGGCAGTTTGCGCAAAACACCACTCGGGCTTCTACAGGTTACGTTGTTACTCACCCGTTTTTTAGTTATGGAAAAATTTCTACTGTATACAACCGTCGTAGCCATTAACCATCGAGGCAATAGTAATCAGCACCATACTACTTTGTGTCAAACAGTCTTTCAATACTGGTGTGATCGGCGTTTATTTCATCCAACCATCTTTCGTTTGTCCAACCGTTACTCTACTTCCAGGGTACTAAGTTCTGCGATTGAGAAGGGCTGCTGCACATTACAATGGACCCCAATATTAATCCCCACGATGTCGAGCTTCGGGAACAGGATCGCTGGTTACCTATAGCCAACGTGGCTCGGCTCATGAAAAACACCTTGCCTGCCACCGCTAAAGTATCTAAGGATGCCAAGGAATGTATGCAAGAGTGTGTGTCAGAATTTATATCATTTATCACCAGTGAAGCTAGTGACCGGTGTGTCAGAGAAAAGAGAAAGACCATCAATGGAGAGGACATTTTGTATTCAATGCATGATTTAGGGTTCGAGAATTATGCCGAGGTATTGAAAATTTACTTGGCCAAATACAGAGAGCAACAGGCTTTGAGACAGGCCCGAGGCGAGACCAGAGGGTCGCTGAAACAAGCAAAAACAGCAGAAGCGGCGGTGGTCACTGCCACTGAAGGAGTCAACGGTAGTGAGTACAGCCACTCCCAAACACACTCTCCTCATGGAGGCGAGCAAGACCACGAACAATATATGAATGGGAATGAAGACATCGAACCCCAACAAAATGGAAAGGATCATCCGGATCTCGAGTCCACTTCGGTGACGAATGTCAATAGTGCAGCAGAATCGAACCACTCCTCTACCAGCTCAATCAATTCACCTCAGCAATATTACGAGAATTTTGCCGAAGAAGACCCAGCCAAGGTCAAACACGAAGACGAGTCCAACGTGCCGAATGCAAAAGACTTTCCAGAAGATTATCAATATGACGATTTCATAACCGATGATCCCAACGAAGAACATCACACTACTAATGGCGAGCGCAAAATGGACGAACCGGATATTGATACTTTGACAGGAGGTATTACGAACTCTACCTCGAATGGAAATTACTTCTAGCATATTCATTGTTTCTGCTGCTTTAAAAGACCCTTTCACTTCTCTATTGTGTTATATTATTACAACAGTATATAAATGACTGTAATGTACATTACCAAACTTACTATGATATAAATAGGTCCCCACACCAGGGGGACGAAGAACTAAAATATAAATCTGTCTAAAGTTTACCCCTGCAAATTGGGCATGAATGTGAATAATCCAACCAGAGCTTAAGGCAATGGTAATGCAACTGATGGCCACATCTCAATTGCCTTTTTTCGATGAGGGTATTCATGGTGTCATAGCAGATGATGCATTGCTCAATATCGTCGTTGTTTTCCGGGATCTTGAGCTTTTGAAGAATAATTCTTTTCTTGCTTAGGTTAATTAGATTTCGGGAGTTGTCAACTAAAAGCCTGAAACTGGAATATGTTGATGGAAGAATATGAATTGGGAACGTCACAGTGTAAAGAAACATAAGCGAAAATATTATGATCATGAAAAATCGTAAAAGGTTCAAAAGGAATTCACTGATAAATATGACTTTCAATTTGGTATCCTCCCACAAGCTCATGCTGTAGTCTTCGGAGTCATCTAAATCCGAACCATCGCCAAATCTCAAATATTGGTAAAAATTGATGGCAAATTTAATGGAAGTCAATATTATTAACGGATATGAATAAAGAATTTCAAATCCAAATATCGCTAATAAAATGTTGTCTTTTGCTTGCGAATTGGCCTGTACAATTCCCGGTGGGGTCCAGCCCATAGTGAAGACTATCATGTATCTTGTGTCGATCTCCTGGAAGAATCGGAAAATTAACATGATGTCAATGAAATTGAGAACAAGTAGGCCCAAGGCAAATCGTAATCCCATATATTTGACTTGATTTTTAAATGCGTCGGTTGTGGATCTTGAGGGTAGGAAAATATGCGATACCCTTTCGGCAAGTAGAAAATGAAACCCTTTCAAAAGGACCACACATAGAAATAACCCCGCGAATTTGAAAAATTCATGCTGAAGGTACTCATAGCTAATCTTGTAATAGGTGAAATAAAATGCAATGAAGCCAAACCAAAATTCCCAGATGGTATAACTGACTTTGTCACGAAGAAACTGGACTTCGCTGGGGGTGAGTTGTCCAAAGATGGCCCATTTAGCACAGTTGACAAATATGAATAGCCCTATCACCAAATACTGTTCTGGGCGGAGTGAGGTAGGGATTTTGGATACATAATCCACAGAATTCTTATTATTCAAACGTCGGTACGCCGATATACCGATGATGGCTCCAAACTGAAGTTAGTAAGTTTGCAATTTGAATTCGCTGTGGACGATGTCAGCAGTTTTCACTCTATGCTGAATACGGTATGTCCTAGCGTGAGTGGCAATATGGATAGGTGAAAGTTCGTATCCCATCCCGTATAAGGTTGACCACGGTCCAAAGGATCCGGTGTACTTACTGCACCCAATCTTCGCCTCCAATTTGACATCAATGGCAGAAAAAGGATGTTAGCGATTGATATATGGGTGTGGCTATCTCCATGTGACGGATGTGCCGCCCCATAGTTGACCTGCATATACATAGGTGCCATTAGGTGGCTCTATATTGTTAAATGTAGTAGATTGAGGTGTCAATAGAAAATAAAAGAGTGAATAATGAGTCCCCTAGTAGTCCCAGCCTAGGGCTGGCAGCGATGATTTAATTAAAGAAGAATTGCTAGCAATGGGGTGGACCATAAATCTATTGCTTTGACTGATCCAGAGCTTTTGTAGGCCATCTCATCTATATGCAGTGCGGTATTGTGAAAAAATCATCTAGTATATGCTCCTATCGAAGGGCTTGAAAATCTTCAACACACCACTAGTAACCATGGGAAAGCGGAACTTCAGAAAGAATAAGGGAGGAGAGAAGAAAAATTTCGGCAAGCGTGCCGAGAAGGACAGGGAATCGTCGTGGACCGATGCCGTTAGAGAAAATGAAAAATGGGAGACCTACTATAAGGCGATGAATATCATCCCTGAGGACGAATGGGACAGTTTCAAAAAACATTGCCAGGACAACTTGCCCATGACATTCCGTATCACCGGATCTAGGGCTCATGCTTCGGAAATCAACGACAACTTCACCAATAACCATGTGGCCAAGTTAAAGGACGTGGAGTTCGAAGGCATCAAGTTACAACCGAAGAACTTGGCCTATTATCCTAACAACCTTGGATGGCAAATCGATGTTTCTAAGGGAGTCATCAGAAAGAACAAAGAGTTTGCTGACACCCAGAGATTCTTGGTGATCGAAACCGAAGTAGGAAATATTTCTAGACAGGAAGCAGTGTCGATGATTCCACCATTGTTGATGGATATCAAGCCTAGTCACGCCGTTTTAGATATGTGTGCAGCTCCTGGCTCCAAGACAGCCCAGTTGGTGGAAGCCTTGCATGCTGAGGACGATACTCAGGCTCCTACTGGGTTCGTGTTGGCCAATGACTCCGACTACAAGAGATCGCATATGTTGGTGCACCAGGTCAAGAGATTGAACTCTGCTAATTTTATGGTAGTGAACCACGATGCCCAATTGTTCCCCAGAATGAAGTTGAATGGCAGCAGCGAGTTCTTGAAGTTTGACAGAATCTTGTGCGATGTTCCATGTTCTGGTGATGCCACCATGAGAAAGAATGTCAACGTGTGGAAGGACTTCACTGTCGGTAATGCCTTGGGATTGCATAGTTTGCAAGTGAACATTTTGAACAGAGGGTTGCAATTGTTGAAGAAGGGAGGAAGATTGGTGTACTCCACTTGTTCTTTGTCACCTGTTGAAAACGAAGCTGTAGTGGCCGCAGCCTTGAGAAGATGGGGTAAGCAAATTAGACTTGTGAACTGTGACAATGAATTGCCTGGTTTAATCAGACGTAATGGTATTAGTGACTGGAAGGTGTTTGCTAAGGATATGACCATCAAGGAAAAGGGCACTGAAGACTTAGCCGAGTCGGTATTTCCTCCCACCGAAGAAGAAGCTAAGGAGTTCAAATTGGAAAACTGTATGAGAGTTTATCCCCATCTCCAGAATACCGGAGGATTCTTCATCACCGTTTTTGAAAAGATCGACCCCGAAGCCTCTTCCAAGAGAGCTGCCGATGAAGAAACTGAAGAGGATTCTGCAAAGAAACAAAAGGTCGAGTCTACTGACTCTGCCAACTCGCAAGCTCCTCTTAAGCATCACCCCCAAAGAAAGGAAAAGATGCCTCGTGATGCCAACGAGGAACCATTCATCTTCTTGGACCCTAACCACGAAGAGTTGGCCAAGTGCTGGCCATTCTACGATATTTCTGAGTCGTTCCCTCGTGATGCTACGTTGGTGAGAAATTCTACTGGTGAACCTTTAAGAACCATTTATTATGTGTCGCCTGTGATTAAAAGAATTCTTGATGCTGATGAACAAAAGCTCAAGATTATCCATGCCGGTATTAAATTATTTGTTTCTCAAAGAAACGACACTGGTAACTGTCCATGGAGAGTGCAAAACGAGTCGTTACACACTGTGAAGCCATTCCTCGGTACTAACAGACAATTGGCATGTAACCTCAAATTATTGGAATTATTGTTTATTGAAGCTTTCCCAAAGATTCACGACATTAAGAATTCCGGGATCGATCCTGAGTTTTCTAGCAAGTTGGAGGGAATGTCCGAGGGATGTGTCTTCTTAACTGTCAAGAGAGACGAAGGTGTCGAAGATTTGTTCTTGCCATTATGGAAGGGTAAATCGAATGTCAACTTAATGGTCAACAAGAAAGACACCCATGAATTGCTTTATAGAGTGTTTGGTATTACCACCTCATCCAAGGATGAAGGGAAAGAAGCCGTTTACCAAAAGAAACTCGAAGCCGTCAAGGCTGCTCGTGAATCTGCCGAGCCTTCTGCTGAGCCAGAAAACAATGGCCAAGCTGATACTGCCGAGGCTGCCGAGACTGCTGAAGAGTCTGTCGCCAATTAATAGCTGGTGAAAATTGTATCATAATAGTCCGTAAATCGTGCAATACATAATGAATCGTGTTTAGGTAGTGGTTATAGGCAGTGGTATCTGAGAAAATGGGTTATTCTTCTGGTCCTGTATTCTTATCCTCCTCGTTTTCCGATTCCCCTTCGTCGTCGTCTTCCTCTTCATCTGCACTAACCATCAGATCTTCTTGAAGAGTAGAAAAATGCTTCGACGTCTGCTCATCCACAAGCTCGTCCACCCATTGCTCCACCAACATTCCCAAAGCGAGTAACGCCGACTCATCAAATCTTTGAGTAATCCGGGGCTCGCTATTAAGCTTGGTACTGGTGTAATAATGTAATACCTTTAAAAGCTCTGACGATGGTAAGGGCATATCTTGGGGAAACTCATCTCGGCCCTTCATAGGAATTTTGATAGTGGAAGGTTTCATGGCATCCAAAAGCTCGTCAGGAGGTACTATTGTGCCCACTTTGTCTATAACATCGGCGTAATCCTCGGCGTCACGATCAAGCAGTAGGACTACCGAAGTTTGGTTCTCATCAAGCTGGTGGTACGGTGATGCCACGATCTTGTGTCTGTTATAAACCCGATGTTTGGTGTACTGACCATCGCATGCCTGGTACACGTTGTAGCCATGCTTACTCATACTGTAAGTAGGACAGAAGGTAGTTCTTTTGAAGTTCTTTGAAGTTCTTTGAAGTTGTTCTATGCTATCAAACCAGATCCTGATTTGAACTGTATGCAGGCCAGATGGGGACTTCATAACAACCTACCCCACTAACTGCTTAGAATTCAAAGTCAGAGGAGAGAGCAGCAATAGGGAGACTCAATTATTGAAGTTGGTGTTGGCTGGATACAGAACCAGTTGTGAATTTTAGCGCTATCAGCTATGGTGACTAAGGACGTACCCAGATGATGTCATAGAGAATCTGACTGAAGACATTTCCTACACAACTACTAGAGCTACCGTTGTCCAAATAGAAGGAACGAGATTGCCAAAGTCCCAATATACTATTCAGATTCCCTAGGCTAAGCTTTGGTGTATACTTTCATCTTTATAGTGCTCTACTACTCCGTCTGCCCTCTTTATGGAAGTCGCGCTTTTGGCTCATCTGACGCGAACTGTTTGTTTATTATCACCACCATGACACTAACAGCTAGTGTGTTGAATCACTATAAACTTCGGGATGAGATAGCAGATCTAGTTGCCCAGAACCAAAGACGGAAAGTGCTTATCATGTTGGGGGTCCAGCGGGTGGTATTATCGGTACAGGTACCCAAGAAAAGCACGCGGGACTCCAATGAAGCCCAGCGACTCAAGACACAAGTAAACGATTACGAATTGTACACCAACAAGTTGAAGCAGGAACATTCGACCAAAGAGAAACTTCAGGAAGCAAAATTGGAATCGATGAAAGAAGAAAACGCCAAATTGAAAGCTCAATTGAAGACGTACAAAGACATGGTACCACTGACAAGGGGTCCCAGTCTGCGTCCCAGTGGCATATTCTCGAAGATGGCGTCATCACCATTTTCGTTATCCAAGTTTGATTTCAAGCATGATGATATGGACACTTTCTCTTCTTTGGGAATGCCCCGTTCCTCTAATAAACTTTTGACTCCCGTGGTACCCAAGAACAAAAAGCCCAAACGTACATACATCACCTCGAAAAATATTAACCAGTTTGATCTTCTTATGAAGCCAGGAAGGCTTTTGAAAGATAATGACGTCCTCTCCGAGTTATCCATAGCTAAAGGGCCATTTTCAGATCTGCAGCTGGTACTGGAGGCATCATCTGCTCAAAATTCGGTACCTCCGCCATCATCTGCCCCAGCTCCGGATTCTTCCCAGCCCAGTTCTTCCTCCAAAATTGAAGAATTGACTAAAACAGTTACCATTCCTCCTAGTCAAGGTACTAAGACCCCCGCAGAACTCACCCAAAATAGCATAGAAACCGGAGATTTGCTATCAAAAATGTCTGCATCTTCAGCTGCAGCCAAGAGCACGCCATTAAAGTCAGATCCAAGACAATCGTTCATTGACAACTTCGAGAAGTCTTCTGATTCCAATTCTCCCTCCCCAGAATTCACCCCCTCAAGAGCGAAAGGCGATATCATGAATAAAGTAACCCTAGGAAAGTCGCTGCTAGACAACAAGATTACCCTGTTTTCGGTTACTGAAGACGATACGTTTGCTAGCGCCAATTCTACAGTTCTAGGAGTCAAGTCCGATGATGAGACCAGACGCAAAAAAAAGAAGTTGCAACTCTGGAAGAACGGAGCTTCCAAGATCGATTTGCATGAAGATAAAAAGTCCAAGAGCTTCGGTCTAGAAGATGAGAACTTGAACTCTCTTAACTATTACCAGGATGAAAACTTTGCTCTTGGTGATGGTGACAGTCCATTGAAGGCTTCTAAGAAACGGCCTGCCGAAGATGAGCCTGAAAATAGAGAAATCAAAAAGAAAAAAAGAAACATTTTCAAAATTGACTAATATTCGGTGGAATATTCGAGGTCTGCAACAATAGCATCCTTAGTGCAATTGATGAATTTTACGTGCCGGCGTTCCTATTCATCACCTAATTGTAAGATAATACAAACGGACTGGCTAGTTAGGATATTGTATATATATAATCAAATGATTCTCTAGACCATTTTCGGTCATGATCTTCCTGCTGACCTGTATTGCCACTATAGCATTGACAGTTGGGGAACTTGGACCCCGAGCAAGTCATACATCACGTGACTTCACCGACTATCGCCAAATCACTACGCTCTCCGTCCTCCACCTCCAATTACTAATACCTATTTCTGTTATCCTCTCCATCTGCACAATTCCATCATCGGTTGGACATGAGGTCGGGAAAGTATTTGAAGAATCTATCGAGATACCCGTCCAAATCTCGGTTGGGGGTCCGATTTGCCACCACTGCATTGAATCCGTTGCCTTCGACGTACACTTTGAACGACTTGAGTTCGAGATATGTCATTGACAACCACACCCACATCATAACACCCGAACGTGTGTTTGAAGGGCAGCTCTTGAAGGATAAAGGAGAATCTAAGGACGACCTGAAGGACATCAGCAATGACAATGTGCTGGAAGAAAAGGCCCCGAAGGAAAAGAAAGATAAGGACAGTGACAAGGCGCCACCGGAGAACGACGAAAAGAAGAATATTGTGGAGGAAAAGAGTAGTGTTGATGGCTCCAGGACTGGTTTGGGAGGATCTGGCACTGCGGGTGCTCCTGCTGGTGCTCCTCCTGCCGGTGCACCCCCAACCCCGCCAGGCACACCTCCAGGCGGTAATGGTGATGACGCCAAGGATCCTCTGATAGTTGCAGATGAGTCCGGGTTATATCCCCCATTATTGGCAATTCCTATGAAGGACCGTCCTCCTCTTCCAGGTAGACCGTTTGCAATTAATATTACCGATGCCGAAGTCATTAGGTCCATTTATACAATTATAGACAAAAGGGAGCCCTACTTTGTGTTGTTTCATGTGAAGGATCAAGGCGAGGCCGATACCGATGTGATTAGAGACAAAGAGGCGGTTTACGACATAGGTGTACATTGTCAGATCATCAGACACAATACCCTCAGACCGGGTGTGTTTAATGTGTTGGCATATCCACTCGAAAGAGTCCAACTCGAAGACCTTAATAGTCCATTTACTAAGAAACCAGTCGAAGAAGCTAAGAAAGATGAAGAGAATTTTCCCACTTCGTACTTGAAGGGCTTGAAGGTTTCATACGCAACTGTGAAGAAGATTAAAGAAGACCCATTCGATAAGTCGTCCACGGAAATCAAATCGTTGGTCGAAGCTTTAAAGACCCTTTTGAGTAAAATGGGTGGGAAGAACCCCCTCCAAAAGCTTCAAATCAAAGAAATCACCGATTTGGTTAATGATCCACCCAGATTTGCTGATTTTGTCGGTTCCACAATTCATGGCGATCCAAAGAAAATTCAAGATATCTTGGAATCATTAAACGTTGAGGCGAGATTGTCCAAGGCATTAGAGTTATTGAAGGTGGAAATTAAAGCGAACCTGATCAAGGAGAGTACTATCCATAACTTAAGTAGCAAGGCTGACGAACATCAGACGCGATTATTCCTTAAAGAGTTTATCAGGGAATTACAAAAGAGGGCTGGATTGAGTGACTCCGAGGATAAGAAGACCCAGAAGTATGATGAACGTCTTCAGCATTTAAAGATGACTGAAGAGGCCTTGGAAGCTTACTATGCCGAAAAGTCCAAGATTGATAACCAAAGTGAACACTCGAGTGAAGTCGGTGTCAGTGAACGGTACTTGGACTGGTTGACATCCATCCCTTGGGGTATTTATTCTAAGGACAGGTTCAACGTTAAACAAGCTCGTGAGATTTTGGATCGTGACCATTATGGTTTGAAAGACGTCAAAGATAGAATTTTGGAGTTTATCTCCATGGGTAGAGTTAGCGGCAAGGTTGATGGTAAAATTTTATGTTTAGCAGGTCCTCCGGGTACTGGTAAGACCTCTATTGCCAAGTCTATTGCCGAATCTTTGGATCGTAAATACGTCAGAATCGCCATGGGTGGTATTCAGGACGTTCATGAAGTAAAGGGTCACAGAAGAACTTACGTGGGTTCCATTCCTGGTAGAATTATTTCTGCTTTGAAGCAAGCGAAGACTTCCAACCCACTTATGTTGATTGATGAAATTGATAAATTAGATTTGAGTAGAAGTGGCGGTGCAGCTTCTGCCTTTTTGGAAATTTTGGACCCTGAACAGAACAATGCCTTCGTTGATAATTATATCGATGTGAAAGTTGATTTATCTAAAGTCTTGTTCGTTTGTACTGCAAACTACCTTGGTAATATTCCTGCTCCATTAAGAGACCGTATGGAGATTATTGACGTTCCTGGTTATACAAATAATGAAAAGATTGAAATTGCAAGGAGACATTTAATCCCTGAAGCCACCGATAAGGCTGGCTTGGAAAAGGGTATCGTTAGTATTTCTGATGATACCATCACCAGATTAATTGAAAAGTACTGTCGTGAAAGTGGGTTGAGAAACGTTAAGAAGTTAATAACCAGAATTTTCAGCAAAGTATCTTTGAAGATAGTCGAACAAGTTGAAGGTATTGAAGAAAAAGAAAAGGTCGCTGCACAAGCATTGGCTGCAGAGACACCAAAAGATGAGTCTATAAAAGAAGACCCAGCTGTGAAGATACCGGAGCAACACGAAGAAAAATCTGTTGGAGTAGATGCCAAACAGAAGGAAGTACATGAAGATTCAGAAACAACCGAGGAATCCAGTGTTAAGGAAGAAGAGCAAGAACCAGTCAAATTACAGATCCCTGAAGATATCAAATTGGAAATCACCCCTAGTAACTTAAAGGACTTTGTTGGCCCAGAAATTTACACTAGAGATCGTGTTTATGACCATCCACCTCCTGGTGTTGCTACTGGTCTTTCGTACAGTACTTCCGGTAATGGTGATGCACTTTATATTGAATCTATTCTAACGAACTCCATTGGTTCAGGTACTGGGCATCCTGGTATTCGAGTGACTGGTAGCTTGAAGGATGTGATGAAGGAGTCTGCTTCCATTGCATATTCATTTGCCAAGCTGTACATGGTGCAAAACTATCCAGAAAATAGATTCTTTGAGTCGGCAGAAATCCATGTACATTGTCCAGATGGTGCTATTCCTAAGGATGGTCCTTCGGCTGGTATTGCCTTTACCTCTTCCATGGTGTCGTTGGCACTTAATCAGTCTTTGCCTCCTACCTATGCCATGACGGGTGAAATCACTGTCACTGGTAGAGTTCTTGCAGTAGGAGGACTTAGAGAGAAGATCTTGGGTGCAAAGAGATATGGATGTGACACCATTATTTTCCCCAAGGATATTGAAAACGAGCTCGACGAAATTCCAGATGAAGTGAAGGAGGGAGTGAAGTTTATCCCAGTACAATGGTTCCAAGAAGTTGCCGATGTCATTTTTCCCACAATTTCAAAGGAACAGGGTAATGCAATCTGGAAAGAAGAATTTACAAAGTTAGATGCTAAGAAATCCCTGAAAAAGAAAACTACATAGCATATTTACTGTATATAACAAATTTCCGAAATCTGTATAAATAACCTATTTTATCCACTTAATACCTACTCATGTTTACCCATTGACCCAAAGAACTCTCTAACTTCCTTTTCCGTAACCACCTTGCCTTGTTCAGCAAAGGGTTTGAAAAAGTCCTTGAGTTTAGACCGGATCTTGTCGTATGCTTGTAATCCTTCTATCGCCTGTTCCCTGGGCAATGACAGTAATGCATCGATGCCTAGATCGAGTAAAGAACCTGTGGATGTGTCATCATCGTCCTCCGGTGGTTCATAAACGGGATCATCTTTGTAGAGATACTCGTGATTTTTTAAGAACTGGCCCAATCTTGAGGTTTCTGGCTCTTTGGTAGACAATTGCAATATCTCTTTTTTGAAACCATTCGCCAAAAATATGGAAAATGCCGGTTTGCTTTGCTCGGTTTTCATCCTCTTAATTTTTGGTTCGTCATCTTCGTCTTTCACCTGTAATTCTTCGTACTTTCGTTCCCACTCTTCTTGTGACTGCACATTCTCGAAATGGGGAAGCTTGGAATGTACTACACTCTTATTTTTTTCCAAGAGACTGAATACGTCTGCAAAATCCTGAACACATTTCCAGCATATGAACAGGTCGAAGTCGTCCAAATCGGGAAAGTTCGGGATCAAATCGGCACTCTCGTCATCTTCGATCTTGGTCGCCACATTATTATCAAGACTCCGATCAGTTGCATCTTCTCCTGGAGGAGAGAGAACTTCGAGTAAATTTCCTGATGTTTGAGTCTTCTTGAAGAGCCCTTTAGGGTAGCCCAAAATGCATTCTTCGTGGTACCAGTCTTCATTGCAGCTGAAACCAAAGTAGCACTGAATCATATTACCAGTCTCTTCCAATGGATTGTACGGCATGTCACACGAGCAAAACCGCCCTTGATAATTGTGATTATATTCATTTGACAGGGAAGGAATATCTTCGGCCTTTCCGAGAGGTATACTGGGGCCAGTTTCAGCTAAGGAGGAAAGAGTGCCAAAGGACCCGGATCTCATTCGTGGTACATTGGCTGCCGAACTGGAAGAGGAACGCGCCTTGTGCCTCAAAGAACATGCTCCATTGGCAGCTTTCCCCATTCTGGTGGTTCCACAATCGCACACAAACCTTCTTTTGGCGAATAATTCCACTATTTCATGGGTAGAATGACATTGAATGGAACAGGAGTAGCATACCCCAATAGGACTATCGTCATTGAGTCTGGAACACGTCAAGCATGCAAATACAGGCTGTCTAAGTTCGCCTTTAAGGTAGGTGCACTCATTGGGGTCATAAGGCATTAGCCTTCGAGCTTCGTCCTCGAGGTCGAGCTGTGATTGGATGTACTCCAGTGCTGTGAGCGGATCTGACATGGTGAGCTGAACAGGTCGTTTAGTTCTAATCAGGAATATATAGGATAATGTGGACTGATGCCTGGTTGTGTTTTGACCTGAAGTGATCCAATCATGGGTATGTGTGATTACGTAATTCGATCATATCCGAAAAGTTGCAGAGCAACAACCAAAGCTGGAATACGACAGGGAAGCAGAATGGGAACCGGATTCATACTAGAATTGAAGCCCAACATGCTCGTAGTGGTCTCCAGGGAAATCTTTTGATTAGGTCACTTTCGACAATTATTTTCCTACCCAATACTACAATTCCATAGACACCTGTACCGAAGTATACGGTTATCTATGGCAATATCCCTTCTTTTCGTTCGTTTATTTTATACACCCGCTTAGCGGACTATGATACATTGGCATGCAATTACTCCAAATTGGAAATCTCCTTGACAATCTCGTCGAAACCCTCTCTATATTCATCAGTCTTGTCAGCATTCTTCTTGCTCTTTCCTCCTCCTGGTACGATCATAACACAAGAGGTTGGTCTCTTGGTAGCTCCAGCAGATCCCAAATCTTCCTTGGATGGAATGAATACAAATGGAACGGCGGTGTCTTCACACAAAACGGGAATATGGGAAATAACGTCTGGAGGAGAGATGTCTCCAGCAACAATAACCAAACCCTTTTCACCCTTTCTCAAAGCCTTGACCACTTCCTTGACACCTCTCTTGACATGCTTGGATTTGGATGCCTTCTTGACGGTCTTCAATACCTTCTTGTTCAACTTCTTGGAGGCAAGAGGCTTGGCGAACGGCAACACCGCGCTCATTCTCTTTTCGTAGTTATCTTCGTCCCCAGCTTCTTCGCTCTTGCTAACCTTTTCCTTCTTAGCCATTTTGTTGTTGTAAGTTGAGCGAAGATGCCTTTTTCTCTGAAAAATTTATGGCGATGGGCAGGTGGTGTGCGCACGCCCTGACATCGATAAGAGCCCCATTCTGCGACTTAAACAGAAGTTGACTACGGTATATTTCCATGAGTTCGTACGACCGTTACAAGAGGAAAAGAAAGCGTGCTGTGGAGGCTCCAGTGGTAGGAAGCACGTTGCAATTGGAAAATCCCGCACACACAACTCCCAATGATGAAGTACTTGAGGAAGACAAGGTGATTAATTATCTCGACAAGCTCAAGAAAGATACCAATGTCAGTTCATTCATCAAACTCATGGTCTCATCATCGGAGGCAGAGTACTTCACTACCGAGGTCATCTCCAATCTCAAAGAAAACTTCAAAATTCATGACATTAGCGTGTCACCCCCAGCACCAGGGTCAATTGATAGATTCATTTCCTTGGTAGGCACCACTCAGGAGATCGCCCGGGGTGCTCTAATGATTGCATTCATCATCAATGTCAAGTTGAACAATTTTGACAAATCCAGACTCTTTACATTGAAGTCCAATAACTATAGACTATCAGTGTTGTTACCTCACAAAATATCAAGAATCAAACTTCCGGCATCGGTTACTTCCAATATTAGTTCATCCAACCACGTCATCAAAAAAACCCCTCTTCATCTAATTAATTTGACCGGCGATTTCACAGGTTGTTTTCACGGTTTAATTATTATAGGAGAATTGCTTGCAAAGGAAGACTATCTCGAGGATAGTAAGATTCAACAACAGCGGTTATTTGGGAATGTTACTGACGCTAACATGTTCCAAAGATCTGAATTGAAAGAGAATATTCTTGTGAAAAATAAAAGTCGGTTATTGGCATTTTTAGGGTAAAGGTCTATACGCTTGTACTATAGTTAAATTTTTAAGAAACAATAAGATCTAGAAAACGAGCACAATCGATCTAATATATTGGACAACAAGCAAGAATGAACTACCATATAGTGCATTTTTACACAATCCATACATTCTATTAAACGTATACAAAACATTTTATAATTAACTATACCTTCTCAAAGTCTGCGGCCTTGATCTTCCTAGAGATAGAGGCCACTCTGTCACCCAACGATAATGCTAAACCTTGACCCTTAGATCTAATTCTAACATGACCAATGATTGGACCATCGGTTTGTTTTTCGATACATAAGTTGGCCAAAGCATCTTCTCCAAACGAAGATCTTGAGTATAAATTGGCAGACAAGAATTGACACTCCTCGCCTACAACAGCTCCTGGAGTCAAGCAGTTCATGTTGGTTCCGCTCAATAACTCTTCCAAGTACTCCTTCAATGAAGAAATTTGAGACTTGATGGTGATCTTATTCTCCCATTCAAACTCATTCCACATCTTACGGAACTGGCTCTCGGTACAGGTGGCAGGTTTAATGTAGTCCATAATATCCACATGAACGTCATTAAGAATAACAATAGTGGAGTCATCGGAATGTTGACCATCGTAGACAATATTTCCAAAGATAACACCAGTATCAGCGGAAGTGACTTTAATGGTAGTTTGAAGTTTATAGAATCCATGAGGACCGATGTTAGCAGTGGCAGGCTTATCAACAACCTTCAAGTCACCGAGAGTAGCGAATTCAATGGACAAGTTTCTTAAAGTGTTAGTTGTCTGGTTAACTAATAACACATCCAAAACAATGTCGTATTGGTGAACCTTGACAAAAGCTTCAGCATATATAGGGTCGGAGAAACCAGTCAATTGCATAATTTTGTTCAATCTCGAGGACAAATCTTCCTTCTTCACATCACTACCTGCAGCCAATGAAATATCATCAACTTTTGAAGCGCTCGCTTTGGATCCATCTTGCTCAAACTGTCTGAATACAATAGAGTCATCGATTTGTTCAACCTGTTGGTTGAAATCCTTAGCTTCAAGCTCTGATTTTTCTTTTTCTGATGTTTCTATTTGGGTCTTGAAAGCATCCTTGGTGTCATCCAAGAAACCAGTTTGTATCAATTCCACATCTTCTTCATCGTTCAAAATTCTGATATATGTTAAAATTCTGTCTGCCGAATCTTCATCGATTTTCTTGGCAACGAAACTGGTTTCACCAATTCTCAAAATAGACACCATTATTAACAAGGCTTCTGCTTTCAAAGCATTCAAGAATTTCTTTTGGGTTCCGATACGTTGCAATCTTAATACAAGCTTAACCAATGTGGAAGCAAGGACCGCACCAAGGTAGAAGTCACCTGCTAAAATCAATTTACGAATAGGTGGCTTGTCTTCTTCGTCAGCCTCAGATCTGACCTCAGCAGTCAATGCATTTTCAGTAGCGTAAGTACCATCGGGTAAAACGACAGGACCTTTCTTTGGCTTATCTGAATGTTCTGAAGTTTCTTCCTCATCCAGTTGCTTGTGACCATCCAACGCTCTTTTTTCACTGGCCAAAATTGGAACTTCACCAATACTCGATCTGATGTACTTCCATGAGTCTTGAACCAATTTTTCTTCCAAAGAGTATTCACCAATGATCCATAAAGAGCCACGGAACACCTTTCCACTCTTCACTTCTGGTAAAATTTCGATTAATTTGGCTATTATAGATTCTCTCAACTTGGGGAATTTTTCAATAACTTCCTTAACAAAAGTTATGACTTCATAGGCAGCAGAAGTGTTCAAGTCGCCTACCGATTCTAACAACAAATCGACAACATTGGTGGCAACTTCAACGAACTTGATGGCCAATTGGTGAATAGCGTTGATCAACAACTGTCTGTATTCGGCAGTCTTATCTTCACTGATTGATGATGTCCTTTGAAGTTCATTCTTCAATAATTTAACGATATCTTCTACGTTTCTATTGGTGACAAATTGCAAAGTGACTTCGAGGGCCTTTTTACGGACATCGATATCTTGAGAGGACAATACTCTCAAGACTTCCAATGACAAGTCTTGTAAGACACCTGGGTGGTCCTTGTGAAGTTGGTTGATTCTCTCTAAGGTGATAATCTTGACATTATTGTCGGATTCCTTAATGGCAAGGTTGGCAAACTTTTGGCCCACCAATAAGATGGATTGCTGGTTAGGAGTTAATGTGGTTAAGGTGTTTGCAGCTTCGTAAATCACGATGTTTGAAGAAGCACTTTCGATAATTTCCGTGACCAATTGGGTGTACTGTTGCTTCAAGGAAGGGTTTGCGATAGAATCAACACGAATGAATTCTAGGAAGGCCAACTGCAACAAGGGGTCTAATGTCTCGATAACTGTGATATTATCTTGGATGTACTGCAAGGCAGCGTTTCTGTTCAAGTCACCCAAACAAATGAAGGCATTCCTCTTACACACCGAGTCGGTTTCGTCGTACAAGAATTTGTAGATCAATTCGTCAGTGTCGGGGGACAAGTGGTCCGAGACCTTGTAGATGGAGTAGAGGGCAAATACGGCATTCTTTCTGACGTAAGCATGACGGTGTTCAAGACACTGGCGCACATTGGGCACCAAGGTTTCCAACAATTCCGGCTCCTTCAATTTGTTCAAATATCTCAAGGTGTTACCTCTGATGAATTCGTTGGGGTGTTGCAAGTCCCTTTGGATTGAGTTACACACCAAAATCATTTCGTGTCTCATCTTACCATTTTCATCCAACTTGGGACACACTTCCCAGTAAAAGTACAACAAGCGCTTCAATTCCTTGTTTTTCGAGGGCATGATAAACCGAATGATGTGCATCAACAACTCGGACAACGCATCGCCGTTAACCATGGTGATTAGGATCTTCTTCATCGTGGCAATTTTGACATCGTCCAGGCCCTTTTCCAATGCATTCTTATACTCATTGAGAGAGCTCTTGGATGCGGCATTGGGGTCGTAAATTAAGGTGTAGCCGTCCATTGTGGCAGTAGAACGTGGTCAGGATACAACAAGGGGCTAATAGGCTTAATTTCTAACCAGATAGTGTGTATACGTGTAGCTTGCCCGCTTCCGAATGTTTGTCTGATCCAGTCGACGTGTTGGTTTTTCGTTGGTGGACACACAACCCGTGATCACGTGATGTATCTCTCCTACAATTGCATCTACATCTGGAATAATTACTTCTATCATTTATGGGGGCAGTATTGCCATCAGTCGCTATCAGAGTCTGGGTTGGCAAGGAAGAGCCGGGGCTTATCGTCGTTGTCGTCATCGTCTTCATCATGACCTGTAACGTTAGCAGGAGTCGATTCCACATCGGTAGATTCCTCGCCAGCTTCGTCATAAATACCCAGGCCATATTTATAGCCTGGATGCTGGTAATATCCGCCCATCCCTGCGTCGGAAATGCTTCCTGAGGACGAAGAATCTTCTGACCGTCTTCGGGAGTCACTTTGCGTGGAGCTGGTTACGATACTCTGAGCTTCGGATGTCGCAGTAGAAAAGTCTGTAGTGTTGCACACAAGTGAGTTTTGTCGCGACACGTTTGCAAGCGAAGCTGGGGCAGTGATGCTGGAATTGGAGGACTTTGTATCGCTGAATGGACTCTTTACCACACTGGCTGACGACAGTATTCTGGGACCTAGGGTTAACGAATTGGTGTCACCATCGTCAATTTCGGACGCCAATAATCTTGGCTGAAGATGACCATGTTTGAGCTCCACCCCACTGGTCTTTTTAGATCTTACTATACCTGTAGTTCTTCTATTGTACTTCCCATTGGCAGACAAATCGATTGGAGCAATCCCGGTGGGAAGTTTCCAGGGTCCTGGGCCTGACTCGTTGTATGCTGTTCCGGCATTTTTTCTTATGTTAAGGACATAATTTGACCGCTCTCCCTCTCCAGGCATTAAATTCAAGCTCTTCTTCAACGCAGCAAGATTGACATTACGGTACGAGTTCGAGCTCCGAATCGAGCTAATGGAGCTCGATGGCCTGTGTTGATGGACTGATGCTTTTGGAGTTATTGTAGATGGCATTGTGCTGCTTGTTTTTGTGCGGCTGATATAATCTGATGTAGTGGGCGTCATATCTAAAGCATCCCTGTTGTTTCTTCCCGTTACTCTGGAAGGTGTCAGTGATAACAGCCCTACTTTAGGAGGTGGCTTCGCGACCCCATGGTTACTCAGGACGTTCATATGAAGAATATGCGACAGACTGGAGCTTGACCTTCGTGTCTCAAGTGTGTCTGTACTCTTGCGAGATCGAATAGCTCTTTCCGGGGTGAAGTCGACGGCTTCGTTTTCCTTGATGGACTTGACTTCTGAACTGTAGCTATCGTAGTTAGCGTCGGTATTGAATTTGGTAACGATGGGAGATTCAAACGGGTCGGTCAAAGGGTATGGTATGTCTGAATTGGTGCACGAATTTGGGTTAGAGTTGGTAACGGAAAGAGTATTGGTAGTGGAGTTGTATATGGAGCTACCGACGGTGTTGGTGGGTATTAAGGAGTTGGTCATTGAATTAGATATGGAGTGTGGTTGGGACTCGTTGGAAGGGTACCCGATGGGGGAATCAGACGAATGCAAATCTTTGTTGAACTCAGAGAGCTCCAACATGGGCGGAGATCGGGACATCTGTATGTTGGCACCAGAGCTTTCACTGCTGTGGTTATCATTCTGGAAAACAAAGCTTGAAGCGGTGCTGTGTCTGGCGTCGTCTAAATTCAAGTACTGATCGATTTCGGAATCTAGAGTGCCTATTATGGAATCCATTTTTGATTGGGGGGGGCGAGAACTTTCGCTTGGCGTGGTACTCAAGTCTGGTGAAGGAATTGTGCTATTCATTGTGTCTGGAGGAGGAGGTTTCCTACGTGGAGTACTTCTGACAGGGGACAATTCTTGGGAGAAGTTGGAGGCTTTGGAGGTGGGGGTAGCATTCACGGCTAGATGGCCGGGTTTGGCTGCTTTAGCGAGATTGTCTCCTGTATAAGGAGGGGTGGGGCTTTTGCTGTCATTGCCCAGCCTTAGAGAGGAATTCGACGCCTGATGGATTAGTACTGGCGTCAATAGCGACAGTGATTCGGGCCGGCTCCGTCGTGTTGGCGACGTCCTTGGATACAGCGGGCCGCTCCCACCAGGGCTATGATTGAACATCGAAGACAACCTCGACCCGAAAGTCAGCTTTTTGTCTTTCTCTCCTGACATGGTCTACCGTGGTTAATTGGGTAGTGAGATTACAGGTAAATAGTACTATACAAAATTTGGCCATATTGGTGGTAGTGCGACATGCCAGGATGCCCAATCAGGGTACCAAGAAGGAATTTGGGGCAGACGACGGCTTCTATTCCAGGACAGCGCGGGCTAATTTTAATCTGGGGTCATCCTGTGCTGGTGGCACCGAAATTGGTCCCGGTGGGCCTCCCTATCCGAAGAATCTGAATCAGTAATTTCATCTGGTGATCGCAGGTCTAGAACCGGGCCCAGTGAAACCAGGACGAAACTCATTCACAAAGGGAAAAATCTTTCCACGGTTTACAAATGAAAATTACATATGTGCATCCTTATATATATGTAGCAGCGGGGTTTGTCGTCGTATTTTCTATCCATTTATTCGCTATTGCGGAGTTGTCTTTAAGACTACTCCGGTCCCGCTAAATTGGGAGTGTAGGCTCTCGTTATCATAGTGTTCGGTCTATATACAGTCCCCATGCCAAACTCAACCATCACCACCAACAATGTACCATGAAGGGAAGGTCCAAAGTATACGGGCCATTTCTCTTCGGAACCTCTTCCTTGCATCCCTGGAGGGCAATGGTGAGTCTCATAGGTTCAAATCGGTGGAAGGGCCGCAGCCTCGCCGTATGAGTCTCATTCAATCCTTACCGGAACTTGAACGTCCAGGGACCCATATCGAGCTATACGAAATCAACAGACATACGTTGGTGGACTCGTTTATCACATTGCATTTGACAGATCTGGCAGAAACCGTTGTCTATATCAGTGAAGTCATCAAGTGTAACCTGAATCCCAATTTCAGTCCGTTCTCACTTCCATTTATCCCAAAGAAAGTCCGTAATGTCATAGTCAAAGTATGGTGTAGATTCAGTCTGGAGAAGCTGATCTGGCTGCTATTATCGGTGATGAAACTCAATTTGTGCAAGTTGGAATACTTTGGAGAAACAGCTACAAATTTGGAGGACCTATTCCATACAAACTCGATCATCATAAATTTAAATGGGAAACTTTTCACATTACCCAAGTCATTAAGGATCAATCCAATCAAAATACGAAAAGCCAACAAAGAAAAGCGCATGACATCTACCAAGTTGGCCAAGTCGTATACTTTAGATGATGTAAGATCATTAACGAATTTAACCAAATCCATACAGGAGTTGGCGGTGTCCAAGAATAGGCTTTCCAACCAGATCACTGAATCTATACATGTACTTGATGACCACTCGTCGATCAATAATATATCCATTACTATCGACAGACTTCAGAATGCGGTTCAAAAGCTTCATGAGTACATCTCCAAACAGAAATCTAAAAACGACACTCTTTCGTCCCAGATCCTTAATACTAGGGTCCGAATCAACGAAATCAAGCAGTTGAGCAACAATAATAAAAGCTCGATCACTGAGATAAGTATTAGCCAGAAAGAATTGGCGCAAGCCCAAGTGGACCCTATAGAAGAAGCTCTCACTAGCTCGGTCTACCCATCCATAATTGAACAATTGGATCTTTACACTCAAGTTACCAAAGAGATTTTTGCCATACGCAATATTGATAACAGTGTACGGTTTAGCATAGCAGACATACCATTTCCTTCCAGCATACGTGAATTGTTGGACATATGCTACTATAATAGTACCTTGTTGGCGACCAATACCCACGAGGAAATGGACGATCACCAATTTAATATTATGCTAATCAATTCCGGGTTGTCGTACATTATTCAAGTAATGAACGCCCTTGGCGATGTTACCAACACCAATTTTAAGTATAAAATGGTGGCATGCGGTAACCAAAGTATGATTATAGACACAGTTTTTGCCGGCAAGCTTTCACAGGGATCGGGGCCCATTGTGCAGGCACCAAAGTATCCCATGTTTTATAATCCCTTGACTACAGAAAAGCTCTGGGTGGATGATGGAGATCGTGGCCAGATGTTGAAAAATGTGAAGTTCGAGCAGGGCTTGAACATGCTAACGAAAAACCTACACCTCCTAATTAATACTGTGACTACTAAATATAGTGAAATGCGAAACCTGCTGCATTCGAGCATTCCTACAGATTGTCCGGATAATTTTTTGTGGAATTTGGAGTACTTAATGCTATTTTTGACTGCTAACTAGGTATTTAGCAAACATTGAATAGTTTTGGAATATGTGGTCAAAAAACATGTAAATCTGTGATCTTGATTTGATAATATTACAGCATGGGATCAAATATGTCAATAACGGTCCCTTTCTCGGCAACATCGAATTTAAGAAAGCACCGGCGTTCAATAGTATCGTAAATCCTTCGATAGTAGACAAAGAATAGACTTGACCATCAAGGCTGCAAATCTTATACGAATTTTGGCGCTTCGGCATTCGAGAATTCAGGGCTCCAGTTATCCGTCGTATTTGGTTGTGCTACGGCAGAGTTCATGACCAAAGTAGATTTTCAACGTTCGTAATGGCGCCAAAAGCACCAGCGTACTCCTATATCGCCAGGCCACCTAAAGCAAGGCCACGGCAATGGCCCCAAGGATAGCACCTCCAGGGGCGATAAAGTTGGCGACATTGCTGGACGACTTGGTGGCAGAGGCTGAGGCTGAGGCTGAGTCCGATTTGGAGTCCGATTTTGAACCCGAGGTAGTTTTGGTTACGGAGTCCGAATTGGCGTCAGATCCACTGGCAGCAGTAGTACCCATTTCAGCTTCCAATCTGCTGAACCATGGAAGCCCCTCAGCAAAACTCTTGAAATTTGCAATAGGAAGGTCGGAGTTATCCAACAAGGTGGTGTAGGCTTGGTCGGTATAAGTGTTGACTCTCACAGCAAGGGCCGTGATCTCTGCAGGGACATCGGTGGCGGTTTGGAAGTATCCGAGATACTGTCTTGCGTTGGACTTGAAATCGGAAACCAAAGCTGTTAAGAGGCCGATGTCTTGTGGGTCGACGGACTGGGCTGCAATAGCACCAGAAGCAGCAAAGAGAAGATGGAGGAACTGCATTGTAGAAATATATAGCAAGGCGATGTTTTAAAGGTGGTGGGAAATTTAGGAACGAGGAGGTAGACCTGGTGGGAGTTTTTGTAATGAAATTTACGGAGACGACGGGCCTGATTTGAGGTTTTTGCTTTGAACAATAACTGGCCACAAGTGATGGGGCCTGCATAGTGCTCGGTTATTTAACAGAAGGAGTGACACAAGCAGATCAGCGGAGGGGAGGAGCGGGCCATGCCAGTGCCAAGCTAAAAATGGACCATGGCCAAGACGAGGGTACAGGGAAATCTACAAAAGGTGGACTATGGTGAGGACTCAGGGTGGACCCAGTGGGGACCTGATGGGGTGATGGGGCGATGGGGTTGGCTGGGGTTGTGCTGGGTGGGACTCGGAAGGCAATACCTTGTGCGGCTGCGAAAACTCGAAGTGTGGGGCACCTGCAAGAGGGCCACTGTTCCCGCGGGCCCTGGCGAGCTAGGCGAAGGAGGCGGTGCTGATGATGGGGAACGTTTTACTGGATTCGAGCCTAAGGTCTTGTGACCTACGTACTATTTGTCGGACTAGCGGTGAGCGATTTTTTCGAAGTATCCAAAAAATCTCCAAATTGAGATACCAGGAAGAGACGTTTCAGGCCACATTTTCAGGTCAGGAAGCGATAACGGGGGGAGTGATTGGAGGGGTTTCTCGTCCTTTTAAACAGCCAATCAGTAGCACAAGGACGCTTCTCCGGGTTGGTGGTTGTCGTAAATGGGACGTTTGTAGTCACTTAGCTACGGTGTTGGTGTGGCGTGTTTCGCGTTGTCGCAGACTATGGGGTAATGTGGGCCCTTTCAATTTTACTTGCGCTGATTAGCCATCCCCGCAATTTTGCAACGGAAGCAAGAAAAATACGATGGGGCGAAAGGCTGAATGTGTCAATGGAAGGGGCTATTGGCCTGAACTGAAATTAGAAAGCGCAAACATGGGAAAATAGCAAAATTTCAGCCGTGGCCATTGACTGCGAAAGCCACTGCTACAGCAATTGAGCTAGACGTACATTCTAGAGACTAAACACCGACAAGCTTACAACAAAACAAGACCGGCCAAAACAGCCAAACCGGAAGAACCGTAAGCAGCAGCAGCACCGGCCTTGGAAGAGGAGCCAGAAGCAGAAGCCAGCTTGGAGGAAGCAGCGGAGGAAGCACCGGTGGCAGAGCCAGAGGCTGACTTGGAGGCAGAGCCAGAGGCTGACTTGGAGGCAGAGCCAGAGGCTGACTTGGAGGCAGAGCCAGAGGCAGAGCCAGAGGCAGAGCCAGAGGCAGACTTGGAGGCAGAGTCAGAAGCAGAGCCAGAGGCAGACTTGGAGGCAGAGACAGCTGCAGAGCTGGAAGAGTCAGCAGCGTAGGCAATGGCGACGATGGATAACAAGGCGAGGGACAACTTCATTTTGCAATAATTAATTATAATACAATAAATAGCAAAAATTCACGAAGCAGAAATTCGAGTCCTTTTATAAAGTGGTTATTCCGCAAGTTACCTTGACTTTTTTGAAATAGGAGGTGGTTAATTTTAGAATTAGCAAATATGTCAATGCCACGTTGGGTGCGGTATACCCGAAGAAAGCTCTCGTCACCACCAGACTCTGGTGGGAGACGAGGATCATAACGAAGTGCTGCACGACATTCGGAATAGCACCGCAACATTGCCCTTGCACGGTTACAACTGGTAAGTGTCGCTCGTAGTTGATATTCTCTGGTGCCAAGACTTGTGCCTGGAAAACACGAGCCAACCAGGGCTGCTTAGCGAGCGATCTTCCCAGCCAGTTAACGATGGATTGGTCGGCGACAAAAATAACTCAGTCCTTCGCCTAGTCCCAAAAATATACACGTAGGAGCAAAGGAAACCCCCGATTGCCTAAGTTAGCCATTCTACAATCACGGTGGATGTTTCAACCACCACTGGGTATTCTTCCATTTTGGGACACAAGTCGCAAACATCTCGCAAAACGACCCCACGAAAGAGGCCGACCTGCATCCAGTCGGAAAGGTTGCGTTGTATCCTGCACCGAAACAGTTGACGGTGGATGTTAAGCCTCTTCCTATATTTAGCATTGCCTCTGGTATTGACATTATAGTTATTTAAAGTACATGTAAAATTACAAAGTGGACCTTCAGTGGACCTTCAGTGGACGTCTAACCAGAAAACGCGCCTCCGGCAAGGCAGAGGTTCCGGCGGGTGAAGTGCACATTGTAAACCGGAGTCTTTTTGGTAAAATATGCCGTCATATGGTCACTAGTAGCAACAATCTCCTTGCGGGCTTTTTCGTTGGCCTTGGCCCGGTCAGCGGCACTTCCATTGGCGTTGCCTCCATTTTCATTGCTATTGCCATTGGCGGATCCATTGACATCGCCAGAAAACGCTTCCGGCTGGGGTCCAGCATCATTGGTCTGACGTTTAACGTCCCATACCCGTACTGTGTTGTCGGCGCCACCACTTACCAAGACACCACCGTCTCGGGAAAATGCCAAGGAATAAATCGACGATCTTCCGTGGCCCTTCATTGTCTTTAGACGTCTACCGGACCCTGCATCCCAGATGTTCACCACACTGTCTTCTCCTGCACTGGCTAACCACCGGCCGTCTGGAGACACCGCCATACAGTTGACGGGCCCCGTGTGTCCCATGAATATCCGTACACAGTTTCCGCTTTGCACATCCCACATTCTGCAAGTTTTATCAGATGATCCCGTGAACACATAACTGGAATTTGGATGGAATTCTACACAGTCAACATCATTGATGTGCCCTGCGAATATTCTTAATGGATAGATATGGTCAGTGGCCCAAAGTCTGGCTGTCTGATCGTGGGATGCTGTAGCAAAGTAGTGACCCATGGGTGAAAACTTGACATCCCAAATAGGCTGGTTGTGTCCCTTGTATGATACCAATGCTGTATAGGAGTCAAGCGACCATAACCTCACCGTCTTGTCCTCGGATCCCGATATCAAATATCTATTGTCAGGAGAAAATGACACCCCATAGACGGGGCCACTGTGTCCAATGAGCTTTCTGGTGTTATTGTTATTGTTGTTGTCTCTCTTGAAGATCGACTTCAATGGCTTGCCATCTAAACTCCACAACTTGATGAAACTGTCTTGGAATCCCGCCGCAACCATGTTGGAGTCTTCGTTAAACTCAATGCATGTCATATCATTGTTTGTGTTGTGGAAGCTGTACATACAAACAGAAGGTGCACTCGCTTGAATAGCGCCTAGTTTTATTTTTGACCTAGAGTCTTCCACCGCGAGAATAGTTCTTTTTATATCGGAGTAGTCTTTGAGTGGCAATGGTAACGATTCTTTGGCGGGGGAGTCTGATTCTGGTTTCGTCATTTCTTGAAATTCGTCCACCAATGTCTTGCCATTGACGGGTGATGATTTTTCATCCTTCACTTTCAATTCAGCTTCGATTTCTTTTTGTACTTCTGTGTCCATTGGTAGCTTACCCAATTTCACCGCTTGCTCGTTGAATTTGTCCACTTCATTGGTTTTGGCAACATATTCTGGAATACCTTCTTTTGGGTTTGCCTCACCTTCTTCTTCTATCTTGTCTGGATTTGTAGTGGAAATGATGGGGTTCAAGTATTGATTGATTATACGAATAAGAATCGCTCCTCCCACCGCTTCATTCTCATGTAAAAAGTATAACAACAAGTTCATCGATGTTTTGGACACAATAATTCTGTATCTGTGTCTTCTGAAGGCCAATGCCAATTCATTTTCTTTCAAGTGTTCCGGCAACGAGATTCCCGCAAGACTTTTCACGTCAACACCGTGAAGAATCATGTGGTCCTTCTTGAATTTGTCGTAAAACTTCTTAGATTGTTCAACAAAGTTCTTAGACACCAATTCAAAGAAACAGTGAATGAAGATAGGGTACAAAATCTTGGACAATTCTGGTTTGTACAAGTCCAACGAAGTATCCACCCATCTCCTCAACATGGAGTACGCAGTGTAATATATGTCGGGGTCGTTATCACGTCTTTTTCTTTCCTCCAAATCCTTCAATTCTCTTAATTCCTTTTCCTTCTCCAACCTTGTCTCTCTATCTCTGGCGTCTCTCACCTCGCGTTCTACTCTGATCTGCTTATCGCGCAAATCTCTCATTTCACGCTCATATTTGGTTAAAGTATCCTTCAAATCGGCTTCTCTCCCAGATGGTCCAAGTGGAGTCACTCCTTTGATTTCTCCAGGGTCTGCTAATTTGGTGGTGGCTGGGGTAACGGGTGCCACAGCTGGCGTGGGCACATTGGAGCTTTCCAATCTCATCATCGACTCGGTCTTGTGATAACCTTTCTTGTTGAGATATTCCAACACGATACGATTGAGTTCAGCTTGGGAAAACTGTGGTTGGGCGCCTCTTGCCAGCGCTGGCCGTGCTCCGCCTGTTGGTTGTCGCACAGTCTGCTGTTGTGATGGAGAACCTGCTCCGGACGCAGGAGACTGAGCGCTCGTGGCAAGGCCCCCTTTGCTGTCGCTGTTGTTATCCACCATGCTTGGAGTTTGATTGATGAAATCCGGTTGACTTCGGTATTGGTAACAGTTGTGTTGATGGAGTAGTTTTTTCCTTCCGAGCTGCGACGTGCGACATGCGACATTTGATTGAGGCTAGAGTCACAGTCATTTAGCAACATTGCAACACAGTTATTCCAGATTAAAAGCTGTCGGTGGGCTTAGTGTGGAGACAGCAAAACTCCTCGCTAATGTGCTACTTTTTTGTTAAATTTTCCCAATCGCAATGGCCCTCCCAAAAATAATATATACATTGATACGTCTATAAATGGCCTAACTATCTTGGACCAACGATTTTGCGGGGTCCCAAGGTCCCTGAAGTTCATTCTTATATCTTTGCATGAAAAGAAAATAGGCAGGCATCACGAATAATATACACAAAGCACATACCCACCAAAATACCAAGGGCTTAATTCCTAGCAACACGTAGATCAATACACTCAGTGCGTAGAAATTGGCCAAAACCATGAATTGATGAATTTTCGTGTAGTGATTTCGTCTGATCTGAAAGTCGAACAATGGAAGCAAGATATTGCTTTGAATGGAAAATAAAACGAATGAAAATACCTGTGAAGTGGAATTAAGTCTAGATGCTAATACGATTGCGTTTGAAAGCGTAATGTTGGTTGATATCACTGGCTTATACTCCACAAAAGTCGATGATGTGCGAGAAGGTACGGTGATGTTCATACCGTAATCATGAAGAATGGTATTAGCCAATGAAAGGAGCACGGACAAGGCCCAGATGGAATCAGAGGACGTAGATCGTGTGAGTGATTTGAGTGCAGGGGAAAGAATTGAAAGCATAAATAAAATTAGAAAATATGATTTGATGCTGGTGTTTTCTTGCTCAGATCTGGCATGGGGAAGTGGCAGGGGAACCACCTTCAGCCCAATGAATGCTCTTAAAAGGAAGGCTACCAACGTGAGGGCAGAGCTGGCCAAAGCAGGTACTATTGCGTTCCATTTGTTGAGATATATTCCGGTGAATGTAAGTACCATTACCAATTGGCGACTTAAATGAAACACTATAAGTGAAAAATCTCCTATTAGCTTGACATATGAATACTTTGCCACGGTAGAATTCCGCTTGAGTTGTGACAAAAACGACTTGTCTGTATAATTATCGGGATATGGCTGCTTTAAATAGAGGAGCTTCTTCCATGGAGGAAGTTTGGGGGGTTGTTTGGATCGGATATGGATGGGCCCACCTTCATATTCATGCGTCACTGCTCCAAACCCTGTCCCTGTGGCTCTTTGGGCCTTGGGGGTTCGTAATACGGGCTTTGGCATTGCTGGTACTAAGCTCTTGGTGGATACTGAACTGCGCTAACTAATTTGTGTTTGTCTGTCAATTGATAAGGTCCTGCACAGATCTGCCCCAACTGTACGAAGTTCTACCAAGTCTTACTTACAATTTGACGGGAGCTACCATTGAAACAAACGGCTTTAACCATCTAAGAGAGATAATTTTGTGTTAGTGCTTGAATCCTGACTGTGTACCTAGTGTGAATTGTTCCAAGTTTCTCCATTATAATCGAGTTGCTACTCAGTATTCGGCAGTCACATTCATCACAGTATCCTATACTTCACCATGGAAGATAGCAAAAAGCTCCTTGTGCCGAGACACTCATACAACGCCTCTACTTCATCAACGGGCTCGAACAGTTTCGTTCCTGGTGTCCGTTATGGGGGCAGGGTATCCCAGTCAAACATCAGCGATACGGGAGGAAGCTCTGTAAACGTCAATAATGACGAACAAAGTCTCCGTACCGTAGACAGGCTTCCTTCAGCCAAGCCCAGTGTGTCGTATCTGGACAAACTCTGGACTCAGATTGACGTTTTGGACGATGTGAAAGTGATGGCAGACGAGACAAGAAGCCGAGGATCCTTCTTTAATGACAAATTCGATACTGAATTGAAGCGGTTAAAGCATCTGCAGAATAAATTACTAGAAACATTGGCTACCCAGCGATTCAATAACTCAAGCAAACTTGAACATAGAAAACAGTTGAGCAGGTTAAATACATTCAATGATGCGGTGCCGCAGAAATCTGCTTCCAACTCGGCTACTGTGGTAGGAGAAGAAAAGACTAGAGAGGCAAAAACTACCGAGTTTTTTGAGAACGATGATCTCAGTAGATATTCGCAAGATATTCTCTACAGAAAGCAGAATTTTGAGGAAATGAACGAGTATGTCGCAGAAATCAAGGAAAACTTAGACCGGGTGGGAGACAATATGAAAAAGTTCGATGAGTCGACCCACGAGTTGTGGGGCTAAACGGTTTTACATCCAGTCATCAGCCATATTGAAAAGTGCCGTGACAATATTCAATACCCAAGGATACACATCTTGAAATATTACAGTATACGTGATGCAACTGTATGGGGATAAATTGACCCATACATGCATACTCCAGGATCGGGGAAATCGTAAATCATACTAGTGTGGGACCACGATCTCAGGGTTTATGGGTTACAAACAGAGATCGTCTTCGACTAATTAGGGGAAGCAACGGGTGGGGTCGTTTTGTGTCGGGTTCGCAGGTCATGGAACCACGCAACCCATACAGAACCGAGTTTTTCCGAGATTGTGCCAGCGAATTACCAACGGTCTCCTGAGGGCTGACGGTATTATGAGAGATTTTCCGTAGCCAATGCGCCGGGAAAACAGTGCATAATATTTGTTAACCCCACCAGCATAGCCATCTGCAATATGATGCATCTCCAGTTGGAGTGCAGAGTGGAGGAGTCTGGAGAACGCCTGGGGTAGCAGGAAACTTGGGGGAAAAGACGGTAGCGCCGCCCAGTATTGGTGTTTCAGTGTCTGGAGATGTATTGACTGTGCCTGAATGTGGCGTGTTCCGTTTTTTCTGCTGTTCTGGCAACCCAAATCGCTGACATCTAACGCTGTTGCCGGTGCTCGGCTTGACCAAACCCGTTGGTGCGCGGAAAAATACCCATGCACAATCACCTGACCTGCACCTTCATAAGTGCAACGGCGAAACATCAGGCAACGGGGACAAGAAGCAAAGCGCCCAAATTGAGATATTTGCAACCAGAGTTTCGCCGGAGACCATCGGAGGGGGTCCACTGATACCCTGAAATTTTCCCGGAACGTTAGGTTCCGCCTTGTTCCGGTAGCGTCATCATACAACAACGTCTCCTGGACCCGTGGGGCGGTGCACGACCCAGGGCAAATGTCACACAAAAGACCCCAGGTGTGCCGGACTCAGTGCCGGACCTGATGTATATAACCACGCCGAATCCTAAATCGCCCACTCCAAAACTTTTCCACATTTACAAAAATGGTTCACTTAGGACCAAGAAAGCCTCAGCAAAGAAAGGGAACCTTCACCGATGTTCCACCAGCCTTGCTTGCTCATCTTAAGGATATCGAGACCCAATTGACCGTTGGTGGTGACATCTTGAAAAAGATCACTGACCATTTCGTCACTGAGTTGGAAAAGGGGTTGTCCAAAAAGGGAGGAAACATCCCTATGATTCCAGGTTGGGTGTTGGACTACCCTACTGGTAAGGAAACCGGTGACTACTTAGCCATTGATTTGGGTGGTACCAACTTGAGAGTGGTGTTGGTCAGATTGTTGGGAAACGGCAAATTTGACACCACCCAATCCAAGTTTGCCTTACCTTCATACATGAGAACCGCCACCTCCGACCAGTTGTGGGATTTCATTGCCAACTCGTTGAAGACGTTTGTCGACGAGTTCTACCCTGACGGTGTCAAGGAGCCATTGCCATTGGGGTTCACCTTCAGTTACCCCGCTGTCCAGAACTCCATCACCGAAGGTGTGTTGTTGACCTGGACCAAGGGATTCGACATTGCTGGTGTGGAGGGCCATGATGTGGTTCCTATGTTGCAACGCGCCATTGCTAAATGCGAGGTCCCAATCAAGGTGGTTGCCTTGATCAACGATACCACCGGTACTTTGGTCGCCTCTATGTACACCGATCAAGAAACCAAGATGGGTTTGATTTTCGGTACTGGTGTTAACGGTGCCTACTACGATGTGGTCGGTGCCATTCCAAAGTTGGAAGGTAGTGTTGGTGACGACGTGCCTACCGACTCTCCTATGGCCATCAACTGTGAATACGGTGCCTTTGACAACGAACACTATGTGTTGCCAAGAACCAAATACGATGTTCAAATCGACGAAGAGTCCCCAAGACCAAAGGAACAAGCGTTCGAAAAGATGACCTCTGGTTACTACTTGGGTGAAATCTTGAGATTGCTCTTGTTGGACTTGTCGTGGAACCAAAAATGTATGTTCAAGGATCAAGACTTGACCAAATTGAAAGAAAAATTCATCATGGACACCTCTTTCCCAGCCAGAATCGAAGAGGATCCATTTGAGAACTTGAGTGACGTGCAGGAGCTCTTCCAAACCAGCTTGGGCATTGAAACCACTGTCCCAGAAAGAAAGATTATCCGTCGTCTTGCGGAATTGGTCGGTGAAAGAGCCGCCAGATTGTCCATCTGTGGTATCGCTGCCATCTGTAAGAAGAGAGGATACAAGACTGCCCACTGTGCTGCCGACGGTTCTGTGGTCAACAAGTACCCTGGCTTCAAGGAAAGAGCTCAAAAGGGTTTAAGAGATATCTTCGACTGGGAAACCGAGGAAGATCCTATTGTGATTGTTCCAGCCGAGGATGGTTCTGGTGCTGGTGCTGCCATTATTGCCGCCTTGACCGAAAAGAGATTGGCTGCTGGCTTGTCTGTTGGTAAGGTTAAAAACTAGGGTATTTAGCCTATATATATAAATGCTATAACGAGATAAATGGATTGTAGTGCTGGTGGTAGGTGATAATTGAGTAGTGCATATGGCGCCAAACCTAACTCGAGGTTGCTCTGGGTGCAGGCTACGATTATCAAACCGCCAGGATCACTTTGTACCAGTAATGGCTGCCATATCGAAGGACTCAGGACGCTTTGGCTCAAACATCTTGGTACCCTCTGCCTTGGTGGACACTGATTCAGGGTTGGATGCTAACGAATTGGACACCAACGAATTGGATGGCTCCACCGCCACGACCGTGTTCCCCGGATCGCAGGATGGGTCCCAGTTCAAGGAACCCGATGTGATTGTTCTTTCATCCGACGCTTCTGACCTCGAGACGCTGCAGACCAACGGCCAGGTGGTTGGGGGTCAGCTCGTGTCGATTTCGGTGTGGGAAATTCTTAAGAAATCTGCTATAAATTTGGTGCTTCCGTTTATCAACGGCATGATGTTGGGGTTTGGTGAGATCTTTGCCCACGAAATCGGGTTCCACTACAACTTCGTGGGGGCCCGGATCCAGCCACCCAGACGTGCCGAGAGAAAGCAGGAGTCGAGGTTCTTATAATAAATAATTGGGCCCCATGGCCTTGTATAATGTGAATATTACGAGATATACCGGGACCGAAGTAGGTGATGGGGCTGAAAACCGAATACATAGTGCTGATAAGGATGTATAAGGTGGGACATAGTTCTAGAGGTTCAGAAATCAACGGGCTGGCAGGTTCCAAAGCGACCCCTTCTGAGACCCTTGTCGTTAATAGACTATTAATTAGATAATTTGGAGATGTTGGACCTTTGAACTGTGATGAAAACGTTGATAGATATTGCTTTTCACGGTTATTTCTATAGTTTATACAACGTCTTTATCTTCGTAAGCTCGTTTACATCGTTTCGTTTCACGTCTCGGCAATCTCTATTAGTATATGTGCTCGCTATACCTCTAAGCAATATAAGGTGTGTGCCTGTTACTCTACATTATGATGAGATGTGCGCAAATGCTCGGATAACTTATTCATGCAACAGTCCATGACCCATAAGCTCCTGTGATCGTCCCCTCCCCAATCTGGGCTCTTCTGCCATTGACGCCGTCATACTGAACCTTTGGGTCTGTCCCGGGACCATCCCGGAGCCTCTCGTCCAATGCTGGGCCCACCCCACCGTGATTCACCGAGTTTTTCCGGGTTATATAAACTCCGCGAACCCTGCTACTCCACCTCCAGTACCATTCTTCATGTCCAGAATCGAAACTGACGCCTTCGGCGAGATCTCCGTCGCCAACGACAAGTACTGGGGCGCCCAGTCACAAAGATCGTTATCCAATTTCGACATTGGTGACTTCAAGATGCCCGTGCCCATCATCAAGGCCTTTGGTATCTTGAAGCATGCCGCTGCCAGTGTCAATGAGGATCTTGGTCTTTTGGATCCCAAGCTCGCTGATGCCATCAAAAATGCAGCTGCAGAAGTAGCTGATGGTAAACTCAACGATCACTTTCCGTTGGTGGTGTACCAGACTGGCTCAGGTACTCAATCCAACATGAATGCCAATGAAGTCATTTCCAACCGGGCCATTGAAATGTTGGGTGGAGTGTTGGGATCAAAGAAACCCGTCCATCCTAATGACCATTGTAACATGTCACAGTCGTCCAACGATACCTTCCCCACTGTCATGCACATTGCTGCTGTGATTGAAACCACCAACCATTTGTTGCCCAGACTCCGTGATCTTCGCGATGCGTTCCACGCCAAGTCCGAAGAGTTCAAGGATATCATCAAAATCGGTAGAACTCACTTGCAAGACGCCACTCCTTTGACCTTGGGTCAAGAATTCTCCGGCTACGTTCAGCAATTGACTTTTGGTATTGCCAGAATCGAACAAACCTTGCCTAGATTGGCATTGTTGGCCCAAGGGGGGACTGCCGTGGGGACCGGATTGAACACCAAGAAAGGCTTCGATGTTAAGGTTGCGCAAAAGGTAAGTGAGCTCACGGGCTTGAAGTTCGAAACTGCTCCCAACAAGTTTGAAGCCTTGGCTGCTCACGATGCCTTTGTTGAAGCTTCGGGTGCCTTGAATACTTTGGCAGTCTCGTTGTTCAAAATTGCCAATGACATTAGATATCTCGGATCGGGTCCTCGTTGTGGCTACGGCGAGTTGTCTTTGCCAGAAAACGAGCCTGGTTCGTCCATCATGCCCGGAAAGGTCAATCCTACTCAATGTGAAGCCATGACCATGGTGTGCGCTCAAGTCATGGGTAATCATACCACGATTACCTTTTCTGGGGCCTCGGGACAATTCGAATTGAATGTGTTCAAGCCAGTGATGGCCTACAATTTGTTGACATCTATTAGATTACTTGGAGATGCCTGTAAATCTTTCAGAATCCATTGTGTCGAAGGCATCATTGCCAACGAAGAAAAGATTGCCAAGGTGTTGCACGAATCGTTGATGTTGGTAACTGCTTTGAACCCAAAGATCGGCTATGACAACGCCTCTAAGGTGGCCAAGAATGCCCATAAGAAGGGATTGACTTTGAAGCAGTCTGCCTTGGAGTTGGGTGTATTGTCGGAGGCCGAATTTGACCAGTGGGTCAGACCAGAAAACATGATTGGTCCTAAGGATTAGTTTAAATAAATTAAGAAAAAAGATAGTTTACGTTAATATATTGTCATTTCTATATCATCATCCTGTGAACTTTTCACAGAAGGGTTGTCCTTCGTTTCTCCACCTATTACTCCGCAGCGATGCGGACATCTTTCTTCTCACTGAACACCTCGTACTGCCTGTTTCTACCTACGGGATACCGTTTCTTGTGTCCACACTCCAGGCATTCATTTACTAGGACATCGCAGGCACTGATTTTGGCTCTGGACTCGTTCTCAATATATATCTTCACAGTTAGTCCTGGCACCAAATGGGTGTTGCACTTTTTGCAGATCTGTCTCTTTAATGCTGGTGTCAATTTGAGCACTGCCTTCTTGGCCACAGCATCTAAAGTCCGGGCATAGTTGCGGGATAAGATGTCGTACTTTGGGTTGGCTGCAAAGTGGTGGGATGCTTGGAAAAGATACGAGATCCGAGCATAGTGGTCCTTGTGTGGCACCGTCTTTGGCGGGCGTGGCGCCTTGGCGGGTTTGGGTGCCTTGGCCATGTATTTACCGGCACGTAGTAATGGATAGAAATTCCTCACTAGACCTAAACCTCTTTAGTTGATGTTGATCCTGCACATGGTCGTGGTCGCAGGAGGCAAATCCAAAATCAAGTCCCAAGCCAACACCTTAAACACTATTGGGATTCCAAATAATACCAGTAATATATAACCAGGATAATCATGAGTGGATACGATAGTGCATTGTCGATTTTTTCGTATGTATGGGACCGAAATCTGAGGCATTTTTGATACATTTTCCCTCGGTTGCCTTTCAACCAAATACTAACCAACCTTTCTAGGCCTGATGGACATGTGTTCCGTAAGTACCATTGAATGCCTGGCGCATTTCCAAACGAACTATACTAACAAACCAGAGGTCGAGTACGCATCTGAGGCCGTCAAGAGAGGAACCTGTGCCGTGGGGGTTAAGGGCAAAGAATGTGTGGTATTGGGATGTGAAAAGAGAACCACTTTGAAGTTGCAAGATCCAAGAATTACTCCCTCCAAGATATGCAAGGTCGATAATCATGCGTTGTTGGCGTTTGCCGGGTTGAATGCCGATGCTAGAGTGTTGGTGGATAAGGCCAGAGTGGAAGCCCAGTCTCACAGATTGACTTTGGAAGACGCCGTTTCCATCGAGTACTTGACAAAATACGTGGCTGGTGTCCAACAGAAGTACACCCAGTCGGGGGGTGTAAGACCATTCGGTATCGCAACCATTATTGCCGGTTTCGACAGTAATGACACTGTACCCAAATTGTTTCAAACCGAACCTTCTGGGGTGTACAACGCTTGGAAGGCTGGTGCCATCGGTAGATCGTCCAAAACAGTGAGAGAGTTCTTGGAAAAGCAATACGAAGAAGGGTTGGATGATGAACATACCATCAAGTTAACCATAAAGTCATTATTAGAGGTGGTGCAAACCGGCGCCAAGAATATCGAAGTTTCGGTGTTGAAGTCAGGAGACAGAATCTCGAAATTGTCTGTGGATGAAATCAAGAAATACGTTGACGAAATCGAGGCCGAAAAGGAGGCCGAGGCTGAAAAGAAGAAACCGAAGGCAAGGGAATAGTTCCCTCCACCGTCTTATGTAGCGTGTTAGTGCTATAATTACTTCATTAGATGATACGGAATTGTAATCCAGAGCATTGATCTACATGTGCAATAAACGATATTATGAATTAGCGTAGAATGGTATTTCGCTGCTCAAACTTCGGTCGTGATGTCTATGTAGATATACTATGATACATTTTCAAAGCATTTGGATCCAATACAATGGGGCCCGGTTTCATTTCTTTCTGCTGTTCTTCTTCTTTGATCCCTTTTCTTCTGCTTTTCTCTTTTCTGGTTTCTTGGAGGGTACCACCAGGAAAAATCCGTCCAATCTTCCCTGTACTCCAGACTTTAATCCCTTCTTCAATTTTTCTGCTCCACTTCTTATTCTGTCTTCACTAAATCCCTTTTCTTTCACCATATACTCCACTAAACCATCCACATCTGGTTCTTGAAATTTGAAGTTCACTTCCTTTGCTGGAGTTACTTCCGGGTTTGCAAACAATTGTCTGGCTTCATCATAGGGCCAATTTTCTGGAATCTTATATTTTGTCTTCTCAGGGTTACTATTCACCCATTCAACAATTTTGTCAATGGAACGGTGCTCTTTGATAAGCTTGAAAGCCGTCACTGGACCCACCCCTTTGATGGTCTCACAGTAATCACATCCTAATAAAATACATAAGTCGATAAACTCGGCTTTGGAGAGTTCCAATCCCGCAATGGCTTCGGAGTAGGTGATTTGATCAATGGGCATTTTCTTGGCCTCTGCCACCGTCATATGTCTCAAAAGATAGGGAGGCTCGTAACATAACGTATCCATATCTTCTGATGCAGCAGCAAATACCTTGCCACCTTTAGCCAATTCGGCACATTGTGCCTCGGCTTCACAAGGCGCCTCCACATAGGGAATTCCCATCAACAGGAGTAATTTTTTGGCTTCTTCATTGTGGTCTCTCGATGCTCTCACCAATCTCTTTTCGAATTTCAACATTTCCGCAACAGTTCCTGTGTCCTTGATGGAATCAATCTGTTTCTGGGCCTCCTCTCTTTTCAAGAGTCTCTTTTCGAGCTCACCACCCTTTAATACTGGTGGCTTCCCGTCGAAAACATATACGGGCTTGATATTGTTTTCCACCAACCGAATAGTTCTATAAAAGAACCCCAGCAAATGTGAGGTAGTTTCACCTTGCTCGTTGGTCAATTGCTGTCCATCGGCTTGTCTGACCGCAATCAAGAACTGGTACAAACACATGGAGGCATCGATGGCGATCTTTCTGCCAAAGAGGTTTTTCAACTGGAACTCCTTGAATGACTCGGGAGAATGCTCCTTGATGAGCTGGTTAAGACCTGGCGTTAGTATAAGAGATTAGCGGTGTATTTGTCCTCTTCTACTTACCTTTAACACCCATGGCAGCTGATTCTTGAATTAATCGATGATGGTTGATCGCGCTAACTATTGAATATACGCGTCCGGTATAGATGCGATAGCGTGTACGTGTGGAGGGCTATTAGGGCCACCTATGGGTAAGCTACAGTTGGCTACGGCACATATCACGAAAGTGGACACATGTATTAAAGTTCAAGCACTAGCCAATCCGTTGGATTCAAGCTGAGGGACCAGCAGGCACCGGGGCGGATTGGCGGTTAGGGTGGTTGCTGGCATTTTCTTTCAATGCAATCAACTGTTTGGATCTGAAGGTTTCGTAGTGGACCAAGGAGGTGGTTTCGATCAAGTCCTGCAAGTGGGTTCTGGTCAAGAAGTCCCTCAAGAACACAAACTCACACTGGCTGACGTCCTCGACGTTTATGGCACCCCATCTGGTTTTCCTTCCTCTTACGGTTTCACCGTTTATTTGGATTTCCTTCTCGGAGCCGGCAATAGCAAAGGGAATCAACGATTTGATGTCTTCGTTCAACTGTCTCTCTTCATCAAACAAGTCCTCGCTGTCATAAGGGTAGATGTTGAAGTTGTACTTGACAAACTCATTTTGCAAGAGTTTCTTGAATTCGGTTCTTTCGTCAATGGTCAACGAGTCAGACTTGGCAATCACGGGGATGACGTTGGCAATCTCACTCAATTTCTTCAATGCCTGGATGTCCAATTGCTTCAACTTCTGGCCGTTGGGGGGAATAAAGTACAAAATACTGTGCACTCTGGTGTCAGGAATGTGTCTTTCTCTTTGGGCAGTCAACTCCTTTCTCAAGTATTGCGAGTGTTGTTCCTTGATATACTTGACCAATGGCTCCCAGCACTTTTCGTTGTTGATTTGGTCACCGAACCCTGGAGTATCAATGACATTGATGTTCAACCGAACGGCATTTTCCACCAAACTATGGCTGGTGACCTTGATTTCCGTGGTTTTTTCAATGGGCTCGGTGGTCAACTTTCTTCCGTTGGAATGGGCCAACTTCGATGAGAACAATGTGTTGACTAAGGTACTCTTACCCAATCCAGACCGACCAACAACCATAATGTTGAATTGGAACCCTCTCTTCAAGAGACGGTTTTCGATCTGAGTTGTGATGGTATCGAAACCAACATACTTCTTTGGTTGGCTACTCTTAGACTCTTCCACGGATGCAGACATGACGGGTGTGATGTGATGGGCTAAGTAGGATGAGTGTTTATAGACGGTGCTGTCGTTTAGTGTTTGTGGTACGCGTCAAGTTTCAGGCGGTGCACGACCGGATCTGGGTGATCTGTTAGCAGTAGGCGGAAGACGAGGGGCTCGGCTACTGCACGTGCTGGAAGTCTGTATTTCTCGTGATCACCGATCCCGTGATACAACTATGCCAATGAAAATTTTTGGTACAGTTAACTCACACCCACAGTCACGATGTCCATGGTGTTAAGAATGACTACCGGGGTTTCGGTGGCCCAGGCAGTGTTGGCAGCATTGCCTCGGTTACCCACGCTTCCCCTCAGCAGCATTTTCTCCCACAGTCCCTCGGTGGACAGCCGACTCGAAGAGTTGAAGCAACAAATAGAAGACAATAACGGAGTTCCTCCATTCATGATCGACAACGGTACGATTGTTCAGGCTGCCCCCAAGAAGAAAATGTCATACAGAAGACACAGAACAAAGTTGTACGCTCCCGGTGACAAACAGGTCAAACAACTCAACAATATTGTCCGGTGTCCTGCGTGTGGCCATGTCAAACGGTCCCATTTCATGTGTATGAACTGTTTTGCGGAGATCAGGGCATTCCTCAAGGGCAAGAAGAGAGAGGACGGAGTTATCAAGGACCCCAAGCCGGTACAGACCGATTTGGACCCGGTCGACGAGAGATTGGTATATCCAGGCAAGTACTTGAAGGATGAAGATCTCAGGTTACAAGAGAAGAAGTGGGTGCCGGTGAGAGAACAGCTGTTGATGTACGACAGCAAGCACTTGAAACATACAAAGTAGTCATAGATTCTAATATTCATGTATATACATATTTGCGAACTTGGTGTAGTGGTGAGGACTAGGGCGCAAGACGGACCACAGTGAACGGGTGGCTAATATCTTCTCTTCTGTAGGCGAACCGGTCGTGGAGTCTGCTCAAGCCCCCCTGCCAAAACTCTATTTCTAACGGCACCACTCTAACTCCTCCCCATCCTTCTGGACAAGGGATCTTGTCGTCGGGCAAATCGTGGAATTTTTCAGTGAACTCTTCGTTGATATGGTTCAACTCGTCTCTCGACTGGATGACCTGCGATTGTGGAGAGGCCCAGGCCCCGATCTTGGAGCCCCGCGGCCGGGTATTGAAGTATCTCAACGTGGTTTCCCGGTCCACTTTTTCCATTATTCCTTCCACACGAACTTGTCTCTGGATATATGGCCAGAAAAACGTCAACGACGCATGCTTGTTGCTTTCATAGTCCAATTGCTTCTTGGAGGTGGACCAGTTGGAATATACGATGAATCCCGAATGGTCCAATTCCTTCATTAACACCACTCTGGACGACACTCTCCCCGAGGGCAATCTTGCGGTGGAGAAAGTGGTGGATTCCGGGATGATATCTGAGCCTTTGGGCAACTCATTCTGCGCTTGCTTGAACCAAATATTGAACTGATCAAATGGGTCTTTGATCAAGTCACTTTCGTTCAAATGGCTCTTGGTGTACTGATAGGTCTCAGGAGCAAAGATTATTGGTGTCTCAGGTTTAGTACTCATTGCTCTGGCTGGTATAGCGTGTGGTTGTAGGATGATGCAGACCCTTCTTAAATGGCGATGGATATAAGCTGAAGTTCTGACTAATTTAGACATGTCAGGTTACTTTTTCGCGGTGTCACTACCTGCGATAGTATGGGGTCAGGATCGGCGATAGTGGGTCAGCTGATGTGAATCCCAGCACCGGACCGGAAGGCAGTTTGTACGACTGATACTTTCTAGTAGCAGTGCTGAACCAATCTGCTGATTATTCATAATCGGATGGCATAGTTGATGGTTTTCTATTTCGTGGTTCTTGCTGGTAAAATGCTCGTCTTTGTAAGGTTACCATATTAATTATCAGGAAACAGACCACAAGATTTCGCCCACCAGTTTCTGTTATTCTGGACCTGCTTTGTGGGTAACTAAATTTTCAGCAACAACAGTAATAGACTCTAATATACTTTGGTAAATACTTTGGTAAAAAGCAAATTTAATTTTATCTCATTGAATTTGGACTCAATTAAATTACCTGAAAAATTTCATTTTTTTGTCAAAAATTCAAAATTATTGGTAACGTCTGCAAAACTTTTAATTACCCCAACTCATTTTTGTCCTCTCCCTCTGAATTCCCTCTTACCTTTCTTTTATGAATCATGACTTCACAACTTTCCATAGTGCAAAATCATAGACAGCTGCGAAAAGAAATTTTGTGGTACGATGTAACTGATAGAAAAAAAGATGATGAGCCTTTCAACTTTTGCAAGAGATTAAATTGATAACAATGATAATACCACAGGGCCTAGAGGGTACACAGACCCAGGCTTTATATCATGAAGGTGACGCCAAAAGACGAAAGGTTAGCACAGAAAACTATCCTGATCAGCCCCGCCAAATTTCCTTGTTTAGTAGAAGCATCAGACATCCATTGAATGTGAAACCAAGCGGCAATGCCCTCTTACCAATTAAGACTAATAATACCCACATTTCACGAGAAAGACAAATGGGCCACTTTTCCAGGTTTTCCGATGAAATGATGATGACGTTCTTGTCGTTTATCGAAGATGTAGATTCATTGAAAAATTTGTCACATACTTCGAGGATAATGTATGCATATCTATACGATGAAGAGTTGTGGAAAAAGATATATATCAAGAAGCTCAAGGAAGGCTACGAAGAATCACGGTGGTATGGTTCGTGGAGATGTAACGTGTTGAAGATACCTCATAATCAGCAAGCCAACTTGCAATCACCAGATAATTTGTTATGCTCCGATGTATTATACAGACCTTTCCAATGCTCCCAAATCGACTTCGAGAGAATCTTCCACAAAATAATACAGGAAGAGACCGTATACAACCGCGATGCCTCAGCTGGAATCTACAAGAAGCTACCAAGAGGCCGAATTCTTCGAATTCCCGAGTCGGAAATGTCGTTGAACACATTCAGCTCTCTGTACCACGATACTCCATTTATTCTAGTGAATGAAGATGAATCAAGGTGGCCCAAATGGGATTTCAAAACTTTGCTTTCCAGGTTTCCCAACGTCAAATTTAGGCAAGAAGCAGTGGAATGGGATTTGTCGTTGTATGGTGAATATTTGAAGAGCAACCACGATGAAAACCCGTTGTATTTGTTTGATTGCAGCAGTGTTGCCATGAGAACGCTACGGAAGGAGTACCAAGCACCTGAAGTCTTCACAGATGATTTGTTCAAAATGTTCAATATGGAGCAGGAACAAATAAATTGTCGGCCGGATCATGCTTGGTTAATCGTGGGACCCAAACGGTCGGGATCGACGTTCCACAAAGATCCTAATTATACATCAGCTTGGAACGCTGCATTAACAGGCAGAAAGTTGTGGGTCATGCTTCCTCCTAATATAACGCCGCCTGGAGTGGGCACTGATGAAGAGGAGAGTGAGGTGACTTCACCCGTTGGAATTGCTGAATGGGTTATGTCGGGATTCTTCAATGATGCATTGAAAATCGAGGAATGTTTGATAGGAGTTACTTTCCCGGGGGAATGTATGTATGTTCCAGCAGGATGGTGGCATTCAGTTATCAATCTAGACGATTCGGTTGCCTTGACACAGAACTTTGTCCCTAGTACCAAGTTAGCGAATGCGTTGAATTTTCTCAAAAACAAGCTGTCTCAAATCAGTGGGTTCCGTCCAAAGAAAGTCACCAAAATGCTAGACCATATACTTAAAGCACCCGATGTTGACGAGGAAGAGAATCTCGCGAAAATTCGGGAGTATAGAGATAAATTTGATTCTCTTGGGTTGGATGATAGCTTGGAAAACGAGGATTGTGGAGAACTTTCGGAATTGCCACCAATGCCGATTTTCGAATTGTTTCAAATTTTGTGCAAGCGCAACGGTAAGGAATCTGAATTGAACCAAGCTTTAGAAAGACTAGTCAAAATAGAAAGGAAGACAAAGGAGTTGAAGGAAGGCAGAAGCGAGGCTTGGGAAAAGCTTACTGCTGAGAATGAAAGCGAGCCCAAGTTCAGTTTTGGGTTCAATTTCAATGAGGAAAGTGATGATGAATAACGGCACTGGAAATAGATAGCATAATAGACAAGCATGGAAAGCACCTTCTGTAGGAGTCATGGCGACTCTTTGGACAATACGTGGGACTGTTCGATTCCTTCGGATGTGAGTATCGAATAGGATGTCTCGTAACCATCGGACACCGGCTCCAATTTTGCTGTCCGGATGACAACTTCCAACGTATGGGCCGCCTGATGATGGATGAAACGTCGACACTTGCTGGTAAAACTGAGACTACAGTGGGGGCAAAGGAAGGAGTGGCTGGGCCAACTACTTTGGTTCCTATTGGCGGGTCGGAGGAGGCTGGTGATGTGGTTGATCATGGACGTTCTGGTCCGGAACGTTTTGGCGGCAACTGCAGGCATTTGGGCCGAAAAAACGGGGCACCTACGAAACCTGTGGCGCATTATTTGATGGGAGTGGTCCTGAAGCGGTGGCTGGTGAGTGGTAGTCATGCTGTGGCCGAACACACCAATTGAACGAGAGTCTACGCTCAGCAATTGCTGCAAAATGGCGTTGCAAGAACCGGGAGTGCGGCACGTGATATTTTCACCCTCGAGACGCCACAGGGCCAGCTGGAGCTACGGCATGTTTGAATTCCAGTTCTAATCGTATGTTCTAATCGTAGTATATCTGGCTATAGAGGTGTAACCTAAGCGAACTTCTTGGCAAGCTCGGCGAATTCCCTGGCTTGGATAGAAGTGATTTCCAATTCCAACTTGGTTGGTTGTCTGGAACCGTCGGCACCAGCAATGGTACCAGCACCCCAGGAAGAACCACCGTGGATTTCTTCGTTGTTGGAGAGTTGGGCAAAGGACTTGGCGTAACCCAATGGAACAAAGATGATACCGTGGTGGACCAAAACAGAAAGGGAGTTGATGATGGTTTCTTCTTGACCACCACCTTGACCACCGGTGGAGGTGAAAACACCAGCAATCTTACCGTGCAAAGCACCTTGGGCCCACAAGCCACCAGTGGCATCCCAGAAGGACTTCCATTGGGCTGGGTAGGTACCGAATCTGGTTGGAACACCGAACAAGAAGGCGTTGTACTGAGTAAGAGTTTCAGTGGTAGCGACTGGGTAGTCTTTCTTTGGGGGGGCGTGCAAAGCACTCAACACCTCTTGAGGCAAGGTTTCTGGGATTTGGTAGATGTCAGCCTCACCGCCAGCAGCCTCAATGGACTTCTTGGCTTCTTCAGCCAAAGTGGCGATGTGGTAGTACAAAGAGTAGATGATGATAGCGACCTTAGCCATGATGGAATGTTACTGATGAGGTACACTAGTCTCGGGGCCTGTCGGAGTTTATATAGTACTCGCGACTCTCACTAACGGAGCAGTAAATTTGTCGGCATTTGTAAATAGTTAGTAATGCGAGGTTGGCAGGTTTCTACCAAATTAGTCAAGCCAGGCAGAAACAGAAAATTACGAACGAGGCTGGGGTGGTTAGGGTCCAGTCTACTATGAGGGATTTAGGAGTGCCAATTAGCTGAACGGGGCCTGGTGGTGGCAAACCGAGCCTGGTGGTGGCAAACCGAGCCTGGTGGTGTCAAACACGAGCCTGGTGGTGGCAAACACGAGCCTGGTGGTGGCAAACACGAGCCTGGTGGTGGCAAACCCGAGTCTGGTGGTGGCAAATCTGAGCCGGTGAACGCTAGGCACTACGGCTCGGAGGTTTCGAGAAATTTCCGGCCCATGCATCTGCGGCTGCACCATCGCCCAATGGCAAAAATCCGGGGACAGAAGGGAAATCTTTCACTGAAAAATTTGACTGGCCACCACCAGAACCCGGCGACGCCATGCTCATGTTATGTGGGGCCAACTCGGGACAGATCTGGTGGTGACAGGCTGGCGACAGTGGCATATTTCCGGATTAGATCCGGCGTCCCAGTGCCAGCCTCCAATTTTACAAACTCTCCTTGACAAATGTTTGTCATGCATTAGTAAATTAGTGGCGTCGCGCACATTTGTCATGGGGCTGCTCGCGGCGGTGTGCAGGACGGCCGCGGCAAAGCCCATGTTGTATATAGGGCCCGATGCCCCCAGCACGGCGGTCGTAGCCTCTCACATTAACCAATAGATACCATTGACGTGATAGAATTCAACATGAAGATCGCTATTGTCCAATACTCCACCTACGGCCACATTGCCACCTTGGCCCAAGCGGTCAAGGAAGGTGTGGAACAATCTGGAGTTGCATCCCAAGTGGATATTCTCCAGATCGCTGAAACTTTGCCAGAGGAAGTGTTGGCCAAGATGCACGCTGCTCCCAAGCCTACCGACATCAAGGTGGCCACCCCCGAATTATTCGCCCAATACGACGCTTTCCTCTTGGGAGTTCCCACCAGATTCGGTGCTGCTCCTGCCCAATGGTCGGCGTTCTGGGACTCCACCGGCGGATTGTGGGCCAAGGGTGCTTTGCACGGCAAGCCGGTCGGTCTCTTTGTTTCCACCGGGACCCAGCATGGTGGCCAAGAATCCACCATCAAATACCTTCTCAGTGTGTTGAGTCACCACGGTATGCCCTACGTGCCAATGGGTTCCGCTAACACCCATTCCCAACTCTCTGTCACCAATGAGGTCTACGGTGGTAGTCCATACGGTGCTGGTACTTACGCTGGTGCCGACGGGTCCAGACAAGCCACCGAAACCGAATTGACCGTTGCCAGAATACAAGGAAAGACTTTTGCCGAAACCGCTAAGAAATTCTACCCTTCTGCCGCTTCCCAAACCACCAACGAAGTGTCCAACGAGAAGACCGAGAAGGCCGAGAAGTCTAGAGCTACCGACACCGAGAAGCAAGCCACCCCCCCTGTTGACGCGTCTAGAAAGGCCCAGGCAACCAAGGCTCCTGAAAACGCCGAGAAGAGTGGTTGTTCCAAATGTGTTATAGTGTAAATTTAATTCAATTAATTCATAAATAGTCCAACAAATAATTTAAGATCAATTAAGTCACAATTATTCACCGATTGTAATCTTACCTCCTTATCATGTTGTCATTGACTGGCAAATGCAAAATTAGAACTGGGACGATGATGTGCATTTACATTTTGAGTTAGCCCCGACATCCTTGAGTTCCGTTTTGAAACCTTCGGTGCCGAATGATGGTGGCAAACCGTGTTAGTAAAGGCAATTTCTTGGCTGTAATAATATACTTACGAGACCCCAAATCCACTCTATCTCAATTAGCTGCACCATCACGGAATATCAAAGACTCCCGTCGTAATGAGCAACAGTCCTAATTGCTCCGCTCCGAAAGGGGCAACGCCGTAACGAGTCCCGAACTCCCATCCAACTGTTGCTAGCTCCGAGCTTTTAACATGCCTTTGCGGACATTGGATCAATCCTCTCGAATAGGATAGCCTAAAAGTACTCCTGTAAAATGGGGCTCGGGCCCCAGCCTCCCCTTGTCGGCGCAGTAGACTCTCCCTGATCTCTATAGAATATTAGTATAGCGCATAGTGGCCACTCCAACCGATTCTGAAAGAATGGTGAATTTTAAGGCTCCCACAACCCACTGTCTTGAGCCCCGCATGAAAGGTTTTACGAGGAGTGAAAGCTATTGTGCATCAGTTAGCGAAAGAGGCTTCAACTTATGTTAAGAATTCATGAGATCCCCACCGGACACCATCTACGGCAAAAGGTCTTCCTTACTATAGGTGGTGAATGGAGCCCCACTTCTTGCCAGAAACACCCTTTCCCAATCCACCTAGTCCTTAAAGACCTCTTTTCGCTCATATTGAAAACAAAACCAATAAAATAAAACCCGTTCGACACCATTCTAGGCGTCGGATATCCAATATTGAAGGTAATTCACAGGCAAGCACAAGGAATGCAAGTGATAATGCCATCGAAAATTGGGATATGCCTGAAATGGCCTGTTCTAGCGAGAAAAATAGCGAGATTCCGGGCCGGAATAGTGACATGTTTGCATTTGGTGACAGCTCAGTGAGAGCCGTCCGTGTGTAGGCAAAGCACGTATTCTAAGATACCTCAACGAACGCTAGTTTGGGTGACCCCAAGCTAATGCTCAGTATTTTTCAAGCCAGTCCAGGCCAGTCCAAGCGAAATGTCCACCATGTTTCTGAGTATTGTAGTATGGATGTTTGGTCAAATTGCAGGCTACCCCAAGCATGGATTATGGGAAATACAACCGTGATCTTTAGCGTGAAGTTGGTCTATGCTTCTATAGTTCCCCAGGAGAGAAGCAACGGCCATTTAAGCTCGAAGAACTGCCACAGCGCTCATATAACCACAGGAATCTGCCGAGACAAGATGTGATATCGGTAGCAATTGAGCATACCAGGCGGTAACGAGGAGATAAATGGAGCCAAGGTGGTGGCAGATAGAACGCGGTTGGCGATTTATAGAGAGAACGAAGTCACGTGAATTTCTTGAATTCAACCTTTTACTGGTATGGGGCGTAGTAGACGAAGAAAAAGTTCTTTGCCAGGGAAAAAAAGCAAAGTTTGTGGTTCTTGTCTAGGCACAGAAGTAGATAGAGGAGTTTCAGTGTCGTTTTCCTCTCAGTTTACGCCATTTTGCGGTGTCCTTCCGCCACTAAGCTTGTTTTGGGACCGCGCGCGACTAAGTAAACATTATGGGCTCCTACAACAACAACCTGTGGATCCTGGGAGATCATAGCATGCTAACCCGGCCACGAGTGGCGGCTATAAGTAGCACATTGTCCCTGGTGGGAATGATTTTCCTGGATGCCTCGAAAGAAGTACGAAAATCAAAGAAACGATCGAAAATTCACGTGTATGGTGACAACAACATCGCCCAAATGGTGATACCTGAGAGAATCCAAGGACGGGTACTTCAACCAGTGGATTTGAACAATTCGTCCAGTTCTGAAAGGACGAAAAATACAGTCGATAAGGTGGATTTGAAGCCGAATATACCCCTAAACGGAACAGATGTGAGCGAACTCGAACTTCTGCCAACCATAACAGCTCCACAAGCTCAAAATTGTGGCCGTATACCGATCAGTCTGCTCATAGAATCTCAAAGATACAGTCCAGGGCCTCCAGAGCCACGAGAATCAGATTTGGCCTGTGCAAACGATGATGATGATGTTATTCTAGTCGGAAATGAACATACCTCGTATGTCCAAGAAAACACATCCTCTCCCGAAGCGATTGCAGATAGTGAAGAGGAACCTGAATTGCTCTCTAGCTCTCAAAGTCGAATCAATATGAAAACTATGCAAGATATGGCATCGCAATTGAGCAATTGCAATTTCCAGGCAGAAGATTTGACATCGAATACTGCAGAAGAACATTATGAATATTCAACATATTACTCACAAGTATCCAGCACTACTCAAGAGAGAGCAGTTTCTGAAATCTTAGAAGACCGGGCGGAGGAATTCCAATCAATTGAACAGGAGCTACCTGGCGGAGATGAGCATCACCAGGAAGGAAGTGATAACCACGAAAATCAGCGTAGAAAATATCACGATGACGAAAATGATGACAAAGACATCTGTGAACTGAAGTACCAGGACAGTAATGAATCAGAGTGCCAAGATACAGCAACAGCTGATACTCCTGCAATAAAAACGACCATGATTGTACGATTGAACGTTCCGAAGACGTCCAAATCGCAACCTACAAAGGAAAGTACGATATTTGATAGTGTGCAATCTGAAGAAATATCCCAATTAACAGAAAAAGTACTGACAAACGAAGAAGTTGAACAAGTAGACCTATCAAGCAACGAGAAAGGGGCCAACAAAAGCACAGATTCGCAAAAGATACAAAATCCGGACCTACCAACGAAACTGATCCCCAAGAGCCGGGATTCGGATTCGCTGGGAAATCTTGTCTTGCCTAATAAGGATACAAACTTGCGGGTCAAGCGCAAAAATACCAGTTTGGCAGATATTTTGGGACGCACAAACCAGGGCCGGCCGGCCCACCGGGTGGGACTTTCGAAAAGGATCAAGGTTGACCTGTTGCATCGGTTGAATGGGCGTAAAACATGACGCCAGAGCTACGTGGTCCCAAGTTCGTGGTATGCACAATCTCCAATGGTGGAGTGGGTTTCGCAGCCAGAAGATGCCCGGTGTGCGCACGACCATATTCTATATAAGCAGGGGCCACCCATGAAATTTTTCGTTATGCTAATACCGGGCACTTGCAATGAGCGTTCATGCCGGACTATGTCCCTAGTGTGTTCGTCCTCTCTAGCCCGGAAGATCAAACGAACGCTAGTTCAGTTGCGATTCTAGACCAGTGGTGTCGTGACTCTACGAGCGTTTGTACATTTGACCACTCCAGCCTCCGGTCGAGACTCCAGCGGCATTTGTGACGCCATACCCGAGAAGGTTTGGTGCGGACTTAGCGTTTCCGCCATAGTGTAGCCGGCAAATTGGCCCATCATTAGGTGCAGTGACAAATTTCGTCAGCAATCAATTATTTCCGAAAATTTTGTAGTGAAAAATAATCACCACATCCACGGAATTGGCAGTAAGAGCGGACAGTTCCACAGCCGTTCTGTAGGCGGAAGGTCTTGCTTTCCGAGGTGAGAGACGCCAACGTAGCAGTCTCCCTGACTCAGGCAAAAGAGCCTGGCACCATGGTGTGCCAAATGTGCTAGTAAAGTTAGTAAGAGCGGAATTACTGGAAGTAAGAAGCCGGCCGGGGTTGCCGGAATCGGCAGATTTACGAGTCTCGAGTGGTTACTACATTGTCCCGAGACGCAAGAGCCGGCGGATTTCCTTGTCGGCGGTGGTTGGTGCCCAAATGGCCATAAGTAGAAATTAGCAGAATAGCGTTCTGCGACGCCGTGGGCGGGCGTATTAAGTACCACGGATATTCCCCCAGAATACTCCAGTTACAGACGATGCGTTATCCAAATACTCAAGGATTCGCCTATTAGGCCAACGGACGATTTCAAACCAACCGTCGCACTGGACCCAATAGACAACCTTCCCAATAAATAGATGTATTCTTATAGAATGCATACTTAAATACCCAACACTGTAAATCACAAGAAATGCAACCCAGTTCAGTAATTTTTGCGGACGGTGACAGTCACACTATTCCCTAATTATACAAAAATAGAACTAGAAGGATGTTTTTTTTTGCACGACACGCAGGCCGTGCCTAGTCGTAAGTCATTAATAGCAGACATGGACTGTCTGCCAGTGCCAACGGAATGACCGTGGCGGGAGGAGCGGGTGCCCCGTGATGGTTGATACAAGCCAGAGCGGCCCGGTAGTGCCTGGAGCGGTGCGTGGTGGTGTGTCGTGGGTGTATCGTGGGTGCGTGGTGAATGGTTGGTTCGTGTGTTTTTAGTCAGCACTATGTTTGCAACCCCAACAGCAGCGACACCGTGCCACCAGCTCCATGGCCCCCACCACTCAGTTCTTCCCAAGGCAAAACGACACCAGGCGTGGAGCCGTCTTCACACTACCGCCCTTCAGCGAACACCTCTTGACATAGTCCTTCTTTTCGTCAAATTTGGAGAAACAGCACGAAGACTTGGACGTGGTGTAGTTGGTAGAACCAGCCGAGCCAGCTGACCCAGCGGACGACGTCAGCGAAGTGGACTTCTTCTTCGATAGTATAGACATGGGTAAGGAGTCAACAACCACAGGAAATCCGCCGGTTATATATGGGACTGCAAAATTCCTGTTACGGCGACACCCTGAACAAATGATGTAACCAATACGAAAAATCCCTCAATACAATGTGAGTGGGCATTACCGCGACAGGAAGTAATAGGCCGGGGGTAAACGTGAGACCGGTGCTAAGTTTGGGCCATGGGTGGGGGGGAGCCCGCGGCGGGGCCCTGCGAGTTTAGGGCCCACTGGCGGATGCGGGATTTTGGTTTACAGCGTGTGGCCACCATATTAGCTGGCCGCATTGGGCGAGTTATCCCTAACTGGGGCATAATGCGGAATGTGCGACACTGCAAAGGCCTCATTAGGGGCCTCAAGCTTGGATCAACCTGGCGAGATCGTCAGGCGCATGGTGGCACGGTTTGCGTCATCGTCCACCGTCATCTCAGCATGTTTCAGCCTTTGAGGCATGAATATCGGGGCGTCACGCTGCCGGGGCAGGCTCTGCAAACATTTTCCTGTCACGAACGATTGGGCGGTAGGTGCAGGATGGTTGCCGTGGCCTATGTGCACTCCTGGCCCCCTATGTGCACGCCACCGTCATCTTCGCGTCTCGTGAAACTGATGCACGCTCCCAATGTCATCGCAGTGCCTGGGCCGAGAAGCACCAGAGTTACTAACCCGTGCGCTCCCATGCAGTACGGTCTCCCGATTGGGTTCCAGTTTCTCTGTTTTTGCTGTTTTTCTTTTTGTGGTAGACTTTTATTCTTGCTGCGATTGTGGACTCTTTTTTTGTTTCTCTGGCCACTGGGGTCTTTGTTTGTCGTTCTTGTTGGATGGGTACTGACTTCGGTGCCTGCATCTGTTGTAGTGTTCTTTTTTTGTTTTCTTTTGGCGAAGCTGGCTACGTCGCTACTGGCCCTATCATCTCAAAGTAAAAAAAATTTGGCGCATCTCGCAGATTGTTTTTCGATGGAACGCATCAGGTACAGATTGTGTGCAAAGAATGAAAAAAATAAATCTTCTGACATCATATTCTTGTCCATAATGTTGTGGGAATTGCCTGTTTTCGTATGTAATTTACGCCAAACTTCCTCGGAATTGGGCCCGTCCAACATGTCGTACTCTCTATACCAAGTGCTACCGACATGAGACGGTGGTTTCAAGGGCATCCTAGCGCATTCCTAGCGCATTACCAAGTGTTGCGGTCTGCATAGCTGTGGAACCATGTCCTGGTGTCAATATGTAGGTCATAACGGGGTCCAAGATCGTACAATCAGATGAAATGGCAAAACTCACTTAGGGTACTATTGTAGTAGCATAATGGTCTGGCATGTAGTTGTCTCGTGCGGCTACCGTTCTGTTCAATTTCATGTCGTTTTGGTAACAAAGCTATACAAATGACTATTGGGATGGCCCAGTAAATTCAGGACTGTGTCCGATGCTTGCCATTGGCTCTATGATTTCCGTGATAACAAGGGTCGGACTGTTTCACCTGGGCCGGCACCATCCTCCTTTGTTTCGCCTACACAGTTAAACAAAAATAGATAGGTTGTTCTGCGTGTGTATATTTCGCAGTAGCAAATGCACAGGGTTGCCGGAACCACCCTTAGGTTCCCTAGGCGAGAGTAGAGAACAAATCGCCCCGTCAAGCGCACGTCGTCTATGATGGTGATATTATTGTGGTGACGGACTTTGTAAAAAGGGGGACTTCATGTTTCGTAATGGACAGGCTTCCGGACCATTCCCTTTAAATTTCGTACCTAATATCTGGGAATGTGGCTGCGCTAGTTTCCACGGGCAATTAAGCTGGGGAATAAGTATGTTCTAGTGCTCACAGTAGGCAAACACCCGAAAACCCGAAACAGATGGAATCGGGCCTAGGTTGGTGGTGACTGCAAAGCCGTGAAGCGCAAATACTGGTGACACCACGATGGAGCGTCTTTCCAGCCCCTTTCATCCCTATCAGCCCAATCGTTAATGATGTGCCGGACTTAGGCAAGAACACTGTCGAACTCGTCCATGTTCTCCAACTCGTCCTGCTGAGCAACTCTCTTCAACACCTCCTTCTTCGATGACTCCTGTATCACCCCGTCCAACAACAACTCGTCCAAAATGTGGTATGCTGTCTCGAACCCGAAAATGATGTCCAACTCACACACATTGCCATACATCTTGTCCATCTGCTCCACGAACCGGTGGATCAATTCGAGTGCCATCAACTCGTTATCGCCGTTGTCCACCCCCACAACGAAGAAGAGTGACGCGTACCGCCGGTACACAATCTTTATGTCCTTGTATTCCAACACGTTGCACATTTTGGCCCGTCTGGCCAAGATTAGCGTGGTCAACTCCCGGGTCTTTTTGGCCTTTTCTTTCTGCGAGATAGCCTGGTACCATTTGGACAACCGGACCTTGCCTTGGCGCGATAAGAGCAAGAGAAACTGGACGGCCATGATGATTGGGTACGGTGTTTGGATGAGGACAGTTGGAGGGCGGCGGTTGATCTGGTGGTACCAGAGGTCACGCGACGAGTGCGACATCGCGACATTTTCACGACATTAGACGGCTACAGGTGCTCTGCTGGTGTTTATTATGCTATGTCTCTAACGTGTGCTGAGTGGACTTGAGGAAATCGATATGCTGGGCAAGCTCCTTACATAGCTCACTGCGGTCCACGTCTCTATAAATGTCAATCTCAATCTTCAAGTCACACAAGAGGTACTGCATGTTAGTCCACTGGACCGTTTCAAAGTCGCTGCCCGTACGAACCCCCATACCGGTACCATAGAGGCGGAACCGTTCTCCCTTTTCGTTGAAGATCTTGCGGGTAATTTTGAGCTCCCAGGGATTGAGTTTGGGCCAGTTGGCGTGTACAAACAAAATATTGGGGCCGCTGGCAAGTAGCGGGTCTTTGGCCTTGAGGGTGTCAAAATCCTGGGGCAGTTCACGGGATATCTTCTGACGCTTTTTGCGGTATTCATAGTCCTGTACTGGGTCGTACTGGCCCATTCCAGTGCCTTCAAATTCACCACGAATACTGAAATGGCCAAATGCATTCAAGAACTTGGCGACTTGGTAGTAGCCCTTTTTGGTTGCAACCGTGGCTGCTAAAAATGTTTCTTTGTCGCCCTCTCCATCTGATCCTTGGGAGAAAAGTGGGTAGAAATGCGATGGCCCGTACAAATTGTAATATAAAGCAAGAATGAGGGCCTTGGTGTGGGTTTTCTTGGAAATCATAAGCTGGCCCGATTCTGACGTGGGGTCAGGGATGGCTCCTTTCCGCTGATGCAACGGCACCTCGGTACGAAAGTTGAGTCCGTTGGCCGAATCTACTGGACGGTAGAGCCCGTTGATTTCGTCGTATCTGGGAAGCAAGGTCTCTTCGCTCACATCAAGCCCGGCAATCTTGAAGTAATCGGGCGAAGTGGCCCGTTTCCAAAAGTCGGGCCAGACAATAAGCCCGTGGGACGTGAACGGCTCTTTCTCGAAAAGGTGGTCAGGCTTGTGGACGGGAATATTGTCGCTGTCCAATAATAGAATGTTCTCGAAACTCAGCAAAAGGATGGCTAGAGCCTTGTACTGGTATCCTTTGAACTTAAACTTGGTAGTAGGGTCGTCTTCCAAGATGAACCCCTTGTCGACGTCCTTGGGGTCATGTAATTCGTATGGCAAGTAGATACACCGAGCATTCAACGCTGGAAACACCTTTTCGCAGAGCTGTTGCTCGTATTCGCTGGCTTTGGGAATAAGCACTTCGATGGGCAATGCGGAGCCGAGGGCCCGAATCGACTTGATGGAGAGTAAAGTCAACCAGTTGAATTTTCCTCCACCAACGTACACGATCCCGTTGCCCGAGTACAAGCCTTTGGGTGCCGAGTCCGGCAAATGGTCAAGAGTGTATCTGTGCAGCTTGCCCATGGACTCGATTTCCGTCTCGTTCAATTGAAGGAATTTCGACAAATACGCTTCACTGAACACCAAGTCGTCCTTGTCTCGACTATCGTATCTCGCATGGTAAATACGATCGTCAGTTAAATATTTCCTGAGAGGGGGGATCATGGGACGGCCCTCGTGCAACACTCCGAAAACCTCCTGGTAGAATTTATATGCCTTTTTCTTTCTTCTGATTTCCGCCGCCGATTCCTTGAAGATGGGGTGCTTCGTAGGGGCGGGTTTTTTCTTGGGGTTCCTAATGGGGATCTTTTCGCCGTCCCAGAGATCGTCTACTGTGACGGTATTGGCCTCATCGGGGGGATACGATGGTGGAAGGTTTTCTATGCCATTCTCGACTCTCCCAGAATCCTTTTCCCGACCGTTCTGCAAATTACCGTAATTCTCTTCGCGGTCTCCCTGCAACTGTTTCCCGGAACCGCCACTGGTGGACAATTTGGGCCCGTTCTTGGCGTCTCCTATGGGCTCACTGACTTCCTCTTCTTGTTTTAATGCTTCTTGGATCATCGAATCCAACTTTTCTGATGACAGCAACGCCGACTTATCCGTGTCAAGTCCCAAAACGTGCTGTTTCGGTTTAGGAACCTGTTTCCCTCCGGATCTGGATGCTTCCACCACTTCTAGCTTCGGGTCTGGCTTTGGGTCTGACTTCGAATCGGCCTTGGAGTCCGGTTTGAGCAGCTTTTCCACTTCTGCTGCCGCATTGGTATGGACAAATGGAACGGTTTTCTGTTGGAAAAACGTCAATTTCTTGAAAAGTGACCCCAACGGGGCAAATATGGAAGCATCTCGGTCGGGGTTATTGATCACATCGGTCTCAGCGCCTCCACTTGGGTCTGGCAATAATGAAATGTTTTGGAATACGATCAAGTAAAAAAGCACCACCAATATCACGGCACTATAAATGATCGAGGACTTGTGTCTTCGACGAAAGAATAACCTGGATCTTATAACGAGATTCTGTAGTGGATTGTGCATTTTTCGGAATCAGCAATTGTAGTGGAAATTGACTTGGCCAAGGAGAGGGTTTTAGGAAGGGAGTGGCGTGGGTCGGGAGGGGAATGCTCCAAAAAATCCTGGCAGAAGAAGTTCTAAACAAGGAGTTTGGTGGGAGTTCAAATCAATGCAATCTAGTTGAAATAGACCAAGGCCAAATGAATGGTAATTGGTGACGTGGATGTGGTCGTTGAACAAATAGAGTGACAGCAAGTGCCTGGCCCGATGTAGTTAATTTTTTGGGTAGATGCCAACAATATGCACAGTATCCTGCAACAATCGATCAACTCGAAGCGGCCTAAATGCAACAGGCACGATTAGCAAGACCTGATCTGAAGTTTGTGTGGTCCAACTGCTGGGCAATGTGGGAAGTAGAGCAACTCGTACACGTGACCGTAGTTGGCGACCGCGCTTTTATTTTAGTTACATGCATCCTGCCGACATCGGGTCAGAGTTAGATTTACCTGCATGAACCGCAAATTGTTAATTGTACAAACGCGACCCCTACATCGAGTCTGTGGAAGGATCGTTCGTATGCATGGGGGAACATGTGCCTCAATTAACTATAATTCTATATAATAGTTTTGATGAGGTCTCTTTGTTACTATGCTACGTATGTTAATGCAGGGCCCCGGGCTTTAATCCTGCTGGCCACTGACCCTCAAAAAGTGTGGGGTGCAACTCAAGAACCCGTACGAAAAGTCAGTATCGGGGTTGCACGTACACTTATTATCTATGTATGCTGCTGGCTCCTGTGGGCACAGCATGTAGGGCGGATGATAATACCCAAAGTCCTTGAACCAATGGATATCATTCTTTTGTAGGAACAATGCAATGGCCATGGTGTGTACTGGCGCATCCCCCCATCGCTCGTAATAGAACCCTCCGGCACGATCCAAATACTCAAAGAAATGACGGTACTCTGGAGATTCAAAAATCGATAATTCAGCAATCTCGAAATTCGACCAGAAATGGCACAAGTTGTACGACTCGTAAACGTCGTCGTTCTGTACCAATCCGAGTAGCTCTGCGGGGGGTGCAAATTCTTGGATATACTGCTTTACGGTGTCCCAAAGAGTGGGGATGGTCTCCAGATATTCAAATAAACTTACCGTGTAGCCATATCTTTTGTTGTTGTTCTTCATATAAGCAAATAAATCCTCGTTAATGTTGCAGGAGTATTTTACTCCCGGCTCGATTCTCCAGTAATATTCATATTGAGAAACCAAAGGATGAAGGTGAAAAAATCCCGAGAAATAACGACACATGTGGCGATATGATTCCGAGTCGCTATACGGAATATTGGGGAACTGGTCTCTTACCTGCAGGGCCCTTTTCTGATCAATATGCGGAGGATATCCCCAATGATCGGGGGATATGATTCCAAAATTTAGCTTTCCTCGAGGAATGTACGACCCAATGAGGTATATAAATTCAGAGTCGAACGGAACGTCATTAAGAAAAGTGTAGTCGTAATTGTAGCGGGCGTTGTATCGATCTTGAATGTTCTCGAGGGTTTCAAGTAGGGTGAAAAGATCCGAGTTTCGAGTCAACACAAAAAATGTAGCGTTCTGCCGGATATATGTATCATTTGGGTCGGATTTGTCTATGATGATGGATTCCCTGGTGGGAACGGTTCGTAAAAATGATTTGAAAGGTGCATCGTTGGACCTAGAAAAGTCCCATCGAAATGTATATGGCTGCAGGCGATCTGTGGTTGCGTCGAGATATGTATCGTACGATAATATGGTTTCAAGGTCAAAAGAATCTTCAATCGCGTCAGTTTTAGGAGCTCTGTTCAAGATATCAGGTACATCAAAGCTGGCATTTGCGAGCTGTTTTTCATTAAGGGTGATGTTGGAAACTGTCCTGAGAGCATCGATACCAGCGATGTAGTAGATGAAAAAACTGCAAAAGCGCATAATGCGTTAATGTCAAACCGAAGAGAAAACGTTCCACTTATTTTTATCGCCAAAATAAATCTATAACAGCCCTGAAGGGACAGTTTCCATGATAGACTGTTGTAAGGGAGGTTCACTTAGATAAGCTTGCACCAACGAAACTACGCCAACGTACTGCACTTAGGCTTGCGATTTGTCACCAGAGTGCAGATATTTTTCTGTAGACAACCATGTCCGACTCTTTTTTCTCCTAAGATGCTCCAGAATGAGCAAAGCTTACAAAATATACCACCTAACAGATATTATCTAGGCAATAGCTTATCTTCCCAAAACGAGAACCCGCTTCATATTTATAAGCAAATGTCCTATGTGTTTGGAAAAGCTGTCGAGAAAACTACCACTACAATATGACACAAGATCTATTTTGTAGGCTATACAATGTAAAGGAGCGCTGCACAAGGTATTCTATTTCTAGATTTTGTCGTTGCTGTCGCTGACATCGTGCTATCCGCACCTGGTGCTGCACACATTGGTCCCACGTTTAACCGAACTGCCCACTATTCCCCACAAATAAGCAGTGAACCACATGGGCTAGACCGTAGGTGGTTTCGTTACTTTCTGATGGTATTCTTGACATCCACGTTTATGTATCGAAACATGCACGTTTCTCGTGTTTGTTGCTAAAGCACCTGAGACACCCGCAATTCCCACTAGGTCATCGCAGTCACTGTATGTGTATAATGCGCTATATACTGCAAAACCCGCCAATTACATGTATGCAGCGGCGGATTACTAAGGTCAACAATCGAGAACCCCATCATAACTCCATAGTTTCTATTCGTCTCTTTAATATTTGGTGTAAAGGTGGAGTAAATTTTGTACACTGCTATCATCCCACTATCAAAACATTTGTCTAGAACTGTTTTTTTTTTACTCAGAGTGACAACTTTTTTTTTTCAGTCTAGATAACGTTGTATCAACATGGAGTCAGGAGATCCACAAAAGCCTGGTGCAGATACTCTGCTGTACTCGGTACCTCCAACTGCATCCCTTACGCATAGTTCACCAAATGGGAACCTCTGTGACCATGGTGCACCAAGTGCACTGTTTTCTCAGGATCAAGAGACCACACCATTTCCTAAGTCACAAACAACTTCGCCCCATTTAAACCTACCCGGTTCTTCCAATCAAGCATCCACTAGTCATACGTCTTCCGACTTACAAGACGATTCCTTGACGTCGGAAATCATTCCGCATTCTGTACCACCCGCTACCACATCTGCACACCCAAACGCATTCGGCACAATAACGCAACCTCCTGTCAATAGTACAGCACCAGACCTTTCGAGTAACACCAACAGGAAACCGTCGGTATCATCTCATCCCGGTTCAGATATCGCTATTCCCACCCTTCTCACAGGTAGAAAGGCTGCCAGATCGTTGCGGCTCTTTAGAGGTGCCGTGACCCCGAAGGATGACCCCGACCAAGAACTCTCCATTCCCGAACCAGGATTGCCAGCATCTACTTCCAAAGAACAAATAGAAGACCAAACTACTACTGACGGTACCAACGCCATTAGCCTTGAGCCTGTGTCTTCCGCTACATATTTCCCACATACTCCGGCCGATATCGATACGGCCATCGACAGCCAAGACAAAGTCGATACCACCGCTGCAGCGAAAGAAGAAGATTTGGATGAGTCTCCACAGACCCAGCATCTAACAGCAGAAGTGGAATTTGAGCATCTCGACAATGGCGATATCACCAAGATCAAAAGCCACCATGGAATTGAAGAAAACGACCCCTTACTAATTTCCCAGTACATCGCATCAAGAACAACATCACCTGGGCCAGATAGTTTGGCAAATTTGGCTGCAAAGGGGGCCATCACCAAGCACGATCACCTGCAACAGTATCCCGAAGTCCCCAACACATCAGCGGAACTGTTTCCATTGGCGGTGGAATTAAGACCATTCAAAAATAAGGTGGGGGGCCACACCGCCATTTTCAGCTTCTCCAAAAGGGCCGTTTGCAAGGCTCTTGTGAACCGAGAGAATTTGTTCTACGAAGCAGCCGAAGTCAGGCACCCCGACCTTCTCAGGTTCATGCCAAAATACATAGGCGTACTCAATGTGCGGTATTCCAGTATCATCACCGAAGACTCGGAGAATCCGCTGGCTTCATCTGACGAGATCATCATCGACAATCCTACACCGGTGGGCAACGAGCATCCCGAGGTGGTCTTGGACGACAATAAGCACATTATTCCCGACTTGCTCTGGCAACAGTATTCGGAGTCGCTTCCTTCACCGTTAGTTGACTCATTTGCAAGTACCAGCAGGTACAACAGTTTCCATAATTCCTATCATGGGCATAGCAAGACCGAAAACGGGGTTGACGAGCTGGAGGTGGTGTCTGAGTCGTCCTCAGTTGGTTCTCATAACAAGCTTCAAGGGTTACTCAATAACACGGGCTCCACTTTGGTGAACACGGACTTGCAAGTCCAGATCCTTCAGGAAGTTTTCCAACCTTCGTTGAAAATCCAAAGTCCTTCGGCACATAATGACGATATTTTCACCATGGACGAGGACACCCTGGCCAAAGCAGAAGCTCCTGATCATGAAGCTCGCCAGTTGGTAGTCCGGAAACATACCCGTTTTGAACGGTTTATTCTTCTTGAGGATTTGACCTCCAACATGACCCGGCCCTGTGTGTTGGACTTGAAAATGGGCACAAGACAATACGGAATCGAAGCCACCAAGAGCAAGCAGGCGTCACAGCGTCGCAAGTGCTTGGCCACAACCTCCAGAAGGCTCGGGGTCCGTGTCTGTGGCTTGCAGATATTCAAGAAGGAAACAGAAGACCAGGTCAGCAAGACCCCGTTGGTTAGGGACAAATACTATGGTAGAAGAATCAAGATTGGTGAAGAGTTTTGTAAGATTTTATCTAAGTTCTTGTATGACGGACACTCGACCTATTCAATTCTTATCAAGATTCCCGGCCTTATCAATCAACTCGGCCAGTTGTACAACGTTTTCCAGACAATGGTGGGATATAGAATGTACGGGTCCTCAATTTTGTTGATGTATGATGCCGCTGCAGAGAACGAAAAAGTAAAGGTCAAGATCATTGATTTCGCCCAGTCGGTAATTTATCCGCTGGCCAACGATATTGACGGTCTCCAAGAAGAGGTAACCATTCCGCCAGCATATCCAGAACTACCAGACAAGGGCTATTTAAGAGGATTGAACTCCTTGATTATTTATTTCAAACTAATTTTCAGAATAATTACAGGTACAGAGTACTTGGACGCACAGCAAGCTGCGCAAGAAGTCCAAAATAATAAGCACAATTACATGAAGCAGAATGTGTGGTTAGACACGTATGCAGAGAGTGAGGAGGATACAGAAGCTAACGAATCCAACGAATTAGCCTATGACCCGTTTAATATTGAGTATCCAGAATATTCAACCAAAGACGACGACGGGATCTCGGAATAGGCTTAATAATAGAGCACTAGTGCTTAATACAATTTAATATTTAACGCAATGTAAATAATATAAACTACACCTAAAGCGCTGCAGAATACATGCGGCTTAAACATCAAATGAGTGGCTTTTGTATTCTTGCAGATATATTCACGCACAATTATTTAACCCCACACTTTTAGATTGAATGGAGTAAATGCAATCTTCCCAAGCGAAGCCTAAACCGTAAACTGGAGATCAGTGTGTTGGCCTTGGTAGTCGGCAATTGCCTAGATCAAAAATGTAATATTGTTGAGCATGTCAAGTAAGTTTCCCCTTGCATTTTCTCCAAAGACCCCGGATATTTAAATTATGCACAAAAGTGGCACAAAGTCAAATATTCAAATTTTGACGTGGGTGGCGGAATCAATGGATGTTAAGCCTACCAACCAAACTTCACAATATAGCGGTACCGTTGTCTGCTGAGTTGTGGGGTTATTCTTAGATCCTCTACGGTATGATGCTGAAACCAAAAAGCGTGGGGGTGTAAAGTGCACTGCCTACTTTGTTCAACAGCAAACAAACTGCATTCCAGGCCAAGCCCAATATGATGCGTGAAAAAATTGGACACACCATACATTAGGGCATCTCAGAGATCAAGCTGTATTTGATTCGAGAGTCCGATTGAAGGTGGGGCGATACCAGAACCTCCGTCAAGGGTTTGGTCTACAAACATCGCAATATGCACCCAGCTCATCGTTAATGCACTTCACGCATAAGGGTGCATTCGCTCTAAGGTAGTAATACATCAATGATGGTCTCGAGGGCTATGTAGTGTCTGGCCTTCTGGCAGTCGGTTCCGAGACCTGGACCAATACACCCGCCCCGCAATAATACGTGATCAGCAACACAGTCCATTCGTGTCTCGCACTATATAGTCAGTGCAGTTTCGACAATTTTCGGCCACTCACAGCATTATTATTATCCCCCACCAACTCCAATATCACTGTCTAGCACTATGCCACGCCGTAACAGTAATGCTCCGTCGATCCCAGTGGTTGCTACCATCGATATCGGGACTACTTCAGCCAGAGCCATTCTTTTTTCTCAAGATGGAGGGGAGATTGCCAAGCACCAAATCGAATATTCCACCACCGCATCCGAGGCTCCTGCCGACTCCAAGAACACCGACCAGTTCAGAAGAAGATCTTCTCTTTTAAGACACAATGAGCCGATCTTCACGGCCGAGGGTATCGCTATTTCCATCAACGACGACGTTCAAATTGAAAATAATGCTGCCGATGCCGGACCTACACTTCGGTTCCCTCAACCTGGGTGGGTCGAGTGCATGCCTGTACATATTTTGGCTAATGCAGTGCAGTGCTTGACAGCATGCTTGATCACATTACGGAAAATAAACCAGAACCCCAGTCTCAAAATCAAATACAAGATCAAGGCCATTGGTATTGCCAACATGAGAGAAACCACTATCGTGTGGTCCAGAAAAACCGGGAAACCTCTTTCCAATGGTATCACCTGGACCGATACCAGAACCTCTGAAATCGTGCAACATTTGGAGAAAATGATTGATGAAGACCGTAAGGAAGAATTGAAACAGAAAACCGGCTTGCCATTATCGACCTACTTCTCAGCCGCCAAGTTGAGATGGCTTTTGGACAATGATGATACCATCCGTGAAGAGTATGAGAAGGGAGACGGAAACTTGATGTTTGGTACAGTTGATACGTGGTTGATCTACCATATGACCAAAGAAAAGACGTTTGTTTCCGACGTCACCAATGCTTCCAGAACCTACTTCATGAACCTCGAGACCCAGGACTATGACGATGACTTGTTGGATTTCTGGGGCATCGACCCCACCAGGATCCGGTTGCCCAAGATCGTGTCCAGTTCCGAGTTCTACGGTTCGTTTGCGGCTCCTAACTTGTCCAACTTGGGTTTCCACAACAAAATTACCCAGGAGGCCTATGATATTTTGAAGGCGATCACTGGAGTGCCTATTTGTGGTTGTCTTGGTGACCAGTCGGCATCTTTGGTGGGTCAATTGGCAGTGAAGCCAGGATCTGCCAAATGTACCTATGGTACGGGGTGTTTCCTTTTGTATAATACCGGAACTACAAAGTTGATATCAGACCATGGAGCCCTTACTACATTGGGGTTCTGGTTCCCCAATCTTGAGGGCGATGACGGTAAGCCGCATTATGCATTAGAAGGTTCCATTGCAGTGGCTGGTTCTATTATTCAGTGGTTGAGAGATAACTTGAAGTTGATCGAAAACGCTAAGGACATCGGACCATTGGCATCTCAGGTACCCAACTCGGGAGGGGTGGTGTTTATCCCTGCCTTTTCTGGTTTATATGCCCCTTACTGGGATGGTGGGGCCAGAGGAACTATTTTTGGGATGACCCAATACACCTCTTCCAGTCACATTGCTCGTGCTGCGTTAGAAGGTGTCTGTTTCCAAGTCCGGGCCATCTTGCGTGCCATGGCCAATGATGCCGGAGCCTCAGAAGACTTCTTGGAAGAGGCGTTGGTCAACCAACACGAAAAGAAACCATTGTCGACTTTGGCTGTGGATGGAGGTATGTCCAAGGCCGATGAGGTCTTGCAGATTCAGGCTGATATTTTGGGACCATGTGTCACTGTTCAGAGAGCGATTATATCTGAATGTACGGCGTTGGGAGCAGCCATTGCGGCTGGTTTGTCATTCAAGGATAAGGAAGAAAGAGTGTGGAAGGATTTCGATGATGTGATTCAAAAAATCAAGGAAGGTAATGACGAGTCGAACCACAAGTTTACAGCAGAGTTGGCCGATAAGGATAGAAGAAAAATCTGGAAGAGATGGGAAAACGCCATTGAAAGGGCTCGTGGATGGTTGGATGAGGAATAGGTGGAGGATAGACGCATGTGGGAGTAATTAATGTATATGCTCTTCACTAGCGCATAGAATTGATGTGTCTGGTTATGCTGCATGATGCTCGAGTACGGTTGCACCCTTCAACCATTTGCACCCATAACCACACATCTATAGCACCCCTACATAGCGATTAAATTAGACGTATAGACTAGTGTGCCCAGTGCACTAACCAGAAGATCCCACTATAGGGTATATATTCAATGTTATAAATCCATATTTCCATATCCGTACTTTTTATTCTATAATTTCACATCTTATTTATACATTTGATTTGGCCCCTTCGCTGTCATGATCGCTGTCACTGTCATAATCATCAATATCCAAGTATTTGGTATCTCTGGCTTCATCGTAGATAATGTCATCGTGGTCTAAAGCCAAATTATCAATGGAAAATGAACTTTCGGCCACTTCACTGGTTGGCATTCGTTGATCGTTCCGTTTGGGCGACAAGGTGGTGATCATATCGCTGAAGAACCGGCTGGTTTTATGTGACAACTCGTCCAAACGATCATCACGCATATTGCTCTGGAAAAGGGTGGACGCTTTCTTCTTCATGGTGGAAAAATCGTCAGAGTGGATTTCGAAGATGTTGGAGGCCTTCCTGGTGATATTCTTGAAAAGCACATCGTCAGTAGCAGGAGCTTCGAACATCCTAGAAGCCTTATTGCGGATGGAATCAAACAACTCCAATTTGGGGGGTCTCTGGGGACTTCCTGTCAATTTTTCAAGCTCCATGGTGGTCTCCTTATGTGCCTGTCTATAAATGTCATGACGATTAGACTCCTCCAATTCTTTGAATTTTTCCTCTCGCTTAGCCTGTTCGATTTGGGATGCAATTTCCTCTACTTCAAACCGAAGTCTCCGTATATGGTCCTCGTGCTGCTTGATTTGGGCTTGTTTGCGAGTGTATTGTTCCATTAGTTGCTTGGTGGTACCCTTAGTGACCACAAACGGGTCGGAAAGAGGCGGAATCTTCATGTTTTCTCCCAAATTGCTTCTGTTGCTGCTATTGATATCATTTGAAGGTTTCAAGGGGCTCTTTGGCGTTATCAATAGGTCGCTGTGTCCGTTCTTTTCCACAAGTTTCAAGTAGTCGCTGGCCCGGGCCTTGACGGTACGGGCGCCGAGGTTCTGGGGGTCGGTTCTCGAGGGCCTCAAAGGCAGTATGCTGGAGACTGGCCGGGGTGGTCTTTTAGCCGGTAATTCAGTCGCTGGGACGACATTTTCTTTGTCAAGCATCGGTTAATTCAATGTTTTGGTTTTAGAGCGGCAAAATAACGGCGAAAAGAAGGCTCAAGAGGGGTGGAAAACAAGACAATGTGTCCGGCGGAGTTCCTAAAGCTGATGGTGGACCGAAGTAGTGCTCTTGAAAGCAATGGCAGTGTGAACTGATGGAGGAGCACGAACACAACTTGGTAAGGAGGAACATTTTGCAGTCTGATGTATTTCCCGATGTGGCAGAATACAAACATGCGCCGCGCCAGGTGCGGCGTGCAGTGAATGGCATGGCATGGCACGTGCACATGGCCACAAACCGACGTCCCCGGCCACCCTACTGATCGTCGCCAGGTCGTCAGAACAGCACCACAACGACAACTATGTCCGGTACCACCGTCTCGATGGCCGAAGCACCCCCACAAAGACTGCACGTGCGCGACTCCGCTGCCCTTCGGCCCAACTGGGGTCCAGTTTCACGCTCATCTTGTGACCGCTCACCCTCATTATCACGTGCGCCAGTGCGTCGCCACCTTATAAGAAACACATTTTGTCCATCAGCAATTGATAGAATCAGTATTGTCAGAGTGTTATTTATTTCGAAATGGTTTGTCTGTTAGCCAAGATCAAGTGCTTCGTCAGCAGTTTCCTTGCGATTTATGTGATTTACCTTTTCTCCTACAAATGTGGCCAATTGAACGAGTCTGCTCTTCAGCACGACGTCAACTCCGTGTTCCATCCATTGACCCACACTCATCACCAAGCATGTGATGTATTGAACCAAGGCCACCAGTTTGTCCAACCTTACGTGACCCACGTCCACCAATTCTTGGACGACCACGTCCACTCTCATCCGTTGTTCAAGAAGTACAAGGTCGAAGAAAAGATCACCTGTGCTAAGGGCAAGTACAGTACTTACTTGTCTCCTTGGGTGGTGAAATTCTTCCAATTGATCGAAGTGATTGAATTCCATGTCTACGACCACTTGAGTAAACAGTACGGCAGGGTCAAGCTGTTGTACCAACAGTACGTCAAGTGAATAATCTTTTAGTGAATAAATAGCTAATTGAGGGGTGTAGTTGGCGCCGACTGGCGACAGACGTGTAGTCCCGCAAGCGTGTGATAAATTTCACCGCAAAGTGAGCGGAGGTTGTGCCGGAGTGGAACGGATGCTGGAACGGGCTCGGAATTCGAGCTTTCGGGAGTGGAAAAGGGGGGTAGGTGAGATCCTTCGACGTTTGCCTCTCTGGCGAGGACTAGTTATGACCCCGCTGCTGCCAACCGGGTCAATTCTTCATGGCCGTCTCCGCCGTCTCTCCATCGGTTTTGTAAGCCTGCATATGCGTACCAAGGGGCATCTTCTGTGCATGGACGAAATGCACATAATTAGCTGCTTTGGGGTGGTGGCTAATGACGTCGGCTCCTCCACAGGTGGATCCAGCTGAAACCAGCCACATTGAAGCATTCTTTCCAGCTACCCTGTCCTATTACGGAGCTGAGCCGGATCCTCTGTCCGGTAACCAATTTTCTGGGGGTTTTGGGGGGCTTAAATAGATATTTGTTGGCCCAGGTGTAATTATTGATACAGAAACAATTACAATGTACTTTTATTGGTGTAAAGAAGTTCTGCGCAAACTGTGGAGCTATTCCATACTCTTGTGGAGCTATTCCATACTCTTGTGTCATTCTCTATGGTCAGCTTTCTTCTATCAGAAGGATCTGAGCGAACACGAATTTGGCCAATAGTGTCCTTTTCTCACCCCCAAGTAATTGCAGGGCATTTTTGCCTGGGATAGTAGCCACTGGCTATAAAAAATAAAACATAGGCAATGATCCAGGGCCTGGGCATCCTTGTCTTTGGTACTCACCGGAGTTATTTGAGTCACGTTCTGTATCACGTGTCACAACACCACGCGATTTAACGTTCGTGTTCAGGGCCTGCAAAACACTAATGATACGGTTGTGGCTCCCAGTATACATTTTTGCGGCGTACGTGATCTATACGATCAGCTTCGTCTGTCCCTTCGATGGTCCCGGCCCAGTAAACTGCCCGGAGTTGTCGCTGGCGTCCCCTGTCAACTATCACACGTGTGTTTTTGCCCACGACTACATCAAGCCGGTGTATCTTTCGAGCATTGTGCCGGCGTACCAAGCGTCGGTGGCACCATATTTGGTACAACTCGAGAAGACGGTTCAATTGGGCCCCAAATTGGATGGGTTGGGACGGTTGTTGACCAAATTGAGCCAGCATCCTCGCGTGGCCCGTGTGCTTGATTGTGGCGATGACATCCAACGAGTAGTCGATTTCGTCAGTCTGTGTGTGGAGACATCAGTGGTGCCTCGGGCCACCGAGTTGGGTCACTTTTTAACCGCAAGGACCCGGGTCTATTACCTAACCGTGCAGTCTCAATTGAAAAAGGCACTCGCGTACCTCGAACCGACGCTCTCCCAGGCCCAAACGGCCATAGGCGAGTTCTTGGCACCTCATTGGGCCTCTATTTCTGGCTCCTGGCCTGTGGAAAGGGCCATATACTGGACAAACCGTCTGGTGGACGCAGTGGTGGCTCGGGCAAACAAAGCTTACCTCCAGAAGAAGCGAGACTTTCTTAGTAAGGAGTTCCAGAGGTTAATCAAATTCAACGACTTTGCCCCATCCTCAGCCGGTAATGTGGAGGAGATAGCGGCTTTGCTTCAGGACGACGAGCCATCGGACTCCGATGATCTGGAACCCATCACCGTGGTGATGACGTCGACAATTATAGCCACGGTCGAGTCCTCGGGCTCTCCTGAAGTGGGAATCAGCGTGGAGAAGTATCTGGACGCTCGGGTTGCCCTGTTGAATAAGCAATTGGCTGCATGGGATGAAAAGGTTGCTCGTTCGGTGGAATTAGCTCGGCAGAACTTGGAGGCAGAAATGATCCCAGTGTCTCAGCAGGCCATTGCTTCCATCAAGGACGAAATTAGTGCCAACTTGCAGGAATTGCAAGTCCGCAACTACAAGAGCTACCAGAAATTGAATGCAATGACATCGGAAATCAATAAAGACCACGAGAAAATCAAGGAATCCGGCAAATCCTCGGTGGAAAGTCACACCCGTCAAGACGTAAGAGATGTAATTGCCGAAGCCTATGCTTTGCCTGAGGAGTATGCTCTGATAATTCAAAATGACTACTTGATCCCAGCCCATGAACAGGTGGTGGAACACTATTTTAAGGCTGTACAAGACACCATTGATATTTTGGAAACAGTGGCAGAAACTACCGTGGGTAACATTTCGCGCCAGTTGGCAGATTTGTTGGAAGAATTGAATTTTGAGGACGAAGAGGTGCCTTGGCAAGCGTGGAAACAGTTTCATCGGATTAAGCAACAGCTTTTTGATTTCCGGGACGATCTTTTGGATACTGCAAACGAGTACAAACAGAATCGGTCGGACAACAAGGAATTGGGGACCATCGGGTTGGACGAGTGGAACCAATATTTGAAGAACGTAGAGTTTCATATTAATTTCTTGATCAGAGATAATGATGATTACTTGAAGTTGGCACGGGCCAAAGCAAACATTGCGTTCCAGTTGCGGGAAGCCAGTGCTGCTGAAGCAGAGGCTGCGATGGAAGGTACGGACTCGCCCGTGGAAAGTGCTGAAGAACGTGTAGAGGTTTCCGAAGATCCGCAGGACCCGCTCGAGGAGGAGGAAGAAGAACAGAAGGAGGAAGTGGAAGAAGAAGAGGGGGAGGAAGAAGAGGAGGAGGAAGAAGAAGAAGAAGTGCAGGAAGAAGAGGAGAACGATGACGATGATGTCGAGGAAGATGATGTCGAGGAAGATGATGTCGAGGCAGCAGAGGAGCAGCCTGTGAATGAGGATCTGGACGACGGCCCAGAAGACCCAGAAACCGAATCTGTTTCTGATGAGGAATATGGATCGAACAGATCAGAAGAGGTCCCTGCCGACCCCGTCATCAAGCCTGTGGAAACAGTGATTACTGCTCCTCTTGCAAAAAACTCCGACTTTATTCCCGATAGCGAATAACGGGCTGGAACTTCGAGCTGAACCATTTGGATCGTCCACCGGGGCGGTTTCGAAGAACGGCGCTCCATTTTCACCAGAATTCGTTTAATATTGCTACCAATTACTATATAATGTGATAAATAATTGTAATTTTAGGCGGAGTGCTTTCCGGTGTGTAGGTTTGGGGGCATTCGCAGGGCACCGCTGAGTGGGTGCAACTGCGAGTGGGTGGGTGCAAATTTCGCAGCCACTTTATGGTAGCTCGCGGAAAGCTGTCTGGAGGCGAAGGGAGCGTGAGCTTCATCGTGCTGGGTCTGTTAAGTCGCTTGGCTGGCGCCCGCGGTGTGGACTGAGACCAACACCGGGAAGGTATCGGGGTCCTTCCAGGTCCATGGCCAAATGGGCCCTCGCGAATGACCTGGTTGTAGCGCACCGGTAATTCTAAACACCTTAGGCTGATGATACAATATTGGGGAAGTGCTAAACACCGAAGCGGTCGTCGTTGGAGCGGTGTGGAGGGGTCTTGAGCGAGGCACTCGGGAGGTCCATTCAGGTGTCTCCGATAGGGAATTAGGACACAGTAAAGGGGCAGATAAGCTGATTTACGGTAGAGTGGGCGACCCCCGGCAGTGGGGCTGGCGATTCATCGTGGTAGATGCAGGCCATGGCTCCGGGCCTCGCCAAAATGGTGTCTATTGCTCTCGCTACAGTTGTCGCAGTACGGTGACTGAACCGTCGCCAGAATGACTGGCGTCCGCCGCCGATCACGCCCAAGTTAACCGACGGTGCATACGATGGCTGGTATTGTGGGCTGGAGCCATCAAGGCAACTCTTCACAGGACACAAGCCCCGGCCAGAGGGAAATCATTTCCCCAGATTATCACCGTGCTTATCTTTTGACTTCGTCCAGCTGTGATTGGCCGATGCGCGGTGCATACCGAGGGGGGGACCAGCGGAAGCGGCTGATGAATGTTGAGATCGGACATGCGGTAGCTACAACCAAGCTACACCCGCTTGAGCGGGATGGTTGGATACCGACGGTGGAGAGGGCGGAGAATGCCACGGGAAGGATTGTCTGTGGCCGTAACAGCAGGTCTCGGGATAGTTCAGCGGATTCTGACCTCCGGCGGTGATGAGATGTGAGGACGGTGCCACCGGATGAGGAAGGGGTGGAGGGTTGAAGGAAAACCTGTTCTATCATGAATATCCCGATAATGTGGGCGTAAGATATCAATTTAAATGAGGATTTTCCTGTTTGGGCCAGAGGATAATCAGGACATCAGGATCCGGATAAAATTTGGAGTTTAGAAACCTGTCCTGTAGGGATTTGGCGTTAGATGGGCGCCCAGACCCGGTGCACCACCGCGGCATCCTGCAGGCCAGCCGTGTGATTGGCCCTGATAAACAATCCAGGGTGCCTGAGGTCAGGCGTTTCCCCCCGTGCTACCGGGATATTCACCGCATACGCCCCCCTAAAAGAAACGGGAAAAAGAAACGTCACGATACTATCTACCTGCTGCGGGTATCCTCCCGTCCAGAAACCTCTCTTAGTCACCAGCTCAACTTATCTCTATATATATGGAGTCCATTTCCGCCATTTCCTTTCTTCAACTACTATCAGTTCTTGCATCATCGTTTAATCTTTTTGCTTTTGCATTACCACACAAATCATAGACCATGGTCTCCATTACCGAACAAACAGCTATATTAGCTAAATACTTGGATTTGCCCCAAAACGGGAAAGTTCTTGCTGAATACGTCTGGATAGATGCTGAAGGTAACTCCAGATCAAAGTGTAAGACTTTGAACAAAAAGCCCGCCACTGTGGATGACTTGCCAGAATGGAACTTTGACGGTTCTTCCACTGGCCAAGCTCCAGGCCACGATTCCGACGTGTATTTGAGGCCAGTGGCTTTCTACCCTGACCCCTTCAGAAAGGGTGACAACATTATCGTGTTGACCGAATGTTGGAACAACGACGGTACCCCAAACAAGTTCAACCACAGACACGAGTGTGCTAAATTGATGAAGGCCCACGCCGACGAAGAAGTGTGGTTTGGTTTGGAACAAGAATACACTTTGTTTGATCAATACGATCAACCCTACGCATGGCCAAAGGGTGGTTTCCCAGCCCCACAAGGCCCTTACTACTGTGGTGTCGGTACCGGTAAGGTGTATGCCAGAGATATGATCGAAGCCCACTACAGAGCCTGTCTTTACGCTGGTATTGAAATCTCCGGTATCAATGCCGAAGTGATGCCCTCCCAATGGGAATTCCAAGTCGGTCCATGTGGAGGAATCAGCATGGGTGACGAGTTGTGGATTGCTCGTTACCTCTTGCAAAGAGTCGGTGAAGAGTTCGGTGTCAAGATCTCCTTCCATCCAAAGCCTTTGAAGGGTGACTGGAACGGTGCCGGCTGTCACACCAATGTTTCCACCAAGAACATGAGACAACCAGGTGGAATGAAGTATATCGAATCTGCTCTCTCCAAATTGGCCAAGAGACACAAGGAACACTTGTTGTTATACGGAGCTGACAACGACCAAAGATTGACTGGTCGTCATGAAACTGCATCGGTGGAAGCTTTCTCCTCCGGTGTCGCCAACAGAGGTGCATCTGTCAGAATCCCAAGATCCGTGGCCAAGGAAGGTTTCGGTTACTTTGAAGACAGAAGACCTGCCTCCAACATCGACCCATACTTGGTCACCGGTATCATGGTGGAAACCATCTGTGGTTCCATTCCTGATGCCGACATGTTCAAGGAATACGCCAGAGAATCCTCTGATTAATTTACATTGACATGATTCTAGCTGCTGTCAGCGTAGATTATAAGGTGTATATAAAATTTCTAGTTCTTCTTCGCCGTTTTTGGATGTTTTTTAGTTTGTCTTTGATGGCATAATCAAAAAAGTTGTGCTTGTATAGATTTGTCGTAGTTGCCTGGGGTGACAATACACATTTTAGTTAATTGACAGTAGCCGGCTGAGGTTCCATGCTCGCCAAATTGTAAGTCTGACTTCGTTTAATTACCATGAATTACATCACGGGACTCCTCCCCATGCAATTTCCGCCGGAGTCTGTTCCTTTCAGGTCCCACTTCCACTGTCTGGGGTAGGAACATACTGGTGCTGGTTACGTAAGCACAAAATCACTCAACTAAAATCCCTCGACGACGTACTAAATTCGCTCAAACCTCTGCTGACAGAAATACCTCAGTCTGTAGTTCCATGAGGGCCTGGCATGGGATCGTACTCATCACCAAATGGCAACTGGAATCCTTCCATTGCCATTGCTGTGACTCAATGATCGCGCTTAATCCGATTGCCGTTTTGGGAAATCCCGTTGCGACAGGCCCCAGCTCGCTCCGTTCATCCGCGCACGACGCCATCTCGCTTGTGATTTCTGCGACGGAAGCCAAATTCCTTAGGCTACCAAGAACCTGCGCCCGAGTGACCGCCAGGTGACGGCTTACCGTTTCCGACATAAAATTCCATGCAGACTACAGCGATGCAGCACGCCGGGATATCAGGACATCGGCAACATTCTCCCTATCAGGAACGGATCTATTCAGGAATCGGATTGCCGTTCCCATGACCACTACAAAACCACGGCGTCCATAGCAATTTTTGCTATGGGAATGATACCACTATTGCGTCATTTCCGGTTTTAGCATTGCCCTCACGTGCAAAACTCCCAGTCTAGACGTGCGATTCCTGGTGCGGTTTAGACAGGTGTATCAAACATAAAAACGCGCTTCTTAATATAGTTCGCTCAGTGTTTTGATGCAAATCATAATTACATGCATGAACGGTAGGCGGGTTCCTGATTCACATAGTCGTGTTTTCAGGGCTGTCAGGATTCCATGTACGGAGGGCCCACCTGCTCCCGTCACCTCTCAAATCACACACCTCTCAAATCCCACACCTCTCAAATCCCACACCTCTCTAGTCCCACACCCGTCGCATATAGCTGCTAATTTTGCAACCACAACATCTCTACAAACAGCTCCAAAATCATCTCGTAGTGGCACAAGGTATAGCCGTGGGCTGTGGTCGTCAGCTTCAATTTCGTGGTGTCCTGGTACCACAACCCCCAAATCGGAGTCCACCTTCTGTTCCTTTTTCGCCGCCAGTCTCAGAATGTAAATGTAAACACGTCGCTGGTTTACGTACCTCATCGCCTTAACCGTCGGTTCTGAATCTGCTGCATGGTTGAGGACGGTTCTAAACTTTATCAACTCTGCACCAAGGCTCCTTGCACAATCGTGGTGATTGACGTGAGATCGAAATTAACATCTAAACAACAATACCCAGATACACTCCCAAAAGGGTCCCCCGACTGAGTTAATCATACGACGTGCTTGCCAGTCTGAACATAGTCTGTCTGAACTTAGCTTGACCGGAACCAAACTTAAAAGTGGTAATACCAGAGGAGACGTCAACGTATAGAAGTATGTATGGAAGGACGCATGGAAGCCAGCTTAACTTGTACTGTATTCTACTGTGAGGAACTATGAGGAACTACTTCAACCCTTAAAAACGGAGTGGCATAGTCGAGACTGCTCCAGCTCCTTCAAACAGTTAACTACTCATTCACTATATTTCGGAATATTCCTAGGGCTCGCTCCAGCACCTAAGGTCCATAGAAGCTTTTCTTGTATAAATTGGCCGGTCTAGTATAGTGGTTAGTACAGTTCGTTGTGGCCGAACAAACCCAGGTTCGATTCCTGGGACCGGCAATTTTTTTTTTCAATTATGTTTATGGATTATCTTTGCACTAGAAGACACCTAGTCCGGGCATAATCATGTACCGTAATACTCTGCCTATCTATTCTTTCGCTTACCATGACCGCTTTCACTTTAGTTCATATCCACCACTATCCAATCTCTGGTGGTCGTGTGTAGACCGATAATCACCCAATCTACCCGTGCTTGACCAACTCCTAATTCAACACCTTTTGAACTTCAAAGTAACCCAAACACAAAGATGTCTTCGGATTATGTAAGTACATTCAGCAATCGGGTACTCTTAGTTGTTTCTTCATAGATTGCTCGATAAGAAGCACCAAATTGACCGAGAACCAATCCATATGTGGTGAAGCTCCCATGGCGATAACCGATGCCAACGTTCACCAATTGACGGGCAATGATACATTCAAATGAACAGGCAAAATCCTTAGTCAGACTGCCTCTTAGGTGCTTCAGTACACCTCCCAGCCAGCTTTACTAACATCCAGACGCCATTCGTTATTGACAGTGGATTCTTGTCCGATTCCAAGAAACTTATCAGGGAAAGAATCATCCCATGGGAAGGCTTGTCAAGATCAGGAGTAATTTCAGAAGATAATGCCAACCATATCAAAATCTTGGAAAAGCAGTCGCCGGAAAACAAAAAGTCCACCATCTTATCTCAATTGGAATTGTACACCAACACAATTTTGAACATCTTGAATAAGCTAGAAGTCAACGAGAAAGAAGATGTGTTGAAAAATATTCTCACTTTGATCAATGACACATTGTTGAACTTGCCTGGACAAGAGTTCATTGACTCATTATTGAAGTTGTCCGTGGTTGATTCGTCGTTGCCATATGTTCCATTCATCAAGCATTTGGAGAGTAAGGATAATACCATCAAGGCATTGGCATTGTACAACTTGGTTATCCTTCTCTCCAAGGCATCCAAGTCCGAGGCTGCCACCAAAGTTGATGACGAAGTTTTGATCAAGAGTTTTGATGTTTTGTCTTCCTCCAATTTTATCGCCAGCAAGGACATCAACTACCAGTTTATTGGAATTCAACTCTTGCTCGAGCTTTTGGTTATCAAAAAATACAAGGCAGTTTATGAAAGAGCTGGTTTGGTGTCGCGTTTCAAACCAATTAACGCTCTCATTGCGCTTCTGTCTCAAAACCCAAACTCTGCCGGGTTACAGTTATTATACAACTTATTGTTGGCCACATGGATTTTATCATTCAGCGCCCCCATTAATAAGGCATTAGTTCACAACTTCCCTGATTTGATCGGCAGTTTACTTATTATTGCCAAAGATTCTATTAAGTTGAAAATTGTCAGAGTGTCAGTTGGAATCCTCAAAAACTTTATTTCTGCCACTTCGTCTGAAACAGAACAGTTCAAAACTATTAAATTGTTGTTGTTCCATGACGGTTTAGGGTCTATCAACATTTTGAGAGAGAGAAAATTTGCTTCTAACGGAAGTGACGAAGAATTAAGTGACGATTTGAATTACTTGTCTGACAATTTGAACGAGATTGTCAAAACCAAATTGACTTCATTGGATGAATACTTGACCGAATTGGAAAATCCAAACTTAATTAGCTGGTCGTCTCCAACTCATAAGTCAACTGAATTCTGGCTCGAAAATGCTGGCAAGTTCAAAGACTCATCTTTCAAATTAACGAAGAAAATTTTTGAAGTATTATCGTCTAAGGAATATCCAAGCTCCACTATCAAGGTAATTTTGTTGAACGATCTTCAATATTTGATTAAGAATCTTGGCCAGGACTTGGTTGACTTCATTAACAATGATAAAGGAGGTCAGTACAAGTTATTGATTATGCAATACTTGGACAATAACAAGGGCGACAATGAGTTAAAGTATGAGTCGTTAAGAACTATTCAATTATTAGTTGGCCACGGATTTTAAATGATTACTTTTGCCAGACCGCTTTTCTTATCATTAGAACAAGGGACCTGTGAGTGATATATCATTATTGCATTTCCATGTATTTCTCATTGATTCCATATATCTTTAATTCTTTAGTAATTTTTGTCAATTCATTAAGTATATCTGTAGATGATATTGAAAGGATATTACTGTTCAGAACTATTTACCATTTAATACCGAAGAAGTTCGCATTTCTATCCGTACTACAATACCCAGAAGACAGGATAAAAATGAGTTGAAATTAATTTTATATTTTTGGTATATTTTTGCGAACTCTTAAAATAATAGAAATCACATAGTAATACTCAGTCGGTAATAATTACTGTTGACTCATCTGCTTGAGCTTTTGGACTATACTCTAGAATTTTCGCCGCCACCTGCTCGTGCTCAATTCATCAATCAATTCTCACAATAAATGCTTTTACTTCACTGTATTGTCCCAGAATTATAGCCATTTTCTCTGATTGTATCTCTGCCCGTCATGAACCAATTCTGTACAAAGCCAATATTCTCAGCAAAGGAAACGCAGGAATTTCCCTTACTTAACGGTGCAACTTAAAGTCATACCTTCGCAGCCATTTGATGGTAGTGCCCTTACCGTGTCAGATCATAAACATCCTACATTCACAGCTGCCTCTGTACATAGTGGAACATCTTTCAGTCCAAACTAACGCTCCTTACCGTAGTTATAGACAAACCCACTCGCTGGGACTGATTCCAAATTATCATAAGAATTTCATTTCGTTTGCCGCGTGTTCTTACTCTCAAAAGGAATGGAATGACTACACCAATATGCGGCCAACCAGAAAAGAATCGATGAAATTCAAAGAGAATCGACTTGCTTCGTTCACCGATGCTGCAAGACTTCCGAACTCTTCTAAGAAGGTCAATTGGACAGACTTGCACCCCCAAACTTTGGCGGATACCTTGGCAGAGTCCGGTTTTTATTTCTCACCTACCAAATCCATCCCTACCCGAGTATTATGTTCATTTTGCCATAAGCCCGAAATAGTCAAGGGGTCTACTACCATTGCAGAAATCACTGCTGAGCATTGCCGTAAATATGATACGTGTTTATTGTCGGTAGTGATGAAATCGGCCATTGCAAGAGAAAAATATCACCAATGGCAACAGCGAATTGAATTTTGGAAGAACGAAAAATTGAAAATACTACTGTCTCCATTGAGTGATGAGGCATTGGAATTTCGCCTCAACTCCTACGGTAAAATTTACCCTTTGGACCTTAAAAAAGGGTACTTCCCGAATAGCAAGAGTTTGTCGGCAGCAGGGTTTTTGTACACGCCATTGAATTCAGGAAATGATCGTGTATTCTGTATATATTGTGGGTGTACCTTAGATCAATGGGAAAAAGAGGATATACCTATGGATGAACACAGAGAAAATTTTCCTGAATGTTATTTTGTCCATCAAATGAATCAAAAATCATTGCCACAAACTGAAACCAAGTTAGATGAACCACCCAGAAGCAGGCCGCGAAGAAAAGCAGCCGAGAATCTTTATCTCGGAATTTTATCCGATGAAAGTGATGCCTCTGAGCTATCTGAAAATGAGCCAACTGAAAATTCGCATGAACAACCGCCACAAGTATCAAAAGATTCTTCATCACATTCAGAACCCAAACTTGCATATGAACTTACAGCATCAAATTCACCCGATTTAGTACAACATCAAGTATCAGACGACGTGGAAACTGGCTTTCAGTACTCTAAACTGCCATCTTTAATTTCGCTAGATATTAGTATTGGAGAAAAATTCGAGAATGAGCTTATCGCTAAACCCATTGATGATATTGACGAAGAAAAGCATTCTTTAAACAACGGAAACGCAGAAAACCACAAAGTAGTACCTTCCCAGAGTGCCCTACGTTCCTCAGCTTCTCATAATTCTAGCCACACTAAATCTCCTACCATTACAAACCTCAAGCATAGAAAAACTTACATACCAAAAAGTGATCCAAATGACGCCTATTGGAACAAACTACCTGACGAAGAATTGTTCAACGAGCTAATGGGTGCTACCCTGAAAGTGTCCCAAGCACATGTATCCAAAGAAAACTCAGATCTTTCTGCACTCGATGTTTCCCATGATCTGGATTTACATCTACATACCGATGAACATGAAATCTCGTATTCATTGACCGAAAAAAATGGGGAGGATTATCAGCCTATCGAACAAGATCAAAACCCATCAAAACAGGTTTATGATCTGTCATCCAACGTAGAGCAAGTTAAAAAGGGGATTCTGGATCCTATAAATGATGATATCGACGATATCAGTGAGTCAGCAAATTCAACTGCTACGTTAGTGGGAATACAAACCTCAACTAATACGAAAGCAGTCAAATCTCCCGAGGATATCAAGACGAAGGTGCATTCAGCGTCCGATGAAGATTCAGAGTTTTCGGAAGGGAGTGTTCTGAGTGGAGCAGTACCAATCAAAAACAGTGTCAATGAACTGAAAATAGCATCAGAGCAGTCTGAGTCTGAACCAGTCTCTGGAGCAGAACCCCAATCTGAGTCTGGATCGGAGCCTGAGTTGGAGTCCGATCCTGAATCCGAATATGAATCTGAGCCTGAATCTGAATATGAATCTGATTTTATACCCGATTCAAGCTTCGAATCAACAGCAAATAAAACCATTGAGGTTGACCAAAAACCCAGAAATGAAGATGCAAAACCTAAACTTTCCAAAAAATCACGATCGGATGAAATAAGGGTCCCACCAAAACCAGTTTTCGGTAAAAAGAACTCTGAGTTCGAGAACAAAGAGGGACAATTGAAGAAGTCGAGGAAATTGAAACTTATCCGAAAGTCGTACTCACCAGCTCCCATTGAGTTCGAAACTTCACACAATAATATTGATGACTACGACGACAATAATGTGGAATATTGGGAGAGAGAAGTAAGCCCTGTGGTACTTGAGCACCCAACGGAGACAAAGAAAGACCTGTTTAGGGCCAACCAACCTAAACCCTCAATTTCACCGATTAGACTTAGTGAAGATGATGCTTATGACAGGAGACAGCTGAGGTTACTTGGGAATTCTAAAGCAAAACCAAATATTTTTGATACTTCATTTGACGAGGATTTATTCAATTTAAAAAGAAAAAGACAATCTAGTTTGTTAGAATCATTCAACCTTAAAAAGCCAAAGTTTGAACCATTGCAACTTCCCCTAGATGAATCCCCTAGCAGGCAAAGAGGAATTGAACATAGTCCTATTCAAGATGAACTACCGGCCAATGTGTCGGTTTCAACCATTTTAGAAGCTAAGGACGATGGTATGGATATTGATTTGAAAGACCAAGACATCGAACCGGAAGATAAGTTCTCGAGTTCCTCCAATGAGGTTTCTCATTCAAGCAATTTACGAGAAGAATCAATTGAAAAAGAGGGTAATGATGGCACTCGTGATACTTCTATGAAACTTCTAGATAACATTGACTCATCTCCTAAACGGTTAACTAGAAAGGTATTGAATTTTTCTTCGGAAGAAGATAACTCTGATTCAAATTTGTATTCGGAGTATATTAAGGATATTAAAGAAATCAACAAGGAATTGCTGAGGTCCATGGAGCTTTCTGAAGAATTTGAGTCCGCCGTTTCTCATTCTCTGAGTGAAGATGAGAGTCGTCACGAAGATGGGAATGAGGATGCTCGTCTATCAAAACAAGACCTGGATCCCAATATGGAAAAATCAGTTGAATTGGATGACAGAATTTCGTCGGAAAATGTAATATTAGGAGAAGAAAACGAGATTGAAAACATCAAAGGTAATGATAATGTCTCGCATAAAGAAGAAACTCACATTTCGAGCACTGAAATGGTATCTTATAATGCAGCAGAAGGCAGCGATAAAGAGAACTACAACAGTTATAGAAAGAGTCATAATAGCAGTGCTGTTGAGGACTCGAGGTCTGAAATAGTTCCATTGCAACTACCTACACATCTGGTTGACGTTGAAAATTCACCTCAAGCGAGTTCAATATCTCGCAGAAACAGCAGTCCGATCAAAAAGGAAACAAATTCTGAAGACGCACCTGCGAAAGAACAGTCCTCTTTAAGTGGTAGATATTCTGAGAATATTGGTCATAATAAGAATCCTAATGATGACGTCCGTTCATATGGTGGTGCAGGCGCCACTAGAACGCTGCAGGTACTGGAAAACAGTCCTCATCTGGAGCCGATTGCACAATATACCACTTCATCTGTTGCATCAAGAAGGAGCAGTAAATTGAGAGATATAAGCCTCAGTGGTATAGAATCCAGTACTCCACAGAAGACAGAAAAATTCCAACAACTCCCGAAGACTTCTACAGATCCTCTGGATTCACTGAAGTGGGTACCTTCTTCATTAAGCCCTTTTTTGGACACTCTCAATAATATGGAGGGCACCTCTGCAGAATTAAAAGAGCTCACAAAATCCCAGAACGATTTGCACGACGATTATGACAGTGAGCTCACCAATTTTATCTCCGCCATGCCAGAAAACGAAGAGTCCATGACCATCCACGAGTGGATTAAGCATACGGCTGCAAATAGTAAAAATATTGTCCGAGAATACGCTGCAGAATTGATCGGATTTTACGAAAGGGAATATAAACGGGCACTTGAAATACTCCATGCCCTACCAACAGACGGTTAAATCGCCAGAAATGAGGCATTTATTGGTGTAAGGTGATAGAGTCCGACAAATCCATCAATTTTCATCTTTGATTATGTTATGGGCATGACGTGAATGCCTTCGCAATTGCCTATTCATTAGACGTTCCGGTATAAGCCTAGTGCGTCCCAGGAACATCTTAGCGCCATCGAAATCGGCGTTTTTTATTTGCTATACCGCAAGCCCTTCGTCCCTATGCCTCCATCGACTTTCCTCAATAGCTCCAGATACTGCTGCCCCTAGTTTTCCTATCTTTTTGTCGCCTCTAATTAATACTTATAAACCTGTAACCCTTCGCCGTCTATCACGTGATTGCTGATTTACTGTTGCCCGGCCAAATCGAGCACTGGCACCCACGACGTTATCTATACCAGATACACAGTGAGCTACATGCTGTGTAGACTTGACTAATTGGAGGTTTCTTGTTGTTCCCAGCACGTGCCCAATCCTGATCCCTACCATTACTAGTGACCACTGCCCACCACAAGTCAATCCGCCATGTCGTTTTGGCCGTTTTCCAATGGCCCGAACAGCAACACCCAGCTCCAGAAATTCTTGGATTCGGTTCTGGACTTCTCTTCTGTCACAGTGGAGGACCTCATAGGTGATCCTGTGTTGGCGGAAGAATTGCTCAATGAATTGCACAATATCAAGGGCAATTTTAACAACAAGCTGAGCGGGTTCCAGTTTCTGCAAAACTCCGACAATGCTACCAACACGTCCACCTCCATTGCATCAGACACAGCTTCGTTGACGTCTTCGAACAACGAGACTTCCGGAGCTACTACCAAGGACAGTCGAGCCATGAAGCTTCTAGAACTTATCCTTCAGCCTCACATACTCAGTGGATTCCTAGACTATATCGTGGATAGTGTCGATTTCTTCTACCAGCAGAGCGTTAAAGAGGAGGAGGAGCTCGAAGCAATGATACGCGGGCTGTATGAGAAGGAAAAACTGCCCGTAGTCGCTGAACCCATTGATGATGACCAAGATGTGGACGTGGACGTGGACCAGCTGGTACATCAGACAGAGTCCTCAGACGATAAGATCCGCCGGTGTATCCAGACAGCAGCAGATGTGTTGTCTGCGGATATCTGGATCATTCTGAACCGAATCATTGAGACTCCAGCCATAATGTCCAAGTTATGGCTGATTCTTTTATTGTCAGATTTGAAGGAAAGCTCCCCCGCAGTGTCATACTTAATCCACATCTTGGACCAGCTCATGGACACCAACAGCATCGAGCTTTTGAACTTTATCCGAAGACAGCCCGATTTGGTTGATACGTTTGTGGCCAAGATCGAAACTCCCATGTTGATGGACTTTTTCCTCCGGATTATCCAGACCGACAAACCTGACTCTCCAACCGGTATTTTGGAGACGTTGTCCCTGCAAAATTTAATTCCTAATCTAATTGACATATTGAAGCCCCACCCTAGTCAGTTTATACCTAACGAAAATGAGTTATTACCATCATCACACAAGAGAAACATCCCAAATCATGAATTGTTTTTCAAACAGACTGCGGCCACGGACTTTATCAAGGCTCTAATTACTATTTCTTCGAATACTGCTTTGGCAGTAGTTCTAGAAACAAATATTGGCCCCAATCAGTTGACTAGGGAGTTGGTGTCCCCAAAAATAGTCAACACCATGATTCACGATATTATGTTATACCAGGTTCCACATAGCTCTGGGGGCTACCAGACAAATAAGCATGGTATAAACAACTGTGTTGGTATTATAATAGAGCTTATTAGAAAAAACAATTCTGATTATGATTTGAACTGTGGCTCCTACAGCTCCATGTTGAGCAACGGCGACAATGGAAATGGTGAAGTAAATTCGTACATCATGTTTCAATGGTTGAAAGACTTTGAGCAGAACCCACCCAGTCCAAGAGATCCTATTTACTTGGGCGAAATGCTACAAATTTTCTCGGAAAACTTAGACAAGTTGGAGGGAATGATTAGCGCCGAGCCTGAAGGTCCTCATGATTTTAAGAAGGAGCTCTTAGGATTCACTAAGTTTAAAATATCAGAGTTGATTGCAGAATTGTTACATTGCTCCAATATGATTCTTCTTAACTCGAGAAAAATAAAAAAGATTATAAAGATTAGAGATCATATCAGGTCGCAACAAAATATGAGACTAAAAAATGCACTTAATGAATCTATTGCATTTTCCTCAGCTCCATCGAAGTTCCCTGATTTGTCCGTGCACGATGTTACTAATGGATTGGATGATGTTTCCTTGGATGATATTCATTTTGAAGACAATGAAGACTACAGCAAAGTCCTCGAAGCGTTGAAGACTGATCAGTACGAAGATGATTCGGAGGACGAAGAACCAACCATCTCTTCCGAGAATCCCTTTGTCTGTGCAAAGAGAGACGAGGCGATCCGATCCAATGCATGCGTAGGTGATCTTTTTAAGATAAAGTTAATTGATCTGGGTATTCTTTTAAACATTATTTTGAAGTTCACGAAGTTTCCATGGCATAACTTTTTTCATAACGTGGTGTTTGACTTAATCCAACAGATCTTCAATGGGAAATTGAATTCCTATAATTCGTTCTTGATTGTGGAACTTTTCGACCCTGCCAAATGTGATTTGACGGGCTTGATCGCCCAAGCATATAAAACAACTGAGAATCCTAGGCCCGGCTATATGGGGCACTTGATTCTCATCAGTGAAGAGGTTGTAAAATTCACCTCGCTCTATAAACCAGATTTGATTTCCCCAATGATTGTCAATGCAATTCTGTCAGAATACTGGGACTGGTTTGTCAACGATGTTTTGCTTAAGACTAGAGAAACTTATAATGTTGTCCTTGGAGCGGAAGATGATGGAGACGAATCGAAGGAACAGGATAATGATAATGATAGAGATTATGGCTTCGACTCTTCAACTGTTGGGTACCTCGATCTTGATAATTACGACTCAAACGGAATCGAGCCCGAATCTGATCGCAAAAATACCATCATTCTAGGGGACTCATCCAATCATTACTCCTTTATCAATGACCATTCCAATGAACAGGATATCGATGAAGATGTGGACCACATGGAGGAAACACATATGCCTGATGTGAGAGTCCAGAACATGTCACCTACGGGTCGGGTAGATGATGCTTTGGATGACGAAGATGAGGATGAACATCATGAGTACCGGGATAGTTACCAAGACAACGATTTTTTGGATGACTTGTCAGGATCAAGCTCTTCAGACGAAGAGACTGATAGTAACGAATTACGAAGAGTTCCCAAACATAGTGAGTAAAAAGCCATTGCTAATGATCGTCACAAGTGAACAAGTACAAATCAACTGCATTTAATTTTACATAATTTTATTTATTGAATATCCGTTAGGGCTATCGCTGTATGAACGCTATAATTATTCTATCTCTTGTTGGGTCTAGAATACACTACCTTTCCGTTCGGTAATTCTATTTTCTTCCCCTTTAGAGCGGATTTCTTTGTTTTTCTTTTGATTTCTGGTTCTTCCTTTTTGGTGTTCTCGTATGTCACGGTCGTATCGATGGTCTTGGTATATTTTCCGACAGTGAGATTCCATATGTTAGTAGGAATTTTGAATAACAAGGAGTCCTTGAACCCTGGGGAGGTGTTGATCTCGTTTTCATCCAATGGAACTAATTGGTCGTCATTGTCAGAATCCATAAAATAAACATAACCGTTGGCCTTGACAACAAAAGTCTTACCGTTTTCATTTTGAAGTTTCCGATCTGATCCATCCACAGGAGGCATCATGGACCCTCCCCATGCCAGTTTCTTGATCTGATCCTTCAAAGTGGCTACTCTCTTGAAATCCTGGGTACGGTTAATTTTCAAGGCCACGAAATGGAGACCACTGACCAAAAGGTAAAGCAAAAACAACGTAAATCCCAACCCAGGACGATACTTTGAATAGTAATACCCAGTTCCTTTCCATGTAGGGAAGCCTTTAGCATAAAAATAGTCATATCTTTTCTTCAAAGACTGATCTCTCAAAATGTTACCAACCAACGACAATCTTTGAAACCGTTCCTCAGCCTCCTTTCTTGCCTTCTTTGTAGACTTCTTAAGTTTATCGGGATGAATAAGTCTGGACTTCTTTCTGTACGACTGAGTAATTTCCTTAACCGTGGATTTGGGACCCTTCTCCAACTCTAACCAGGAATAGAACGTAGCGTCTTTACCCAAGTCCTGTTGAATTTTGTCATTCAAACTGAAGATTTCATAGTCTTCCTTAGACCATGCCGCATGTACAGCACCCAAGGTAGCTACAGCTACCACCAATACTGACGCAATTCTCATATCTACGTGGATCTATTGCGCAATGCGTGGTTGTGAATTTGTTAAGCACTTTGGTGATTGATGGTACTACGTGCGCTACTCAAATGCCTGTCGCACTAGGTACTACTATTCCAGTTTACAGCCAACTCACTTGAAGTTTGCAATCGACACCTTCTTCAGTGGTTTCTGTTAGTTCGTCATGCCCAGATATTCGCTCCCTACGAACCTCAAGTTTGTGTTCTTTTGGAACATGGCTTCTGCGACCCTCTGGTTCTGCTGCCTTTGCCGCTTTCTAATCTTGTTGCCATTGGTAGGTCGCAAGTTCTTACCTGGCGGCATTGCTGATTTCTTCCATGTGGTATCTATGATTCCATTGGTGAGTTTCTTCATGCATAAGAGTTTAGTTAACTCGCTGTTTGCAGCGGGTGACTTGTGGAATCTTTTCAACGGTCTCAGAATGGCTTGGGTTTGCTACGGAGTGATTTTCCCTCATCCTAGAGTTGCCAAACATACGTCTTATTCGTTCTTAATCTTATCATGGTGCTTAGCCAATTTGGTACATTTCTCGTACTACTCGTTTAAAATCAAAACAAGAGGATCACCACGGTTACTCTTCTGGTTGCAATACCACATCTACTATTTGACATTCCCAATGGCGGCGATTCTGGAAATGATTTTAACGTTTTTAAGTTTGAACTTTGTGGAAGACGGCATGTGGTATGAGTACTTGGCTAAAGCATCGTTGTTGTCCTACATACCTGTAGGATACCTCGCATGGAAATACTTCAATGTCCGCAAGGCTAAAAAGTACGATGCGGTTATTGCGAAATCTAATTCGAGGAGGTCTAGCGTGCCAACAAATCCAAGAGGCACAGCAACTGCAGCTGCAGTGACTTCGGAACTGCATGAACTATCCGGAATCCATCCTCGACCAAATTCAAACGTAGGAGAATAAACATTTCATCAATTTAAAATATATCGTTGTCTTTTGTCATCACACCAAGTTTTTCAATTGGGGGTTCAGGCTAGTGTAGCATCAATTGCATTTTACTACAAATTGAGGAGACAACTTCTACAAAGTATAAAATAATTAATGACTCATTTGAACATATATACCAAAATTAATTCTAAACTAACTAACTAAACTGATGAATAACGTCAGTATATAAGGTCAACGATTAAAAGAATGAAGCAATATAACACTGTTTGCTTGAACTATGATTAACTGAAGTTTTGGGTAATAAAAACTCTGAGGATTTTGTTTGGACCGAAGTATCTAGGCGGAACAATGCTTAGTCCAACAGAAGTTAGGCAAAACATTGGATGAAGCTTTCCATTGTTCTAATTCGCTGACATCATAGTCAGAATCGGAAATAGAAGTGGAATTTGTGGAAGATTCGCATCTCTTTTCAACTCTGAAGTTATTAGAAGAGCTGTCAGAAGATCCGAAATCCTTAGAGAAAGTGTACTCATAAGTAGTATCGAAATACTTCTTCCATTGATTGTGCAATTCGCTGGTGTCTCTGGCATCCCAGTTGAACTTGATGGCAAAGTCATCTGGAAGACAGTAAAGGTTGTTGTGTCTAGAGGCTTTCACCAAAACAGTAGAAGACCACTTGGCAAAGTTGTCAATCTTACTGTCAGAAGAACCATCCCACATGAGAACTTCGGATTCAACACCAGTGTTTTCAATCTTGAGACTTCTCAATTCATCTTGGAATTTGGCAAAGAGCTTAGCAGATTCTACAGTCTCAAAGTTGATGGTGACCTTGAATAATTCGTCCTTAACCCATGCGACATCAGATACGGTGAATGCGGCCCTTGGAACATTTCCACCAAAAGTCTTCATAACACCTTGACCGACATTAGTCAAACTTTGTCTAAGGACATCGAAAAAGCCATATCCAAGTTCTGCTTCGATGTCAAGGCTTCTCTTCGAAATATCAACACCGGCACCAGCGCCCAAATCAGCACCGACGAGTCCGTTTAAGAGTTCGAGACCAGCTTGACCGCCGAGACCGGCAGCAAGGTCCTTCTTGGAGATGTCAAGACCAGCTCCGGCACCTAAGTCAGCACCAACAAGTCCGTTCAAAAGTTCAAGACCAGCTCCAAGACCTGCACCGGCAGCAAGGTCCTTCTTGGAGATGTCAAGACCAGCTCCGGCACCTAAGTCAGCACCAACAAGTCCGTTCAAAAGTTC